>PVIA01000218.1:131353-550190 GCA_004024845.1 Tonatia bakeri
AGGAGAGAGGGGGAAAAGATATAGAGAATAAGTAGCATAGACAATAGGTAGAAAATAGGGCGAGGGTAAGAATAGTATGGGAAATGTAGCCACTAAAGAACTTATGACACATGGACACAAACTAAAGGGGGGAATGTGGGTGGGAGGGGGTGGGCAGGGTAGAGGGGAGTGAAGGGGGAAAATGGGACAACTGTAATAGCATAATCAATAAAATAAAGAATTAAAGTATTACAAAAAAATCTCTAGGCATTATTCTAGTGCTGTTGAGAAGTCTCTTAAGTTTTTGGCAATGAGTGGCATAGTCAGATTTATTTTTAGAAAAAAAATCCTTTCATTTGTATAAAATATGGGTTGCTCCATTCTGTTCCAGGAAGCCTAATATTTGCATGTCATTATACCATGAATCAAGTCCTAAAATCCAGCCCTTTGCTAGGATGCTTCTGATTACCTGTTACTTCATCTGCATTGCTGGTCCATGCTGTTATCTTTAGCCTGATTCTTCAAAACCTATTTCATATTTTCATTAAGACAAATCCCACATTTGGAAGCTTCTCTGTCCATTAGCCTATGAAGCCTTGTCCAAATACCTTTCATTTTATGAAATGCCATAAATAATCTGCAATTATGTTCTTGATTTCCTCAACATTACTCAATATAGCACAAAAACCCTAGCAATGGAATTGAACTGCTCTGATTATGAATATGGTCTCAGCCACTTATTAAGAGATAATTAAAACTCTGAACTTTCATGTCTTTATTGTTATAGCACCTACCTGGTAGCATTGTGGTGAGAATAAAAATAGATACTTTTTTAAAATGTAGAATATTTTGTGCCTTCCTATGTAACAGCTGTTATAAAGTATATATAATAGCCGTCTAGCAAATGGATCCAAGTTTATTATAATAATTAAATTATTAATAACAGAATGTTTCAAAGTTATTAAATCCCTTCAACATTCATGCATAATGCCCACATATAAAAAGTATTTAAAAATCCATGGATATTGTGGTTATCTAGATCAAAGACTGTGATTAGAAAACCCTGGAGTGACTGGAGTTTTTCCTAACAAATTCCAAATTCCTACTTTCCTCCCCAAGACTTTCCGAGTCGAATAGAATAGTGATGGCAGATTTTTAGAGCTCTCACCTAAAAGGAAAAACTGCTCCCTCCCTTAAAAACTTTCATTAACCAATAATCTGTAAAATGACTTTTCTCAATTAATAAAGGTCTCTGTTTATTTGTTTCATTACTTCTAAAATTACAGTTTATGAGAAAAGGCCTCTCAGCATCCCTGAAAATGCATCCAGTTTGCATAATTGCCTCTGGTGTTGTACTAAGATTCAGAAACTGCTTAGTGCCTGGTTTGTAGTTTAAACTTTCATGGGTGATTTGAATGTATTATTACCAGCACCAGTGTAGCAATAGCTGGTTTCTGCTAGTGTAAACATTAAAAAACGATGGTCGAGCTAGTTCTTTATATACTTTTAAATGAGAAAAGCCTTCCAGCAAAGCACACACCAATTGTCATTTCTTCAGTTGAGTTTCTAATTGTTAAGGTAATTTAAAGGCTTTAGCTGTGTTATAGAATTTGAGAGATTGACAATATGATATTCTAATTGGGAAAATATGTGAGATTCTGTTTGGTGTCAGTTATGGAGAAAAAAAATAGGTTGTTTTAAACAACTGCTAAAGGAATGTGCCTAAAACCTTTTAGAAGGTCCTCTTTAAATGCACAGATATAAGTTTTATTTCCCCTTTCACAAAATGCTTCTTTGTAGCCTTCCACTTCTACATCCTGTGTGTGTTTTCTAAAAAGATACTGACAGAGTTTCTAAAGAGTTGCACTGCAAAGAAAAAAAAAACATTAAAAATTGCACTGATGTGCTCAGCAGTGTCTGAACACTTTGGTGAAAACTGCTGAGTGAAAACATTTACTAGACTCTCAAAATGCGTATCTTTTCTAACACAAAATGTGAAATTCACTGCCCAATCAAGTCAAACATAGTCTTGAGAACTCACTGCTTAGTGTGGCATGTACTAAAACTGTGGAATTAGGAAAGTAATAGAGTAGAAACAACTAGTTTTAAAGGGTTTATCACTATTGCACTTATTGCTTAATAGCCATGCTATTCGTAATCATCCCTTTAGAATGCCAGGTTTGTGCTTTCATGGCTTGGAGTGTATACCACTCCCTAGCACTATGCTATGCCTTATTTTTCAGTTAATTATATAGACTGTTTCTTCCTAACTACATTCCATAAAAGCAGGAAACCTCTCTTAATATCAATAATCCACACTTCTTATCACTAATTCATACAATAGACTTGTAATATTCTTTTGACATATATTGAATGCCTGATTTATATTTATTGATTGATTATATATGCAGGCAGCCCTCACTTTGCACGGTGTTGTTATGCCTGGATTCCAGTTCCTACAGTTTAGTTCAGTAATGCCTGCCTTCCAGTCAGATGTTCAAATTTCAGTTATCACGGCACATTAAATGTCTATCATCACAAAAAGTAAACACTTTGCTGCTAGTATTTTAGTCCACAAACCACTATGTAGATAACAGAGATGCATCATCAGTTACCAACCACATCACTTCTTTCAAAGTCTCTTGGTGATTGGTCACTGCATCTGTTCAGTTCACATACAACAGAGGATAAAAGGGCCACATCAAGGTGCATAGGCGAGGCAGAGACACGTTCTCGCCAAAAACACTACCCTAGCACAGCACCCACAATGAGGGAGGTCAAAACAAAACAAAACAAAACAAAACAAAACAAAACAACCAAAAACCCACCCCAAGCCACCAAACAAAAACAAACAAACAAAGCCCCAGAACTTCCTACTTCCCGAGGAGCAAGGTGTCCCCTACATTAGGCACTCCAAACCTCTGGGCCTGCACCAGAAAGACAAGTCCCCCAAACATCTGACCCTGAAGACCAACAGGCCAATGGAACTTACATCCAGAACCAGAGGACCATAGAAAACAGAGATTCTCTTCTTCAAGGGCTCACACACAGACTCATTTACCTGGGACTCAGCACAAAAGCAACAGTTTGAAAAGAACCTAGATCATATGTGAAAAAGATTTGTTTACTAAACTTAAAGCTTCTTCCAGAAGGGCAGAAATCTTTTGAGGCTCTTTCCAGTGATGTAGGTGCTGGCAGGAGCCATTTCTACCAAGTAGCCTTACTCCAAGAAACTCTACAGGGACAGTGGGAATTCTCTGGGGTCCCAGGGGGACGTGAGCACCATTGTTTACATCTTCCTCCACCTCCATAGACTGGGTGGGAGCTCTATCCAGGTGCTCTGGCCTACCTGCAGGGCTACTGCAGCATGTGCCTGGACACATGCCTGAGACAATTTTGACCTGAACAAAGGGAGCAGGCAGGGTCAACAGGGCATTCATTACTATACACACTTGGCCTGCCCATCTGGCTTCTCTGGCTTGGTAGGCTGGCTCCCCAGGTGCTTAAAGCACCCATTTGGCTTCCACTGGGACTGCCTAAACCAGACTACACAGAGCTTACTTACATATAAGGCTCTTCCAAGACTGGAAGAGACAGTTCTTTGTCTAACTAATATAAACAAACATAGAAAGTCAAACCAAATGAAAAGACAGAAGACTGTCTCTCAAGTGAAGGAAGAAAAATTCTCAGGGGGAAAAACAACTAAGGAATTGGAAACAAGCAATTTTCCTGATAAAGAATTCAAAGAATCAGTTATAAGAATATTCAAGAAACTTGAGAATAGAATACAGAAATTTAGGGAGAACTTCAATAAAGAGTTAGAAAGTAGAAGAAAGAAACAAGCAGAATACAATAACTGAAATGAAAAACGCATCAGAAGGAATCAAAACTAGATTAACTAACATAGAAGAACAGATTAAACTCGGAATACAGACTAGTGGAAATCAACTTATTAGAGCAGCAAAAATAAAAAAAGAATAATAAAAAAGGGGGAATGGTTAAGGGACCTCTGGTATAAGAAGTACTCAAATATTTGTATTATAAGATTATCAGAAGTACAGGAAAGAAGGAAAGGAACAAAAATTTTATTTAATAAGATAATGGCAGGAAACTTTTTTAACCTGGGAAAGGGAACAGACATCTAGGTCCAGGAAACACAGAGTGCTCCAAACAAGATGACCCCAAGCACACCCACACCAAGATTTCTTGTAGATAAAATGGCAAAAGTGAAAGATAAAGAGACAATCCTGAAGGAAGTGAGAGAAAAACAAATTACATACAAAAGAAACCCTTTAATGCTCTCAGCTGATTTCTCATCAGCAACTTTACAGGCCTGGAACAAGTGGCAGAACACTTTTAAAAGCATAGAAAGAAAGAAATGTATGATCTAAAATAATTCACCAGAACGTTTATGATTCAGAATTAAAGGAGAAATGAAGAGTTTCCCAGACAAGCAAAAACTAAAGAACTTCACATCACCATTAAGCTTACAAGAAATGTAAAAAGGTCTTTGTTAAGTAGAAAAGAAAAAGCCATTACCAGAAATAAGAAAAATTCATAAATGGAAAAAATCTCATGGTTGAAGCCAAATATTAAGTAAATAAAGAAAATCAGACATTTAAAAAGCTACTATAAAGGTTTAAAAAAGTCAAACTCAACTCAAACTACAATAGTTAGGAAATATACAATACAAAAATATTTAAAATTTGACATCTATAACACAAAGCTTGGAGGGGAGAATAAAATTGTAGGCCTTATAGAATTTATTGGAACTTAAATGTCTATCAGCATAAAATAGACTGCTATAGAAAAAAAATGATATACATAAACCTCAAAAACCTACAAATGGTACAAAAAGAACAAAGAGAAAGGAACAAAGGACTATAGAAGCAACCTAAAAAAATAATGTGACAATAAGTACATATTTGTTAATAATTACTTTAAATGTAAATGGATTAAATGCTCCAATAAAAAGGCTTAGGGTGGCTGAATGGATTAAAAAACATGACCCACCTATATGCTGCTTACAAGAGACTCACTTCAAAGGAAAAGACAGAAAATAGACTGAAAGTGAAAGAATGGGAAAAGAAATTCTATGCAAATAGAAATAAAAAGAAAGCTGGTCTAGCAATACTTATATCAGACAAAATAGACTTTAAAACAAAAGTGTAAAAAAAAGACAAGAAAGCATATTAAATAATAATGCAGGAGTCAACCAAGAATGTAACAATCATAATGTCTACACACCCAATAGAGGTAAGTAGATAAAGCAATTATTAATGGACATAAGAGAGAACTCCACAGTAATACAATAATAATAGGGGATTTTTAATACCACACTAACATCAATGGATGGATTATCCAGACAGAAAATTAATAAAAAATGGCCTTACATATCACGTTATGTAGAATGGAATATTATTAAGCAATACAAAAGAGTGAAATCCTGCCAGTTGTCACAACATGGATGGACCTAGAAAACATTATACTAAGTGAAATAAGACAGAAAAAGACAAATAAAGTATGATCTTAGTTACATGTAGAATCTAAAACATCTAAATAAATGAATTAACAGAACAAAATAGAAACAGACTCATAGACATAGAGAACAAACTGATGGTTGCCTAGGTAAAGGGCGGGGGGAAGAGAAATGGGAATGTTAAAAATTAAAAACAAAGAATACATACTGTACAATCGTATTTATATCAATTTGAAGAACAGGAAAAAGTTAATCTATAGTTTTAGAGGTGAGATTAATTGTTCCTTGGAAGTACCGACTGGGAAAGGCATCAGTTAACATCAAATGAAATAACATGTACATTATAGGGGTCCCAGAGGAGAAGAGAGAAAAAAGGTGCAGAGAACTTATTTGAAAAAAATAATGGCTGGAAACTTCTTTAACCTGGGGAAGGAAAGAGACATTCCGATCTGGGAAGCTCAGAGAGTTCCAAATAAGATAAAACAAAGTGACCTACACTGAGACACATTATAATTTAAAAAATCTAAGATAAAGAGAGAATCTTGAAAGCAACAAGAGAAAAACAACTTGTTACATAAAAGGAATCACCCATAAGCCTGCACCAGATTTCTTAGCAGTAACTTTGCAAGCCATCCATGGCCAGGTAGCTCAGCTGGTTGGAGCACTGTTCCATATACCACAAAGTTGTGAGTTTGATATCTATTCAGGGCACATACGGGAGTTCACCAATTGATGCTTCTCTCTCATACTGATGTCTGTCTGTCTGTCTGTCTCTTACTCTGTCTCTAAAGTCAATAAATATATACTCAGGTGAAGATTTAAAAACAAAAAATGAAACTTTGCAAGCCAGAAGTAACTGAAGTGATAAAACAAACAACTTTCCACCAAGAATGGTGGAATGGTATCTAGGGAGGTCAACATTCACATGTTTTTGCCAGTTTCTAAAAATTTTTATTGAATTTCTTGGGGTGACATTGGTTAATAAAATTATATAGGTTTCTGGTGTACAAATCTGTAATATGCCATCTGTATATTGTATTGTGTTTGCTCTTCCCCTAGTCAAGTCTGCTTCTATCACCATTTATCCCCCATTTACCCTCTTCTAACTCCTCCACCCTCCTTTTCCCTCTGGTAATCACCGCACTGTTGTCTGTGTCTATGAGTTTGTTTGTTTTGCTTAATCCCCTCACCTTCTTCAACCAGTCCCCCAACCTCTGTCCCCTCTTCCAGCTGTCAAACATTCAGAATTAGCAAGAGATAAAGAGTTTCCAATCAAGCAAAAGGTAAAGATATTCACTACCATGAACTGGCATTATAAGAAATGTTAAAGCCTTCTTTAAGATGAAAATAAAGTAAGAATTTATTATAGAGTAACTTACTAGTTAGTTACTCTAACTAGTAAGAATAAATCATATGAAAGTAAAAATCTCATTGATAAAGATATATAGTAAACAATATGGAGTACTCACCTATAAAGCTACAACGATGGTGAGAAGACTAAAGTAGTAAAAATAACTATAACTACAATAATTAGTTAAGGGATACACAAAACTAAAGATGTAAAATGTGACATCAGGAATGTAAAGTGTGGGCTGGGAGAATAAAACTGCAGAGTTTTGCAGTACTTTTAAACATAATTGGCTATCAACTTGAACTAGGATATACATGTACGCATATGTATATGTATGCATGCATATGCACACATACAATTATACATGACCATGGTAGGCACAAGGCAAAAACCCATAAGAGTTGTGCAAAAGGTAATGAGAAAGGAGCCTATTTGTAACATTACAGAAAGTCATCAAACTACAAGAAAGCAAGAGAAAAAGAACAGAAACTACAAAACAGCCAGAAAACAATGAACAAAATGGCAATAAGTGCATCTATCAATAATTACTTCAAATGTATATGGACTAATAATCCAATGAAAAAACATAGAGTGTCTGAATGGATAAAAAACAAAATTCATCTATATGTTGCCTACAAGAGACTCACATCATTCCAGACTGAAAGTGAAGGGTTGTAAAAATATGTTTCATGCAAATAGGAATAAAAAGAAAAGAGACAGGGCTCAAATAAGTAAAATCAGAAATGAATGGAACAATGACAACTAATACCAAAGAAATACAAAACATCACAAGAAACTACTATGAACAATTATATGTTAACAAATTGGACAACCTAGAGGAAATGGATAAATTACTAAAAATATACAATCTTCCAAGACTCAATCATGAAATAAAATCTGAATAGACCAATTACTAGTAAGGAGATTGAAACAAACCCCACCCTCCACCCCCTAAAAAAGTCCAGGAACAAATGGTTTCATGGGTAAATTTTACCAGACATTTAAATGAGACTTAAGACCTATACTGCTCAAACTCTTCCCAAAAACCAAGGAGGCAATGCTTCCAACTTTATTTTGTGAGGCCAGCATTACCGTGATACAAAAATCAGACAAAGATGAAAAAAAAAGAGAGAATATTACAGACCAATATTTCTGATGGATATATATGGATAAATATTTAACAAAATATTAACAAATCAAATTAAATAATACATTGAGAGGTTCATATACACAATTAAGTGGGATTTATTCCAGGCATGCAAAGATAGTTAAATGTCTGCAAATGATCAATGTGATACACCACATTAAAAAATAAAGGATAGACTGTGGGAGCCAGGGATGGGGGGCAAGGGGAGAGCAGAGAAAGGGGAAGAGGAAAATTGGGATAATTGTAGTAGAACAACAATTAAAAAATAAAGGATAAAAATCATATGATCATGTCAATAGATATATAACAATTCAACATCCATTTATGATAAAAACTCTCAACAGAGTCTGTATAGACAGAGGATACCTCAACATAGTAAAGGCCATATAAGGTACTAAGAAGCACAAATTGGTAGCTACAAAATAGTCATGGGAAAGTAAGTAAAGCATAGGAAATATGGTCAATAATATTGTGATAACTTCTGTATGGCACCAGTTGAAGGGAACACTATATGAAGTGTAGGATTGTCTGACCACTAAGCCATACACCTGAAACAAGCACATAATAAAAAAGAATTAACTCTTTAAAAATAAAACACATAAAAATAAATAAGAGTCTTTATATTAAAACAAAAAGGCTATATAAGACAAGTCTGCTGCTAAGATCATACTTAATGGTGAAAAGCTGAAAGATTTTCCTTAAGGTCAGAAACAGAACAAGGATGCCCACTCTTATTTAATATAGAAATGTTAAATGTTTTCTTTATTTACGCAGAAAAAAGAAATAAGAGGCACACAAAGTAGGAACTAAGAAATAGAACTGTTACTATTTTCAGATGACATAATCTATATAGAGAACCTTGAGGATTCTACAAAAAAAATCTATTAAGACTAGTGAATGAATGCAGCAAAGTGGCAGGATGCAAAATTAGTATTCAGAAATTGATTGCATGTTTATATACCAATAACAAGCTATCAGAAAGAGAAATGAAGAAACATTCTACTTAATGCTGAAAGTTGAAAGCTTTTCCCTTAAGATCAGGAACAAGACAAGGAAGCTTATTCTAGCTACTTTGATCCAACATGATATTGGAAGTCCTAGAGCTATCAGACGGTAAAAAGAAATAAGAAGCATCCAAGTTGGAAAGGACAAAATAAAGCTGTCATAGTTGTGGATGACGTGATTTTATATACAGAAAACCCTAGAGGCTCTTCCAAAAAAATTGTTAGAACTAATAAAAAAATTCAGTGAAGTTGCAGAATACGAAGTCTGTATATAAAGATTAGTCATCTTTCTACATATTAACAACAAATTCACAGAAAGAGAGATTAAGAAAACAACCTTGAAGACCTCCATCCAAGATGGAGGTGTAGGTAGATACACTGTGCCTCCTCACACAACCAAAAGAAGGACAACAACAGATTTAAAAACAAAAACAACCAGAACTGACAGAAAATTGAACTGTATGGAAGTCTGACAACCAAGGAGTTAAAGAGGAAACATTCATCCAGACAGGTAGGAGGGGTGGAGATGGGCGGCTGGGTTGGAGAGGACTCAAAGCAAGCTGGCGGCTCGTGGACTGGGCAGTCAAACATTTGATGCAGATAA
Source organism: Tonatia bakeri (assembly GCA_004024845.1). Classification (NCBI taxonomy): domain Eukaryota; kingdom Metazoa; phylum Chordata; class Mammalia; order Chiroptera; family Phyllostomidae; genus Tonatia; species Tonatia bakeri. The sequence goes on from PVIA01000218.1 coordinate 140,918, forward strand.
ACCGGGAGGAACAACTGGGGAGTGAGACAGACCATGCAACCCAGGGTTCCACTGCAGGGAAAGAAAGCCTCAAAACCTCTGACTGAAAAAATCTGTGAGGGTTGAGGCGGCAAGAGAAACTTCCAGCTTCACAGGAGAGTTCGTTGGAGAGATCCATATGGTCCTAGAATGTACAGAAACCCACTCACCTCAGGAATCGGCACCAGAAGGGCCGAATTTGCTTGTCAGTAGTGGAGGAAGAAATAAACAGTCAACCCAAACAGAATGAAGAAATAAGAATTCAAGAAAATGAGGAGAGGCTTAGGAACCTCCAGGACAACTTTAAACGTTCCAACATCCGAATCATAGGGGTACTGGAAGGGGAAGCGGAAAAGCAAGAAATTGAAAACATATTTGAAAAAATAATGAAGGAGAACTTTCCTAATCTGGCAAAGGAAATAGACTTCCAGAAAGTCCAGGAAGCTCAGAGAGTCCCAAGGAAGGTGGACTCAAGGAAGCACAGACCAAGCCACATCATAATTATATTACTCAAGATTAAAGAGAAGGAAAGAATCTTAAAAGTAGCAAGAGAAAATGTGACAGTTACCTACAAAGGGGTTCTCATAAGACTATCAGCTGATTTTTCAAAAAAAAAAAAAAACCACCAAACAAACAAAAAACCTTACAGATAAGAAGGGGCTGGAAAGTATTCCAAGTCACAAAAGGCAAGGACCTACATCCGATGACTCTATCCAGCAAAGCTATCATTTAGAATGGAAGGGCAGAAAAAGTGCTTCCCAGATAAGGTCAAGTTAAAGGAGTTCGTCATCACCAAGCCCTTATTATATGAAATGTTAAAGGGACTTATCTAAGAAAAAGGAGAAGATTAAAACTATGAACAGTAAAATGACAACAAACTTACACCCATTAATGATCGAATCATAAAAAAAAAAACCCTAGCAAACAACTAGAACAGGAAGAGAATTACAGAAATGGAGATCACGTGGAGGGTTATCAGCAGGGGAGTGGGAAGGGGAGAGAGGGGAAAAAGGTACAAGGAATAAGTAGCATAAACGGTAGGTAGAAAATAGACAGGGGGAGGTTAAGAATAGTATGGGAAATGGAGAAGCCAAAGAACTTATACGTACGACCCATGGACATGAACTAAGGTGGGGAATGCAGGTGGGGGCAGTGTGTAGGGCGGAGTGGAATAAAGGGGGAAAAACAGGACAACTGTAATAGCATAATCAATAAAATATATATATTTAAAAATCCATTTACAATGCATCAAAGAGAATAAAATACTTAGTGATAAATTTAATCAGGTGAAAAATCTGTACACTGAAAACTAAAAGACATTGATGAAAGACACTGAAGATGAGACAAATAAATGGAAGGATATGTGTTCATGAATTGGAAGAATTAATATGTAAAAATGTTAATATTACCTAAAACAGTCTATAGATTTAATGCAACCCCTAACAAAATTCCAATGGCAGTTTAACCAAATCAGGTCCCAAAATTAACTTCTGGTGTTCTCAAACCTCCTCCAGTTTCCAACTTCCCCACTTCCAACCTTGTTCACACCGTTCTGCTATCCAAGCTCAAATCGTCGAAAACTTCATGGAACTTTTCCTCTGCTTTCTCTGTTGATCCCAGCCAAAGAATAAATCTTGCCCATTACTCTTTACATAGCTAATCTGACTCACTCTCTACTTCAACATTCTACTTTTTCAGTTTAGGACCTTGTCGTATGTGGATGTCTACGTTACTTTCCAAGAGGTCACTTTGCTTTCACACACTTTTATTACATTTTATATAACTTAGCAAGACTGAGCTTCCCAAGATACAGATGTCATGCTGTTACTTTTCTCCTCTTAAAGCTTGTTGCTTTGAGGGAAAATTTTAAATTCCCTAAGTAACTCTTGGCTTTAAAAACTCTGCCTCCATTAACTATAATCAAATTCCTTTCTCATGCATTCATCAACATTCTTTTTCACTGGCTTCCTTCCATGTATTCAAATACTCCCACCTTCCAAGCTCTGCCATCTTTACATGGCTTTCCCAGTCACTCCAGTCTCCCCTCTTCACTGCTACTTGGAGCCACTTCTGTGTTCCTATTCCTACCACCCATTTTGGCACTTAATGATATTCTGCCTCATTATGCATTGCTGAGCTTTTTTTTCTATTGACCCAACTTCATTGCATCATGAGGTCACACCAACATTAAAATGGTTACAATGTTAAATTTAGAAAACAATATCCACAATTGCCAAAACTGGTGAGATAACTCATGTAAAAAAATGTTAGTTGGGAACTAATTGCAACATAATCACAAGGCAGTAGCACAGAAGGTTAGAGCTCAGTCTCCAAGCCGTATTGTCTGGATTTGAATTCAGGCTCCACCACCTAGTAGCTGAGTGCCCTTGGGCAAGTGACTTAGTCTCTCTGTGCTTTAATCCCACCATTTCTAAGACAGGCATTATAGTAGTACCTGACTCATTTAAGTGTTGTAAAGACTAAATGAGTTATAACTTGCAAGGGACTTATTAAAAGTACCTGGCACAGAGACAGTCTTTCATATTATTGTTATTGTTTATTAAAATGTTAAACTCTTCATCTCCTTTGACCTATCGGTTTTTCTATGAGTCTATCATACAGAAATACTTGCATTAATACACGAAGGCGTATATAATTAGAGATGTAATGGCAACATTTTTAAATGGTTCATGTATTAGCTATAACCTATATATTTGTCAGTAGTAAAATAGTGAGTATGTCATCATATGTCATGAAATATTATAAATTGCACTAAAAGAGTGAAGGAAATATGTATACAAGACTTGAAATGATGTGTATGAAAGATCGAATAGCCCAAAGTATGCACATTATCCAATTTTGGAAGGGGAGAACAATGTGAGTTTTGTTTGCATACGGTTGAAGGTCTGGGAGAATAAACTTGAAAGTGCACACAGTGGGAGTGGAATCAGCTGAATGTATTAGCTTTTCCATCATATGCTTTCATATTATCTGATTTGTTTTTAGCGAGCATCTATCACTTGTTAATTAAAATGTATAAATATACAAAAGAACCAGAAGATTAGAGTAGGAAAATACAGATTACAAGTTGAGTTCACTGATGTAAAGCCCTGTGCTTTCCCTGTCGTTGAGAACACATACTGCACTATGTGGCTGTCATTTTGACCAGGATGTTATCCATCCTGCCAAACAGAGACCATGGACAAATTGCTGAATGCAGCATGTGAGCAAGTAATTGAACAGCGTTGAGAGGAAACTTGGTAACGTGCACTGATGGGTAGATGGAGCAGTATCCACGGTGATCCGGTAATAGATACCTAGGTGACAGCAGAACGCAGAACTGACTTCTTTAAATAATGAGTCAATGATGCTCACCCAGCAGAATGTTCTCAAGGAGCAGCTAAATGCCATTAACAAAATTAGCTGTGTTATGGACAACAATGCAAACAGATCCAAGAGATGAATGCAGTTATCAAGAGCAGAACCCGGGGTCAGAGCATATGGCTGAGAGATCATTTAATCCAAAGACTTTATTTCAGGTGAAAAACTGAAGAACTAGAGGTTAGTGTAGAAATAGTCAAATGTAATTCTCACCATCACTTTGAGGCAGCTGCTCTGCAGGGGTCAGATGTACACAAATTAACTCCTCTGCAGAAACGGCTGCAGAGCTCAGTAATAATGTATTGTTTTGACCTTTTAATCAAGAATTGGTCTAATCTAAGGTAATTTAGCAAGAACAACATAACAAGATAGAACGGACTGTTGTGGACAGAACGAATCACATTTGTCAGGAGAGAAACAGAGAGTAGAATGCTTTCACTTTCCAGCAGATTTGGGGAACACAGGAGACGTACTGCAAAAAACCCTCTGTGTTTCCTTTCTTTCTTCTTTCCTTGTCTTTTTTTTTTTAGTCTATTTTACTTATTGATCATTACACAGTACTGAATAAGACTTTGAAATTTGGAATATGTAGATACTGAGTTACTGTATAGGTTTAAAAATAAATGAAATAAACATAATTTCTTCACTTGGTTATTAATATGTTTAACTTGCCACTTTGCCAGTTGTGGGGGAAAAGCCCACAAAATGAGTGCTTTGCAATCCTACCTTCAGAAATGTGGAATCATATATATACAAGGTTCAGTGCAAATAATGCCTCTTTTTTATGACAAAATCATAAGCATGTAATTCTTTAACATAGAAACATCACACCCAAGCACACCATATGACATTTTAGGTGAAATGTTCAAACTAGAACTATAAATTACTACACTCATATTATCACCCTGCCAACCGCACTCAAACAGGCGTCACTTCTGCTGGACACTATCTACTTGAATATATTGTTTTGTAATCAGAATCATTTAGGTTGGAATCCCGGCTCTGCCATTTACTAGCTGAGGCCTGGACAATCACTTTACCATCTCTGAGACTCAACTTCTTTATCTGTGCAACTAAGATAGTCACATGTCCTTTAGGATATCATGAAGTCAGAATGAGGTGACACTGGCCACACTCACCCTCTAACACGTATCAGGTCCTTGTAAGTGTTAATTCCTTTCTTTATGTTTTTGTACTTTAATTCAGGTAAGATGATCTATTAATTTTTGTTTAAACACTCATTTTATACAGCAAAAACAAATGTGTTGTTTTAAATAAAAATATCTGAAGTATATTGGTTTGTTTTTAGTTTTGATTGAATCTGAGCCTTACATTTGAGTAAGCAGAATAATTTAAATATCTGTTCATTGGTAATGTTTATTTTCTCCCAATAACCTTGAGCTGTATCTCACAAGAGAAGAGGAATTTGCATGTTTTTCCTGAAGAATGAAAATATACTATTCAGGGGACTTTAAGTTTTGAATTAAACACACATAAAAATGAAAAATCCACTGTTTGTCTGAAACCTTCAGGAAAAATAGTCAAAAACATCAGAAATAATTCCCAAAGACAGTGATTTTTACAACTACTGCCACTCCAAGAACTTCATGAGCTCAAACTACGCTGAGGAACTCCTAGGTAGGGTATACCAAAATTATTTTATTTCTAAAGAAAACATTGAATCTGACCCTGAAAAAGGGGGAAACATGCATGGAGAAACACAGACAAGAGTCAGTGTTCTGAAGGGATTTACATATTGGCTTCTAGTAATTTCCATGGCCCAGTTCATCCTCGGGCCTTGTGGTCTAAATTGGGGGCTTGCCGTTATTCTCACAATTCATCTTCTTCTTCACTGAAACTGGTTAGTATTGGCCTCTGTCAGAGCCGACTACTGGTTACATTCGTAAAACTGGACACCACCTCCCTAAAAAAGGTCAAGTTTAATATATGATAATTTTTTTTAAATAAAGAAAATTCAGGATTTGATGCTGAGCTCAAATGCCATCTTCTATATGAAATCTTCTTTAACTGATCCTCCAGCCAGAAAATGTCTCTCCTCGGATGTAACTTCATTTATTATTTTCTACTTTGATTATATTTATTTGTATTGAACAATGGATGTGTTTCCAATTCAGGGAAGTTATTAAGCAAAACAGGGACTTTCATAGATTCCTCTTGTGTAAGCACTATGCCCACCGGCACTGTGAAGTCAGCACGGCCTTAGTAATGGAGCACAGCAGAGGGAACCCAGGTTCTGGAATCAGATGCCTGAGTCTGGAATCCAGCTACTAACTCAGGGTATGACTTTGAGTATTTTCTTAATCTCTTTAACCTCTGGTTATTCATCTTAGAAGTGGGATAATAATGGTGTTTGCCTCATACTGTTATTGTGAAGATTGAATGATGTAAAGCATAGTATAGTGCCTGATACATAACAAATGCTCAATAAATGCCAGTGGCAAACATTATCTCTAAAGCATGCTCTCTCCAGAAGCAGATGCAGTCAGAACTCTGGCTCTGGGACAGGCACCTGTGCAACTAAAATTTACCTTTTTAAAAACTAAAGGAACTAAAATAACAAAGAAATAAAGTTTAACCCCTAGGATTCCTTAATTTTAATGTATGATAATTTAATAACTTAAGGAATCCATAAATGATTCATAGCAGTCACACGGTAATATCTTTCAGTGACATATAACCTTTAGAAATGTTTACTGACAAAATATGAAGCACATGCATTCTTAAATTTGTTTCTACACACAGTCTTTCAAATTAGAAATGTTTCTTGTGAAAGACTTGCAGAGCTTATTAAATTTCTCATATCATACTCTCAGTCACTCTGAATAAAACTTCAAGCCTTAAATCCTTGCTCAAATCTGTGCTGGAAATCCAGAAGATTATTCAACCAGACTAAGTGTGTTAAAAGAGGAAGAATCAGAGAAACATAATCTATGATTTAGGAAGACCACAATTTGTGTTACAATAACAAATAATGATGTGATATGTTTGCTTCATAAATGTACTCTTCTTTCAAAATTTAAGAAAATAACAAGCCATTACCAAAGACAGATTTTTGTTTTATCTACTGTAGTCCTTCTCACAGGGGAGGGCACAGGTAACTCAGCAACAACATGCAGGGTTTCAGGGGCAGATGCCCTTTGCCCCCCAAAGAAGGCAGAGACCACACCCTGCCAGGGATATGGCAACCAGCCATGCTTCATTCCCCTTGTCTGCGAAGACTCATTATTGACAGTTGTAGGCAACACTGGCCCAGTGTCCATGAATAATGTTTAGATTCAGTGGAAATGTTCTTGCATTTTTCCCATTACAATGAGAAAGAGAAAGAACACATTGCTAGCAAAGCACTGCAGCCATGGAATTACATAAACCTGGCCAGTTCCTGCTCTGCTCTAGCTGAATCCTAGTTGACTGAAACCACCATTGAGTCAATCATTTATTCATTAATTCAGGCATCCATCAACCACTCACTGGGCTCCTATGTCTCAGGCACTAAAAGTGGTTTAAGTCAGTGCTTTCTGCCCTTCAGGTTGTATATTAGAAACACCTGAGGACTTTTAAAACCATGTAGATATGAGCTTCGTTCCAGGTCAATTAAATTGGACTCTGGGGTGGAACTCCAGCATGTGGACTTTTTAAAGTTCTGCAGGTGTTTGGATATGCTGCCCAGGATAGGAGCTACAGGTGTAGTGGTTGTCAGGTAAGACACACACACCTTTGTAGAAGCTGAAAGGCCAATGGAGAGGCAGAGAGGTAGACAGGCACTCACAATCCCATGGGATCTGTGCTATGATGGGGAAGGTAGGGAGCATGGGCAGCACACAGGAGGAGCACATGAGGAAGACCAGGGGTGGACTTACTCAGAGTGTCAGGGACAGCTTCCTCTGGGGTCTGGTGCCGGAGCTGATCCTCAAAGCTCAATTTCAGAGATCTCATTCTGCATCGCTGAAGCTGCCCTGTTCCTAACAGTGCCACCCCTTGTCAAGTTCTTGGCTCTCAGCCACATGATCCCATCTAGGGCTGAGTATGCTGCCTTGCTGACATGCACTGGATGTGGGTTTTCTGTCCCTTCCCTGGGGCCACTGTTGACCTGTGTGCCTTTTGCTTGCTGACCGCTTCTCCCAACCTAGAAGGCCCTGTGGGCTGTGTCTCAGGCAGTGACTCCCAACCCACAGCTGGGAACAAACCCCTGACAAGTTCCCCTTTTGACACAGCATCCTTTGTAAAGAAGAGGATTACTCATCTTAACATAGAGAACAAAGTTCTTTTAAAGTAGTCCTGGGTTCAGATCATTTGTTAGGCTTTAGTTTCTACTTTTTCTTAAGCATGTGGAGGACTCCATTTTCTTTGATTTTTCTCATGTCATCTATTATAATGACAGGTCTCTTCAATGACCTTTCAAGATAATAACATCTGTGAGCAACTCAGTGTCTTCCAGGACATAGCTGCCACAGGGCTGCCCTGTGTGGGCCCTGGAAGATGTTGAATGGAAAGATTATCCCATCAGAAATACCATGGTCTTAAGAGGAATTGCTGACTTCAGAAAGAGCACTGAGGAGTCCACCCCCCACAGGAATGACCTCTTATTTCCTGGAATCAAGATTCATAACTGGAGAAGTGTGGAGTCAGGGGAAGCAGAACACCTTAAGGATAGAGATATCAGTGATCCCAAAAAACTGACACCACCTCAATCAAAATAAGGTGTCTGCAAGCAAATCTGCAGCTACACCTCAAGGCATTGCCATTGTGACTTTTTCTGGTTTAAGAAATAAATGCAATTTCAAGCTTTTTTTTTAAAGTTGTTTCTTAATGAAAATAACCTAGAAGTGTTAGGTGCATGGTGAACTACAGTTTAACCATCTATATGATGAGATTACACATTCTTTAAAACTCATACATGCAGAGAATTTTAAAAATGACACATGAAGGTCTTATGCTATATCATGTTATTGGAAAAGGGCCACACTCTGACGGACAATATGGCATATACAATGCCAGGACAGGGATGACAATGGGGCAGCTGGTCTGGTGTAGGATTAAGAAGCTGACTTCATAAAGGGGTGGGCAGGGGTTCAGGTCTGAGATCAACAAGCTAAGAGTTAAAGCATCAGAAGCAGATCAAATGCCTGGAATCCCAGGTGTCAGGCCTCTTTGGCCGGAGGAGGTCTAAGGACCTGTGAATAGGCGGGAATTAACACAGATTCTGGTAATGAAGACAGCGGAAGTGTGTTCAGGAAGGCAGGTAGAGAAAACTCATGCTTAGGACTGAGCTTTCAACAAGGTCTATTTCAAGAAAGAAGTTCCCTGTATCCCTACAATCCGTGTGTGAAAAGGATCGGGGTGGAAATGGTTACAGATCTGGATGGAAATATTAGCAAATGGCTAAGAATGAACACATTACTACAAACAGGGCTCTAGCAGCAATTTAACTATGGAATGATAAACAACCAGACAAATCTCTCAATATATGGAGTAAACATGTTCTCCCAGAGTTGCCTGAATATCAAATAGGTTTCTCATTAAAAATTCAAGAATCTATTCCTTCAAAAATACATATAATATGATAATATAAATCACACAGAATTCTGCTAAAATGGCTGAGGTAGTGGCAGCCTAATTTTTGGATCTTCCTAAATCTACATAAAGGCACGCAGTGTAACTACTTAGTGAAATAAAAAACCTAAGGAAAACATTTACCATGTGTAAAACGTGCGAAGGCAAAAACAGGTGCCAAGGTAGCTGTTTTTAACCCCTCATGAACCCCTAAATATGAGAATGCAGGAGGTACCACCAACAGCCACAAGGCTTCTGTGTAACTGCTGTCTGTGGGGAAGAGCATGGGGACATCTGACAGACTTGAGAACCACAGAACCCCAAGCTAGCCAACTAGAAGGTACTGAGGGCCAATGTGAGATAACAGCTGGGAACTGGAAGGATCTGCCCCATCAGTAGTAGGCTAGTGCACATGGAACAGAGTGGGGACTGAAGGGGCAGGAGCAACCCAGCCCCTTTGCACTCTCCACACTGGCCCTTCCTATTGTTTTGCTAAGGGAGGGTAATTGAGTCCAGTCTGAGAATTTCCAGAAACATAGAAGGACAAGTTGAATTGCACTCTCCATCCTCAATCAGGAAAATCCAGGCTGCGGGAGACTCTACAATAAAGCAATCCATGCTCTTCAAAAGATAAATTGTAAAGAAGAGAAAGAGATGAAGGAAGAACTTGTAAATAAAGGGATTTAAAAAACATCAGATTATAAAGACCGAGCAAGATGAAACTCGGGTGTAAAACTGTAAAGAGGTAGAAGGGAGAGATCACTATCAAGGTCAGGACAGTGGTTCTACTGAAGCGAGGGCGAGGGTGTGACTGGGGCAGGGCACGGGGAGCAGCTTCTGGGGCGGCTGGCCAAGTTCCACCTGTTGACCTTTGTGGGCCTTGTTTTTGTTTTATGAGTTTCTCTATATCTATTTTACTGAAGATAAAAAACACTCAAAAACATAAAATCTGTTGATAATATAATCTAAAAATAAAAATATTAAAATATTCTACCTATGTGACATTCCAATGGTGGTAACCACTTAAAGGACACACCTATGTCTTGTTTCCATAGAGCTGGCTGGGGTGGGAGGATTCTCTTACTACTCTTACTTGCTTTAATTCTGTGTCACTTTTGGCCCAGTGGAATTAATCTATTGTTCTCATTGAAAACTAGAAATAATAGTGATTATTACTCTTGGTAGTGTGTTAAGAGGCTATTATGGTAATTAAGGTATTTCAGAAATAAAGTTATCCCTTTTGCCTCCAGGCTGCAAAGCTCCATGGAAAACACCTAGAGCTTTGTTTCCTTTGGATGCTTTCTTGGTCCTCTGAGACCAGTAAGGAACTAATCTCTTTCCAATAGCTGTTAATTGATGGAGAAAATGTTGCCTGTTGAGTGTAAGCCAGGCAGAAGCAGCCAAGCAAGGGGCTGGTGAGGAAGGCCGGGAAGAGGACTGGGGAGCTGGCTGTGGGATCACAGAAGGAGTGAAGCAGGCAGTTCTCATCCTCACTATTTCCTTATCTTTGTGTCTGCTTCTTTGTTGTGAGGGGAACAGGACTTTAGCTAAACGGTGGTAGCCCTAGGTTTGCACCTCGATAATTTTATTTCCTTCTGCCTGTTAAATTCAACAGCAGACAAAACTTATTCAGGATGGGGTGATGGGGAAGTGAGATCGTTCAACCATGCCCCCCCAAATGAAAGAGAACACAGGTCGTAATCAGAGGAAGTCTGTGATCAGCAAAATTTTTATAATTTTTTCTGATGGTAAAGTCAATGAAAGTCAAATTTTATTAGCTGCCTATAAAAGAAATGGATGCAAATAAGGCAATTGCTATACCATCTTTTATGTCTACATTTTCTTCTCTGCTTGCTGATGACTATCCAGATCCTGCCCATCCTTCAATGCCAAGTTACATCTTGTTCCTGCTATGCCTTCGCAGCTCATTCTCTCTATCAAGTCCTCTTGCCATCCTCTAAACCCATAGCACTGTCCTATGATGCTCTTCTAGGCTTGGCTTGGATTATCAAATAATTTGGTTTATGGCCTATTCCCCCAAGACATTATCTTTTTCCTTGATGCTATTATAAACCCTATTACACAGCCTTCTAAATTCCCTGTAGTATTTAGCAGAGTTCCTGGCATACAGATTGTCAAAATATGTTTGTTTCTTGGTTTATTTTACTCATAGCCATTGCATGTATGCCACATGTTGTTTGAAAGTAAAGAATTGCTAGGAAGAATGCAAAAGTTCACTCTAATATGACTTAATCCCGTAGATTGCAGATTACCTGAGAGTAGGCACTGAAGTATTCAATACTGTGTCACCAACATCAGAATAGTGAGTGGTTCATGATAGACACTTAGCTAACTTTAGTACAATGAATGAATAAATGGTCAATCAATCTCTGAAATTCTCTTAATGTATGTAAGAACTGAGGTGTTTTTTTTTTAAAGAAAAAAAATACTTCTCTTTCATAAGAAGAAAAAACCCTGATATAAAGAGAAGGATGTTCCCTAATTCAGAAATGTTGTTTATCAATGAACAGCATTTGTTGGTGTTTAAAAACCTCTGAAAAAATAAGGCACCAACAAAGTGCACTATAATGGGTATTCAGGTGTTACATTTATTAAGCATTTGGCATTATGATAGTACTATATGCACAAAGAAACCTAATAAGTCTCCTATTATCTAACTTTATCTACTTGATCTCGTCTTGTTTGGAACTAGACCTTCTGTTGCAGCCAATCTGGCCCACTGTCCATGCCTTCAGCACAGCCTGCCTATTCCTACCTCTTTGTCTTGGGTGACACCATTTGATGTCCACAAAATCCCTTCTTCTCTAAATCATATGCCTCCAGGAAGACTCTTCCCTGGACTTCTCTTTCCCACCTAGTGTTCCTTGGATAACAATTCTTTTCTTTTGGGGTTTATGGAGGCCTCACTCTAATAAGATCAAGGAACAGTCTAGGACCTGCTGTATTCCCACACTAATATGTGCTGCCTTGAAATGACCCTCTTAGGGTCCTACGCTTACCTATATTATGCCTGGCGAATTAGACAGAGACACTCTCAAGGCCCAAATCGCTTATTAGAATAAGGGGTTAATAAATATCCTATGCCTACTAAGCTGTATCTGTTAAATCTCTTCCTAAAGACAAACAAAAATAAAACAACAAGTGCTTGTTTTGGTGAGAATATGGAGAAAAGAGAACGCTCATGCACTGTTGGTGGCAATGTAAATTGGTGGAGGTTCCACCAAGAAATTAAAAATGGAGCTACCACATAACCCAGCAATTCTAATTCTGGATATTTATCTCAAAAAAACCCTAAAATATTAAATCAAAAAGATACAGGAACCTTTATGTTCATTGCAATATTATTTGCAATAGCAAGATAGATAAAGAAGATGTGGGACATGTGCATAATGGAATGCTATTCGGTGATAAAAAAGAATAAAATTGTGCCATCTGCAACAACAAGATGAACCTACAGAATATTACACTAAGTGAAATAGAGACAGACAAATGTTATATGATTTTACTTACATGTGTCATCTAGAAAAATAAATGAAGAAACAAAACAGAAACAAACTCACAGATACAGAGAACAAACTGATGTTTGGTGTCCATGTGGGAGGGCGGCTGGGCATGGATGAAAGGTGAAAGGGATCCACAACGATGAGTTCCGTGTGGTGTAAACACCGCACAGCTGTAGGGACAAGTGCTCGTGAGGTTCTTGCAGGACCCTGGATTTGTGATGGTCAAATCTTATTGGGGAATCTTAGTTTTCAAAGAGTTAGATAAAAGGTTCTTACCTTTTACAAAATTGTAGATAAATATGATAAGAATGACAGCAAGGAAGTACAGAGGAAATTTAAATTACACTGTAGGTGTATAAAAAATAAAATATAAGACCAAAGCCAAAAAAGGGAGAGTCAAATATAGAAAAAATTGCTCAGGCTTTATCATTTCCTGACTGTACCTCTGAAACTGGCATAAATACTCCTGTTTTGCAGGAAATGCACTGGCGGTGGACTCTTGAAACACGGGTTTGCGTCCTAGTCACTACTGATGTGTCTGGGTGCATCTTTAACCTCTCCCAACCTCTATTTTCTCCACTGGTAAGATAGGACTGGTCATATTTCTCTACCTATGTTTCTGTGAGAATCACATAAGATAATGAATACAGATATATTTGATAAACTCTAAAATCTGCTACTACTATGAGTTTGATTATTATTACAAGGTGCTTAAGCAGAAAGAGGTAGAGTGTGTGAAGAATAATACAATAGACTGTTTTGAGTTTGTTTTTTTTTGCAGTAGCACAATTGCTGATTTTTTATTCAATAAATATGTATTGAGCATCAGGCACCAGGAGTACAGAAATGAACAAAACACAAATAAATTTGCCACCATTTTTAAATAAAAAGAAACTTCAAATTCATGAGTGTGTATATGGATCTTAGTTTAGTCAATATATATAAGTGGCATTATGAATCATCTATACCAGCTAGGTTTTAAATAAGAGAAATATTGCACACTATGTCCATTAGCAAATTAAAAATTAGGAAAGACTGTTTAACTTTTAATTTTGAGTCAGAGTTCCCAAAATAAATTTGATTATATAACCCATATTTTTGTTTCTCTATTTTTTTCCATTATATCCTCTGTAATCATTCTGAAGAACTAGGAAACACTGAGCTATTTTTACCTGGTAGCTCTTAAGCAGAGCAATTCAAAATAGCCATTTGATTCAGCCTGACAGCCTAATGAATGGCCTGCGTGTCCTCTCAGAGGCCGGCCTCTCTCTAACACAGCAAACATCCACCGAGTACCTGCTTGTAACAAATGCCTCATGAATGTTTTCGTGTAGAATTTAGGATCTGAATTTTTACGCTTAAAGTAGTTATCTGATAGGGGAGCAATCAAATTTTTCTAAAAATAGAAGGAAACGTTTAGGAAATTTAGTAAAAATTATAACATCAAGTCAACAGAAATGCACTTCATTTTCAGAAGTTAAATTTTACAGTGCCTAAACTAAATCAGAACACAGTCACTAAATTCTTTTAGGGAAACTTTCATAAACCTTTCCTAGGGCTGCTTCCTTTTTTAGCTTGATTCCAGAGAAGGTAAACCCACGTAAATCACACACCATGTGCATGGGCATGTCTTTGGAGAGAATAAAGTTGTAGGACTGTACTCAGGACCTGCACAGGTTTTTTACTCTGAGTTTTCAAAATCCCAAAGCAATCTCATAGAATCTTAGAATTAAAGAAGATCTTAGAGTTTAAAATCTTCCACTCAAGAAATTAAAAATAGAACTACCGTATAACCCAGTAGTTCTACTTCTGGATATTTCTTTGAAGAAACCTAAAACATTAATTCAAAAAGATATGTGAACCTCTATATGCATGAGTCCTTTCGACAACATTCCTGGAAAGTTTTGACCAGTTCTAGCTTGGCTGTAGTCTATCATGCAGGTATCACTATCTAAAAAGGTACTTCATTCCTTTACAGGATAGTTTCAATGGTTAGTACTTTTTTTCCTAATATTGAGCCAAACTCTATCTTGCTGAAATACATCTAATACCTTAATTTAAAAAATTATTATTATGCTCCATAAAAGTTAGGTATAATTGGAAAATGGCTTACTGTATGGGCTGGATGTAATAGTATTTATATAGAGTCAGAATGAAAATTTTATATAATGTATCTGGTGTTCTAACACCTGATATCATTGTTAGCAGTCTCCCATGAGATCTCTGATACAATATATTAATCCATTGCCCACTAAATTATTTACTCAAATAACATCTTGAAGTCCCATGCATCACACAATAGGTTGCCAGAATCTCAGAAGATAAAAACCCAGTTCTTTGTTACAATTATTGTATTTCATACAGCTGGAGCTCTCTTGCCTCCTTCTGCAGTGCCTTAGGATTGAGATAAATCTGCACTCCTAATAGTTTTTCCTCCTTTTCCACGTTTTCACCCAGACATGTCTGTGGGGTTTATAAGCAGAGCCTTAAACTAAGCCTTGAACTCTAAACCTTAAACTAAGATAAAACCCCTGCATGGAGGGCCTGAAGCAGCAGGAACTTGGACCTGCAGGTGCTGGGGAATATCTTTCTTGCAGAGGACCCCGGTCCTAAAGGTGAAGGGCTTTCCTCTAACCCTTACCTCCTGATGAACTTGGAAGGAATCTCTGGCCCACTGCCTCGGCCCTTGGCTCTCGCCTCTCTCCTGCCTGTGCCATACCTCACAGATGACCACACCACAGGTCCCTGGTGACTCCACTCGGCAGGCCTCCTGAGTCACTGTTGTGTTTGTGCACATGCATAGCAGAGGGTGGCTCCTCAGAGCAAGTCTGGGACCTAACGCCATTTGATGTAATCTTTATTTGAATTCCAGCTCTTAAGTGAAAAATAAAACCCCTCACAAATCTAAACAACAGTAAAAGTGACTGGTGCCTTGTAGTCATCTTCCTCATGGGGACAAGTGAACTAAAAGTCACAGAGCAGCATGGTTGACATGTGATAGAGGAAAAATCTTTTAAATGTAACACTTCTGGTAGAAAGAATGACCAAGTTGGAATTAGCATATTTATAAGCCATAAAAATGCAACTTTTTGGTAAATGTTATCTCTAACATAGAAGGTACACATATTTCTGGTTTGAAATTTTAGACCAAGTACCTCGAACCCTGTTCAGTTCAGCTGGACTCAGTCATGTTGGATGTTTGACCAAAATGACCAGTTAGTTCAGTCAAAACACTCAAACCAAACCCTAAACATACAGTCATAACTGCTATTGAATACATTTCCTTCACTGAAAATTCTTAAAGTCATTTTCATATTTAACATTTGTTTGCTGTGAGGAAATCTGTTAGATACTTCATTTAATTATTTTTAAGAGATTGGGTGATTAATAAAATGAATAGAGGATGATTTTTCAATTTCTACACAATATCAAGTACAAGTCATATGAAAATTGAGTCTGTTTGAATGAGCCAAAGGATAAAACAAATAGAGGCTAGTTAAGAATTTTAAATTATTTTTGGAGAAGATTGTTATGCATTTGCATCACCTAAAGCACTCTTAGCGTGAGTAGTAAAAATGTATTTCTGTGTAGTTTTCATGGCAAAATAAGAGATAAAAAGAGTTGCTCTAATTAATTTAAACAAAAACAGTTAAATACCACTAATGTTATAATTAAGAACTCAGTTATAAAGTACCACTGCTTCCTAGTTACTAGACATTGTTCTAAGAACTTTACATCTATTGATTCATTTAATCTTCTCGCCAACCACACTCCGGGGATACCGTTATTACCATTTTACGGATGAAGGCATCTATGCACAGAGAAAGAAATAAGTGGCAGAGCTGGGATTTGAGAAAATTAATAATACGACCATATTTGCAAAGGAAAGTTCACTTTACTTGAGAAAATACACAAATTTAAAATATATTAGCATTTTCTTTGTATATCCGCAGGTAATCCTTTGGGGTCTATGGCTATTAGATGAACCATCTTATCTAGATTATCTCTAATATCTACCCTTTAATTTTGCCTGATCCAGCAATTAAAACAAAACCCATCTTCCTGAGACTCAGGACTAAAATGTTCCACCCACGGTGGCCAGTCCTCAGGACCAACTGTACTGTCTTCTGACACTTGACAGAAATGCACGATGAATCATCATCTTTTTTTCTTAAAAATGTGGTGATAGTCATTAAAACATATCCAGCTGGACTCTTCTTCAAATATTTTATTATTGAATATTGAAGTCATACATGAAGAGGTCTACTTTTTTTTCTGACTAAAAAAAAGATGCTTGCCATTTGTGTCTAGAGAAGGTGTGCAGGGCAGAGAGGTGGAAGGTGGGGAGCTGGATGGAGGAGGCTCAGTGCCATCTTGTCTTCATGTACCACCCCCTCCCCCACACCCCTTCCCCACCCCCCACCCCCCCTGAGGAGGGGGCAGAGTAACATCTGCCTGGTGGGGTGAACTCTGCCCAGCTAGAAATTCCTGAAAAGGTAGGGGTGGATACAGAGGCCTTGAGGACCAATGCCAAAATACTTGATTGTCAAGTTACCACTTAAATATGGAGGTTATAAAACTACATAATCTTTTTAAATATTGTAAATCCATACTCTGTCCATACTGCCTTTTACACTAGTCATTCTGAGTAAGTTGTAGTGTGTGTATTGGTTGGTGGTTGTATTTAAGAACTGAGAAAGAAAGTAGAAAGCTTTGTTTCTCAAGATAAATTCTGAGTACCTAGGAAACCTCAGGCCACATAAATGTTTCATGGGCTTTCTGAATCATACTGGTAGGAGTAGAACTCTGTCTTCTGATGTTACTCAACATGAACAGTCTGTAAGTGAAATCTGATTCCCAGTCAAATATGCTTATAAAATCTGTAATAGTGTATATGATTGCTGGCAGGAAATATTTTACCTGGGTATCTTCTAGCTACGCAGGTGTGTAAAATGAATCTATGAATGAGTAAATGTTGAGTGAATAAATGAATGAATTAATGAATGAGTCCCCGGGAGGCTGGTAAGTTATTATTGTTTGATGGCTTTCACAATCTTAGTTATATCACTGAGTATCTAGATGACTCTGCTTCTACCCATTCCTCTACTCAGCTCCTTTCTGCCCAAGACTGGAGAAAATACTGTTTGATACTCCCTCTGCCAGGGAAAATATTAGGCGTAGTATAATCATATGTTGAATTATTATCTATAGTTCCCCATCTCTGTTACTTTTGTATCCACACAAATAATAAGAGGCTCTGTTAGATTTTATTGCATCTTAATTGTGCTGCTCACATGAGATAAACGATGGTAGGCTGATGACAACGGACTGTGACTACAGAGCAAAGCTGGCTTTACTCAGGTTTCTATAGCGTCACTCTCAGTGTTGGCAAAAACAGCTTTCTGGTAAAAACATTGGTCGGTTGTCTGGCTAGTGGAAAGGCCCTGTGTTTGCAGTGGGAGAATTTGGATTTGAGCCCATTTCCACCACTTAGTATCTACGTGGCTCTTGCGAATCATCTAGTCTCACCTTGAAAACGGGTGTAGTCTGGTCTTCCTTAGAGGGTCACTGAGAAGATCAAGTGGAATACACTGGTGTTGTGCTTTGAGCAATAATGTTTGTCTATGATTCACTACTCTTGCTGTCTCAATAAGTGTATAAGTACTACATGCAGCACAATTTAGAGCTAGAACAGATTTAATGTGTTCTAATTCTATCATAAAAATTTTACATTATAAACATATATGTAAAGAGCCAAGCTTTCTACAGAAACTGTCTTTTAAGTCCTTTTTTTAAATAAAGATTTTATTTATTTATTTTTAGAGAGGGAAGGGAGGGAGAAAGAGAAAGAGAGAGAAACATTAATGTGCAGTTGCTGGGGACCATGGCCTGCAACCCAGGCATGTGCCCTGACTGGGAATCGAACCTGCGATGCTTTGGTTCGCAGCCCGTGCTCAATCCACTAAGCTACGCCAGCTGGGGCTAAGTCCTTTATGTAATATTATTGATGAAGAAAAAGTAAACTGAAAGTAATTGAAAATGACCCCTTTTGTTTGGAATAACAGATAGGAATCAAATTTCTAGGTTCTTCTATTCCATGTAGAAAAGCAATGTTTTTTAAGGGAAGCTAAAATATGAGGAAAATTGTAGGCCTGAATGTTAACTTTGGCAAGTACAAACTTGTTTTTGTTTTTCTTTTATACAAGCCTTATTTTATTTTAGCTTTCAGATTTTTTTATTGTTTCGTTTTATTTTTGGTGTAGTCTACATGAAGATCTTCCTTTGAGGCTGTAAAACACAGGCTTTTATTTGGAAAAGAACACTTTTATTGACTCCATATGCTGTTTGAGTGCTCCTTTTATCTAGGTCTCAGCCTGGAAACACATTGCTTAAAAAATGCCTTCAGTTACAGTTTGCAGCCAACAAGCCACCCTGAATTAGCTACTGGTGGCCCTCACAATAGGGAGTACCTCCGTGTAAGAGTTAGCAACGGTTCTCAGAGAGTGGTTCCTGCCCCAGCAGCACCTGGGCTCCTGGGACCTTGTTACAAATGCAAATTCTGACTCCACATGAGACCTAATGAATCTGAAACTGGGTCCTGCAATCTGTATTAACAAACCCTCCGGGTAATTCTGATGTGTACTAAAGTTTGCGAGCCAAAAATTTACTGTTACAGAAACCCAAAATGAGGTGACACATTTCTAAAGTACATAATAAATGGCCAACATCCTTGGGTCCTTCAGACGGTGCTGAAGGCCATCATCCTGTCTAACAGTGGGTCAGGCTAATAGCAGTGATGGTCAAAATTCACATTTTTTCTGGTGGCTCTACTCACAAGCACAATGGTTTACTTAAGAACTCATAATGAGTTACAAACCTGTCCCTTCTGAAGTGCTCAGACTCAGTTAGAGACCTTCTGAGGTGCTAGCAGCAAAATGTTTAAATTGTGCTGATATTTACCTTCTATTTTGGGGCAAGTCCTTTCTTTTGAATAGTGGCTTGCTCCATGTCTTTGCTTATTCTACCTTGCTGGGTGCCCCCTTCTCAGCGCTTGCACCTATTCCCCAGGATTCAAACTCACCTTCTGAAGGTAGTTTCAGAACCAACTGCTCTCTAACTACATCTCCCATCTGTCCAGGGGACATAGTCACTTGGATGTCCTGCCATAACCACTCACAGAAATAAACAAAACTGAATGCATCATTTGCCTCAAACTCCTTCTCATTTACACTTCCACGTATTGGTCAATGGTAATTTGCACAGATCTACAAGACCAACCTGTCCCCTTTTCTTGCTTTGCTCGTAATGGCCGGTAGGTTATTCCTTCATGATATTTCTCATATTCAGCCCTTCTTGTCTATTCTTGCTATTACTGTATTTAGACTGTAAGTAATTAAACTGCAAACTGTTTTCCAAAAGGTTTTCCTTCTTCATCCTCCCTCCTTTCCTATGCTAAAGTAGACAGCATAGTGCGAGTGCTTCATACTAACCTGTTTGGCTTCCTCCCCTTTGGGCCTCCTCCTCCTCACTGCAGATCAGTCTCCACACGCCTGGGCTTGACAGTGAAGCAGTCCAAGTTCTGATCACAGCCTACTTCTTTCATGTCCCCACTGTGCATTCCTCCTTACAGCTTTTTTACTCTGGTTGTTCTTAAACTCGAGTCACCAGGAGGCCTGGTTAAAACACTGATTTCTGGGCCCTGCTGCTGGAGTTTCTAACTCAGTAAGTCTGAGGGTGAGGGCCCAAATTTTGCATTCCCCAAATTTATCAGTTGTTAATGGACCAAATGCTCGTGTCCTCCCGAATTCCCAATTCATATACTGCAGCTCTAACTTACAGTGTGACTATATATGGAGATGGGGCCTCTAAAGAAGTAATTAAAGTTAAATGAGATCAAATGTGGGGTCCAGGCCCAATAGGGTTAGTGTTCTTATAAGAAGAGATGCTAGAGAGCTTGCCCTCCCTCTCCACCATGTGAGGACACCATGACATGGCAGCCGTCTATAACCCAGGAAGAGGACTCTCGTTAGAAGTTGAATCAGCCAGTACCTACAGCCTCCAGAACTGTGGGAAAATAAATTTCTGTTCTCCACGCCCCCTAGCCTGTGGTATTCCGTCACGGCGGCCTGAGTTGCCCGACACACTGGGAGACCCTGATGCTGCAGCTCCCAGGACTACACTGAGAAGCACTTCTCTAGTCGTCCCTAATGGGTCACCTTGGCCTCTGTGCCTTGCTGATATGCCTTCCCCTTCTCCCAGTACTTAAAGCTCATACACCCTTCTGAGCCCACCTTGAGCCATGCTTCTCTGAAGCTTCCCAACTCTCCTGTCTGCAGTAATTTCTCCCTCTTCTCAAAGCTCTTAGTACTTGTCTTTAGATTTGTCTGGTATTTAGTGTAAGTTACTTTGTATGATTCTTTTCCCCTTCATATACTTGTTTTAGCTTCATTGTAAGGTGCTTGGAGCAGAGACTTTTCCTGTGTGTCACACTTTGCACAATGCTTTGTGCATAGCAAGAGTTCAATAAATATATGATCATGTGGCAACCATGGCATGCATGAAATAGTTCATAGAAACTGTGGGGGTGAGTTCTTCAGGTGTCAGTGTCATAGCTTTCTCACTCATTTGGAGAGACTCTGGGTAGTGTGGAGGGATGGCTCACAGGGGCATGGGATTATCGGCTTCCTTGCTTAGATAGCTGCATCCTAAAATAATTTCTCTTTTTTCATGTTTGGAGAAGAAAGGTATTTTTTAGACAGTGCATCTAATAATAATGATGATGATGCAGTAAGAATTAACATTTATCAAGAGATTGCTGTGTGCTAGGTGTTTCATGTATATTCCCACCTGTGACCCTCCAAGCAACCCGTGGGCTCAGGGATTATGGTGCTATCATTTCACAGACAAAAAAATTGAGGCTTAGAGAGATCTTAACCTTCTGACTTATGAATTGTCCCAAGGTCATATAGCCAGGCAAACTAGAGCAGGTGCCTGGGCCACGCCTGCATGATTGCCCAGTCTTCTGTGTTAATCAACACACCGATTTCTTGCCCCCTCTTCTCTTTAAATAAGCAGAGACCTTTATGTCAGAGGTTTATACAAGCTTGGTTTTCAACCTTTAAGATTTACTATTTCCTGGTCACTTAATCAAATTCATATTTCTTTTTAAAAGATAAACCAAACACTTGAAAAACAAGCCATCGTTTCTAGTGCTAAAGGATAACTAAGGAGAAAACATCCCGTATCTTTCTTGTGAGTTAGTTATAAAGGGCATATGGAGGTCGTGAGGCAACAGTCTGCAGTTTTCAATTAATGTCACTGACCCCATTGGTCACAAAACCTGTTCTCAGTGAATAAAACAGACGTTATGGCTCAGTGGGTCCAGAGAATTTGTATTGCATCTTGCTTGCTTGACTAAGTGATTTGGAGAATGTTTTTCTGACATCTCAGTTTGTCAGCATTTCCAAAAAATTCCCAAACAACTGATTCTAACCCCATTTTACTTTCCAATCAAATCTAAAGCAAAATTACAGCAATAATAAAATCTTAGAAGAGTACCTGTTACCCATAAGAAAATATTATGCAATTTTGAAAACAACTGGTTTATCATTGACTTAGCTTTTGCTTAATTTTTATCAATGCATTATATAATTACTCAACTGGTTAAATGTCTTAAAAATAATATTGATAAATTATTAAATTATATTTATACATATAACGTATATATCTGTGAAAATATAATGTATGTAGATCCTACTCTAGACAATTCTCTTAACCACAGAGCAATTGTGGGATCCTTTGAGTCTTAGGGAGAAAATTTAATTGTGGTGTTTATTCCAGCTCACAGATTTAAACCCAAGACCTCAAAAGACCTCAAAATCTACCACTTTTAATTAATTATACCTTCATATTCATTTAAACAAATTTACCTTGCATTGCAAAGTGTGTTCTTCATATTTCTTTTCAGAGAATAATATGATTTAAAAAGAAATACCTAGGTGTTCTTGAATAATTACAAAGTGCAGAACATAAGTGGCAGGAAAAAAAGCATCATAATTTCACCACACAGAGGTAAATGTTGCTTTATTTTGGAATCTAAAAGAAATTTAGTATCCAAAATCTTGATTAATGGAACAATGTTTATTTTACTAGTCTTCCATCTATCCTACTGCTCAGCTACATCTAGAATCTGTCCACATCGCTCATCACTATTCCCACCAGCCCAGCCTGCAACCTGTCTGCCCACTTCTGTCTTGTCTGTCTTTTCCCACATTGCGCCTTGCTCAAATCAGTTCAATGGCACCTATTGCTCTTAGGTGAAATGAACATCTCCAAAAAGCACCCAGAGGCAGTGTGGAATATCAGATCAATAATCCAAAGACCTCTGAATGACCTTGCTGGGTTGTTCTGAGACTCAAGTGAGAAAAAAGTATTTGAAGATGCCTAGAAACTCTAGTAAGCTGTGAGTGCGAATGGTTATTGTTTAGATCTTTGAATGCAATGCCAAATGTAAAGTGTTTTTTTGTTTTGAGTTTAATTTTATTTTTTTCGCTACGTTAAATTTTAGAAAAATACACACATATTTTTCAGAATTATTAGAAAGAATGTTAGCCTTTGAGAGGCAACTGCAGAGAACAACACTATAAGTCAGAAAACAGAGTTCCAACACCACTGACACTTTTCATGGCCTTGGAAGGAGATCTAGTTCTTACCCAACTGGGAAGTGAAAAGATGCACCTCATACACACAGATGATGACTTAATATGGGTAGCTCTATGAAGAAGTTAATCTTTCAACTCTTCATGCAAAAAGTAAACAATAAAAGTATACCTGTTCTGACCTAGATGCATACTTAGATTGGTGCACCAAGGATGACAATTTCTCCATTGCATGGGATATAGCAAACACCTGCTTATTGCATGGTGTGAGGACTCTTAAATTTTGCCAATGATGTCACCAATGACTGCCAGTTGTCTCAACTTGACTTCAGTTTTCTAGAGAAAATGAGACACTGAGCAAAGAAAACTTCATTATGAGAAAGTGAGATCTGGGGTTTTGATGCCCTGGCCAGAGTGTAATGGAACTATTCCTATAAGTGAAAAGCTAATATACTCTTTTATTCATTCTGGACAGCTTAGTCATCAAAATATGATATCTTCCCTTACTCCAAACAGAATTATTCTATTGTTTGACTGGATTATTTGAACATGTTAATCTTTGATGACCAAAATGAAAGAGTCAGCATGGAAGAAAAACCTAACAAAGCCATGAAGATTTACCTTTATAGCAGTCAGGGTATCAATAGCAAGTAGATTAAGACTCAAGTTTGGGGAAAGTTTAAGAAAGAGACAGTTTACGAAGACTTTTGGAGGGGGTTTAGGGAAAACATAAGGGATAGTGGTAACACTCCTGTCCATAAAATGTGAGGAGCACAATTAGCTACTGGGATCCAGAAAGAGAGAGTTCTTTAAAGAATGCAACGTAGAGAGTTCAAGTCAAAGGGCACAGCCTGAACAGACCATCCCAGAGGGAGCCTGTAGAATCTATGCCTGACCTCATTCTCTCCTCCCACAAAGTGCTACAGGGCACCCTACTGGCTGAACCCAAATGGAAACAGGGAGCAAGAGAGCCCATGGTTTTAATCCATACAGTCTAGTCTCCTGGGGAAAGAATAGGGTAGTTCAGGAGGGGCAAATGAAAGATATTCAGCATAGCCTTCCTTTGTAGTTTACCCAGCATCTAGCACAAAGACTGGCACTTGGTAATGTTCCTAAAAATTAGTCCAGTAAAAGGATATATGAAATCTGTCAGCAATCTACACTGAACACAGTGGCATAAATTATTTTTTTCCTTGTTCCTATTGAGTTTCATGTTTCAGATGGACTATAACACCATGATTTTATGAGTTTGGAAAGTTAGTAACTTTATTCTCCCCATCTAACTTTACATACCCTTTTGTATTTCTCTAGTGGCACTTACAGTCTTCTACTTTGTATGAAAACTACTGAATAGTATCAGTGAGAAAACTGTAAGCTTTTTTTGTGCCTGGGGGTTCTCTATCTCTCACTCACTCACTCACTCACTCACTCACTCACTCACACATATACACACTTGGCATCCTCTAGAGTGTGTAGCACAGGGCTGTGAAAATACTTTCAGTAAAGGTTTGTTGAAAGATTAATTGTGTCAATTCAAATATGAAGGTTATGTCAAATCACAATTTTTAGTTTTCTGCATGTAATTTTGTTGCATTCATTTGTTCTAAAACTCACTAAGCACTTACTTCCTATCTAGCACTATACTAAGCACTTAGATTTCAAGGATGAGTAGGGTCCCTGTCCTTGTAGGGCTTACATTGGAGAAGAGAGACATACAAATTAGCAATCCTGATATGACTCTGTGCTAGGGCAGTGTTACAAAATGACACTTCTGCTGGTGGGGAGTAGGGGGAACAGGGAGGGAAAACCAAGGCAACAATATCCTATACACAAACACAGTAGACTGTAGAAGAATGAAATCAAGCTATATTAGAAAGACTTCTAAAAGCAGGATGCATTTTCTTGTTTCCAACTTGTATTCCTACAATGTAAATACTTCATTGATATTCAAAAGGTACCCCGACCACTGAGCTTGCCCAGTAACTGGGGCAGAGTAAGAAGAAACTGGGAAGCAAAAAGGAAGACAGAAATTTGCAGATGGAGTTTGTTGCAGACATAGAAAAAAAAAATAAAACATGATCTTCTGAACAAAAGGGAGACTTAGACATAGTAAAATGAAAAGTAAGAAGGATAGCCCTGGCGGGTGTAGCTCAGTGGATTGAGCGCGGGCTGCGAACCAGGCATCGCAGGTTCGATTCCCAGTCAGGGCACATGCCTAGGTTGCAGGCCATGTCCCCCAGCAACCGCACATTGATGTCTCTCTCTCTCTCTCTCTCCCCCTCCCTCCCTTCCCTCTCTAAAAACAAATAAATAAAATCTTAAAAAAAAAAAAGAAAAGTAAGAAGGATAAAGTGAAACAAGTTATTCAAACTAAGGAGAGGAAAGCATGAGATGGAGAAAGTAATAATTATACATTCTGATCTCTTTGCTGATTAAAATAAGTGTGAAATTGTAGGAAAGACACTGTCTTTGTCACTTATCTACATGACTTAGAAACTTTCTTAATCTATTTGTGACTCAGCTTGAGAAGTACAGATTATTAGGAAAAATAGCATGGTGGTAGACAACTCACTTGGATCACGCACAGTGTTGCTCAGCGTTACTGTAACCTTATCTAACACTCGCCACTTCTCCTTCGGGAAAGAATTCAATGTACTCAGATCCATATCGCATCACCACCCCTATTAGTTATCTGTGCACAGCTTTCTGACTGCACTGAAGAACCTCATCCAGCTTTGAATGTCACCAGACTGGCTGCAACACTGAAAGAGCAAAACCTTATAAATTCTCCTTCATTTTTCCACTTGGGCCTCTAAGAAATGTTCACCTCTCACCTTGGAAGGCGATGTTACCTGGTTGTATTCTACCATTTCCAGGGATAAGACAGTGGCATAGATTTGTTGCCAGGAATTCTGGATCTCTGGTTATCTCTGAAAGGCTTGTCAGCTAAAGTGAGAAACTATTTCTGACTGTGCTTTCAAATCAGTACTAAATTGAAGGTGGCCAAGTGAATTTTAATATTACTTCCCCACGTAAGCTGAAGACATTCCTGAGCATTTTCTTCCATAGGTAGCATCCAGTTGAAGTTTTAGCTGTAGACCTTGGCCCCAAAGCTCATTTCTTTATTTTCATGCCAGTTCTTCTGCCACCCAAATATCATTAAGTTCTACATTTCTGATAACAAGATACCCTTTCCACAGTGAACCATTTCCAATAAGAGTTTCATTTCTGCTTGCAGACATATTTTCTATAGTTTGAGGAACATAATTAGAAATAATTAATGCTTTTGCTTTATATATAATTAATGAATTGAAGTGTAATAATAGATTTCAAAATGTGAATCAGTAGCTCTCTGATTTCCATTTCAAATTAAAATACATTATACTTCACTTTAGCAGGAAACATGTTATTAAAATGACCAGAAGATATGACTTAAATTTTAAACAACTTTAAATAAGCAGGGATTCAAAGATATTACTATATTACTCCTAAAAAGTTAAAAAGAAGATAGATTATGGAATTAAAAAATAGTCTCATATATTTTAATTTTTATAGCCATTAAGTATATATTTTTTCTCTGTGAGCCAATTGAAAATTAGACATAAAATATCCCTTTAGTGCATAAAACTTTTGAGATTTGGGTTCCTCCACTGTAATAAAAGCTCAGATATGGCAACAATATGACACGGGATAGCTCAGCAATTAATCATTCTGTGCCTCATTCCAAATTGTGTTATCCGTTGGAAAAAAACTCTACTTAATATGTTTTAGTTTTATACATTTCCCTGCCTACAACTGTATGAAATATTCAAAGAGCTCTTGGTATAATGAAATAGCTGTCAGAAAAGCTTTTTTTATGATGAATATTGTAATCAAGATGCAAGAAATGGATTTTGTACCAGCCTCTAAAACTAGAAGTAACACATTCTTGATAAACAACAAGAAAATATAATTTTCAAGCTATCCACCCACTTTAAACCATTGAATCAACTTTAAAAGGAATATGTGATATTATAAATATTAAAATAATTTCTACTCATATTACACAAAACTTATGATAATATTTCTGTATATTTTAATGACATTGGGAAACCTAGGTACTTTTAATTACATCTTTTGATCAAAAAATAGGTACTGATATGGTGAGTTTTATTTTAAAAGCAAAACAGACTTTTTTCCCTAATGTAAATATACTATGAATATATTTTGACATACTGAGATTTTGAAATTAGGAGTGCAAGCATATACTTCCTTGTTCATTCAGAACACCTTTCTCTTTCTCCTCATGACCCAGTTTACCCACTGATCCTCTGCCTTCTCAGGCCAAAACTCCCCCTCTGCTAACATGGCCTTTGTTATATCACTTCTTCCTTTTCAGTCCAGTATTGTAGCGGATGTCCCAACCGCAGCACTATTGTCATTTGGAGCCAGATGAACTTTTGTCCTCAGGAGCTGTCCTGTACACCGGACAGTGTTCAGCAGCTTCCCTAGTCTCCACTCACTAGAAGCCAGTGACACAGCTGCCACTCCCAGATGTGAAAACAAAAGCTCCTATGATGTTGCCCAATGTCCCTGGGTGGGTAAAATGACCCTGCACTGATTGAGCGACCAGTGCATATAACTTCTTCACTTTGAACATATGCCTCATTGTATGGGGCAATTTTCATTTTTACTTATATATATTTTATATATTTTTATTGATTGATTTGAGAGAGAGAGAATGAAAGAGAAACATTGATTTGTTTTTCCACTTATTTATGTATTCATTGGTTGATTCTTGCATGTGTTCTGACCAGGTATCAAATCCACAATCTTGGCATATTAGGATGATGCTCCAACCATCTGAGCAACCCAGCCAGGGTCTGGGATTTTTTTCAGAGGTGATGCTCAGTAAATACTAGTTAAGAGAATGCAGAGTAAGATGGTGTTTTATTACTGTAGTATGTTGCTAAAATAATAAGCATGGTACTCATAAATTGAACTCAGTTTCATTTAAGAACTTAAGCTTCTACATCCATTTTGGACTTGTTTATATTCCAATAACTGAAATAAAAAGAGGAGAGAAGACAGTGTTTTCCATATTGAGAGATCCAACTGGCACATAAATTTCTAATGGGAATCAATCCCTTATAGTTTTTTTCTTTTTTTTTCAACTACTAGAAAAAGATGACAAAAGGGGAACACTTTTGCACTGTAGGTGGGAATGCAGATTGTTGCAGCCACTGTGAAAGCAGTATGCAGTTACCTAAAAAAATTAAAGATAAATCTGCCTTATTACTCAATGATCCCTCTTCTGGGAATTATCTGAAGAAACCCAAAACACTAATTTGAAAGAACAGAAGCACCCCTACATTCATTGTATCATTATTTACAATTACCAAGATTTGGTAGCAGCCCAGTGTCCATCAGTAGATGAGTGAACAACTATGGAACATTTACACAATGAAATACTATTCAGCTACATAAAAGGAGGAAATTTTGCCCTTTGTGACAGCAGGATACACCTAGAGAGTACTATGCTAACTGAAATAAGCCAATCAGAGAAAGAAAAGTACCATATATTTTACCCATACGTAGACTCTAGTGAACACACTGAACTAACAAGCAAAATAGAGGCCAACTCATAGATATAGGGCAGGCTGACAGCTCAGGGTCGGGGGTTAGGGGATGGAGGGAGTGAGTGAAAAAAAAGGACTCAAGGTCACGGACAACAGTGTAGTGACTGTGGTGGGGAGAGGGATGGGTGGAGGTGGAAGAGGGTATAAGGGGCATAAAAGTAATGGAAGTCCTGGCTGGTGTAGCTCAGTGGGTTGAGCACAAGCCTGGGAACCAAAGGGTTGCCGGTTCAATTCCCAGGCAGGACACATGCCTGGGTTGCAGGACAGGTCCCCAGTAGGGGGCGTGTGAGAGGAAACCACACACTGATGTGTCTCTCCCTCTCTTTCTCCATTCCTTCCCCTCTCTCTAAAAATAAATAAAATCTTTAAAAAAAGGTAATGGAAAAATACAGTAAAAATAAATTAAAAAAAGAAAAAGATGACATCAATATCTATTGAAAAAGAGAAGAAGTTATAAAAGCAAGGTAAGAAGTAGAAAACATAAAATGAATGAATGAATGAATAAATAAATAAATGGAGAAGAAAAAGTGAGCAAGATACAGCAGGTGTTTCTATACTTATGACCCACTTTTAAAATGGGTTTATAAGTATGAACTGAAAAAGCTGAATTCAAATAAAAATATTTTTAAAGGAAAGTATACCTTTCGATTTAAAAATAGCAAAAAATTACAACAGTAGTTGGTACATGGTCTCTCTGGAAAGGGATCCTAGGACACACTGATAAGGGACTGAGGAGGTGAGAGAAAGTAAGGAAGCCAGAAACGAAAATGGCATCAAGCCAGCCTCTGAGGGAGAACAGAGCTCCAAATAGAGGGGAACTGGGGAGTCTAGGCAAAACACGTATCAGAGTTGTCCCAACTAAATTAGAAGCTGAATTTTAGCTTTTGGTTTTTTAATCTGCCAATTTCTCTTTCACTGGTGAGGGCGGCTCCCTGGGGTGCTAACATTGTGGCACCCCAGTGTGTCCTGAACGGGGCGGAGTGTGTCCCTGGGGCTCCTCAGACCGAAAGCGGCAGGGTCTGCAGTATGCAGCACTAGCTTTTACCTCAAATTATTTCAAATGTTGTATTTGAAAATTACCATAACACCAGTATGATATTCCAAAATAAAATTAATGAAATATGTCTCTAGGTTAACAAACACTAAATATAATAAATATTAGAAGAAATATTCACTCATGGATACTTGGTACTGTGCTAAGTGCTTGAAAATTATTTGCATAACTGCAACAATATTTACACTGGGTTTGGACTCTTCATGCTACCAGGATATCAGGTGTAAACAGGGGATAACTGATCCTGCTGTTAACTGGACATGCTTATCTGCAGGGTGGATACCAAAGGGATGCAGAGATTGGAACCCAAGTTCATCTGTTTCAACATGTCCAATGTCAAACATCCACAAAAGAGTATAGAAACCCACATAAAGAAGACCCTTGAGAATTCAACTTTTTTACATTTCTAAGTCAACAACCCTAGAAACTGAGGTCCCTTTGAAGCCAAAGAGAATACGATCTGAACAGGGGCATTTGGAAATCATAAGTATAAACCATGACTTTAGGGTTGGTTATAGAAATAAAGATTGTATCCTCCACTATATTTTATTTTCGATTGTTCCATGAATAATTCTAATATTTGGCAAATATTTATCTTCTCTCTCCTATTCCTTACTCTTTTATAAAGGATGTGGTGTTTTTGACCAACTTTATTATTCAATCTGTGGTAATAAGTGTTGAAATAGGACTGTGATGGAAGAGAGAGTATGAATATAAACTCAGAAATCCCGCATGCATTAATGTATAAGACTGGCTTGCTTCTATTTTTGATTTAACGATGGTTATGTTTATTAGGCAGTAGTATTCCACCTTCCAACCTCCCCCAGTTTGGAAATATAAACATGTTTGAGCAGTGGAGAACTGAAGAGAGGTGGCAGGTGACAGTGGAGAATCCTGCATCATCACCAAACATGTGGAAAGACTGTTGGAATTTTCTATGGCTCAAGTGGACTCCACAGGAGGAAGCTGGGCCTCAGCCTTCTTGCTGGAACCCAATTCCAAAGGCAGACCACTAGGAGCAGATATTCAAGGAGCAAGGAGCTACGTACGCTATGTGCTGTATGAGACTGTCACTGAGGGGTCCCTGAAGGGAGCTGAAATAAGTTCTCGTCACCAAGGAGCCGAACAAATACAATGGTTCCCAACACTGGACCCCTCAGATGGCCAACATTTGGATGCAGCCACACAGAGAACATTGAGACATTTCCTTCCTCCCCTTCAGTTTCTGCCCCCAAAACTGCTATAGCAGAAAGAGCTTCAGAAGAGGGGAGAGGTAGAAAGCAAAGGGCACATCAGGTTCTTTATACTCCAGGTCCTTTGGATCTGATCATGCCTGGCTGGGGCAGTTGTGGGGTTGGTGAGGTAGGTAGGGATTAGTTTCCACAGAGCATGGCTGAAGGTTTCTATTGGGCGAAATGCAAAGCTATTTCATATCTATGTCTTGCCAATTTCAATTATGCAAAAAAAAAAAAAAAAAAAGCATACTCAACAGAGCCAGAAAAGGAGAGTAAAAAAGAAAAAGGAAGACCAAGTTTGAAATAAAGTTAAATCAAGTGGTTACTGGCATTGGAGATACTTTTATCTGCCACCATATGTTTTTAATGTTGCCATATAATATATACTATAAAAATTAAATGCATGTGCCAAATTTCACATGCCAAAATTGATATACATATGTAGTTTTGTGGCGTGAATCTATGTTAAAACATGGGCTGTATGAATGGATGTGTACATATAAATGCATACCTATAAAAGCAAAACAAAAATTTTATATACTTACATTACCTGGGAATAAAGCTACAACACTATATGATGTGTTAGAATTGAACTGATATTTATGAAGTTCAGAAAACTTTGAAAGATCAAGGATTTAGGGAGTAATGTTCTGAATATTTCTGTATTTCTTGATAACCCCTCATGGGTTCAGCTTATTTCTCCTTTCTGGAACCATCCCAAGATGTAAGCTGGGTTTGCATATTATATTTTAAAAACTATTTGTAGCACTTAATTGGGTTGTGGTGGGGGAAAAGGCAGAAAACTGTACTTGAACAATTAGAATAAATAAATAAATAAATAGAATAAAGTGATATAGAACATAAAAAATAAGGAAGCTCAAAGTGTTAAAGGTAGGCCAAGCACCTACATAGCACTTACCTTGGTATCGTATTTGATGTAGTTAGAAAAGTAAAATATCCACGAAGAAACACAAATACCTAAGTCTCAAGCATTTTCATCACAGGAAAAAACAGGAAAAATAATCCCTATTCTTTCTTTTCTGAGGCTCTCTCATGAATGAAGACCATATCCTCCTATTTATATTTATGATTTCTGTGCTTTGATTTATTATGTTTTAGAGTTTGAGCTTGCATTGGCTCTTTTTGACTCATACTGACATTTTCAATAATCTCTCAGAAATGGCAGGTCATAAATACATATAATTATCAAATTATAACAAATCACAAAGTAACCTGAAAGAAAGGTTATTTAACAGTGATATCCTGGAAGCTTATGAGGTGGGAACATTACCATGTGAAACAGACCTGAGTTTCAAATAAAATATCTTTTGGCTCACTTCAAAGTAAAAGTTAAAAATTTTTCTCATATAAAACTAGAATAAAATGAGATTTCTCTTTAAAAAAGCCCAAAGCAGGAGACCTTACATTTGAAATCAGAATTTGGGGAATTATTACCACTTTTTTGTAAGTTACCAAGACCAGCAAACAATAAATCTTTTGTACTAAGTTGAAAAGAATATCATAGTCATAGATATTCAAAACTAGGTCTTGCTAAATTTTATGAATTTACAATCACCAATGAGAGTCACCCATTCTATACAGGTTTAATGCTAAGCATCCCCTACTGTTATTGACATTATAAAATTAAAGTTTATGAATGCTAAAAGTAGATAATTTTCTGTTAACCATGCCCTCCCTTATTGCTTTAATGTACAATAGTAAAAGTAATAAATACAATTTACAATAATTACGTTGAACTTTAGTTAGGTGTTCAGTTTATTATCACCTCCAATGTGTCACTTACTCTGCGAGGTCTGAGTGTCTATGAACTTCTTTATCAAGGCATCAGTCGTTTGGGTATAAAGACTGAGAGCGTATCTCAGAGACTGAAGATCTGGGCTTTTCTCCAAGAAATTCTTTTTGAGGCCATTTCCTCCCGCATGAAAGTATTGCTAGAAGAAAAAGAAATAATGTAAGCAGAGGCATTTGGAAGTAGTACTGGAGGACGGGTCTTACTGCTGGAATAGTAAAGCTCAAACGGAATGATACAGCGTGGTCAACGGAAGGTTGGTGCACAGAGAGTCCTGCCACACGCCCATTGCTAAGTCACCACTATCCAGCTCAGGTTCCCCCAGTATCTCCGAAATTATGCTCTGCACCATGGGCCTGAGGTCCTTGGGGCTTAAGACTTTTCCTCTAATTTAAAATTTAAGTGAAGAATATGAGATTGTGAAGATGCAGTGGTTGGCATCCTTTGGAATGACACATTTAGATAACAGTCAACTTGGTTATTGACTTCTGTTTCTAGAGGATGAGAAAAGTGTTCACAAGGAAGGGAATTTTTGTTTCCAGACACTAGTTTGGGATTTGAGGCCAGACCCCTGCTGGTCCAGCTTCCCCATTCTGTGATCACACAGCGGTGCAGACAGGGAACAACCTAAAATCGGAGAGTGGCCTGTAGGAAGCCAGCATCCCCTGAACCTCGTGTCTGATACATGTGATAAATCATATAGGCTTTACTTTTCGCTAGAGTCAACCAACAAACTCAAGACATTACAATAGTTATAGGTACGGTAATAGAGAAGATGTGACCTCCTTGAGAATAAACATAGTCATTGAAGAATGCTAGCATTTTACATGCTGCAAGAATTGTGCATGGCATCCCTTTGGAAAGTAGAATATGTAGAGATATGTGATGGAACAAAAAATGTTTTCTCCTCTAACCGTTTATAGATGATACTATATTTATACTATTGGTAACATTCTGTTCATGTCAGGTAAGTGGTTCTCCCACTCTCTGTCTGCACCAACAATGCTAAACACTCATTGTGACGCGGCTCTCTATGACCCGTGAGCCCACAAAATAACACATTTTGAAAAAGCTCAACAAAAAATTTTGATACGCACTCTTAAGTGGATATGTGTCATTAATCTATCCCACTCCTTTAAAAATTATGAGCTAAAATAATTCAATGAACTAACAAATCATAATTACCTCAATTTTCTCCCTTGTTCAAGGGGAGATGTAGAAAAATATTCTGCACATTCGTAGGCATCTGAGTGCACTTTTAAATAGTGTAATGTAGGGGAGATTCAGGGCAATGGGGATCTAATCAGAAGAAAGATTGCTCCAATTACAGACACCCTCTCCAAGGGAAAGAAACTGGCCAC
Source organism: Tonatia bakeri (assembly GCA_004024845.1). NCBI lineage: Eukaryota > Metazoa > Chordata > Mammalia > Chiroptera > Phyllostomidae > Tonatia > Tonatia bakeri. Next base: position 175,148 of record PVIA01000218.1, read on the forward strand.
TTAAAATTCCAATAGAAAAATGGAAAAAGCCTTTTTTTACTTTTTTTTAAAAAAGGACAAAAATACAGTATTTGAAATTGTTTTACACTTTGATCTTCTTGTAAAAATGTTAAAATATTTTCACAAGTAGAAAATGTTTATTGAGAACTATGAGTCCAGAATTGTTTCAGGTATGTTGGTAAATGAAAAAAAATATGATCATTCCTTTCTTCATGAAACATGATATAATATTTAAGGTGGGAAAATATTAAATAGGTATACTGAGAGGGAAAGGTTTAACTTGGTCTTGCCATTTCTCCTACAGGTGTGGTGGGTGCTCTCTGGAGGTCTGTTTACATAAGAGCCAAGGAGCCATCAGATGCAAAAACCCACACTAACAGGAAAGAGAGTGGGGTAAATTGAACCAAAAATAGGCAGGATCTCTGAAAGAAACACATTTTCTCTCTCGGTGTTTCTCAGACAAACTCCAATCTTATGACACCTAAACATAAGTGCTAGAGAAGTACAAGAGGAACAAGCAGCAGCTATAATGGTATTTTGCCATCTCTTGGGACCAATGAGAGTTGTTTGGGATGTCTGTGACTTGGAAATGGGCCAAAAAGATTAGTGGGTTATCTTTGCTTGTCATTGTCTTTAAGCTATTTTAAACTCTGTAAATTGTAGGAAATGGGTAATAATGTAAGTGGCACTCATCCATATCAATGCAAATTAATTATTTCTGGTAGGATAGGACTGATTATTGTTCTGTGGGTAGATCTGTTTTGCCCATATTTGGAAATTTACTTTAAATTTCTTTACTGCTTATCTGTATGTGTGGCTCTTGAAATTCTCCTTCAAGCCAGTCGTAAGAGTTTACTGGTTCCCTCATAAACAGATGAGGTAAATAATATTTTGGCTTATTTAATAATGGCATGAATGTCACAATTATACTATGCCCTCTTTTAAAAAGTGTTCCTTAATAGTGTACATAGAGCAGCACGGGTGACAGCATTCACAAGGGCGGCCACAATTTCGCTGTCTAGTTTGTGAGAAGAGGGCGACGGGCCCATGGCACAGCATCAGTGTCTGGGTCTGCCCTCCTGCCTGTTCTCTCTCCTTCTGCCCCTTAACAGATACTTCTTAAAGCTACACCATGAGCCAGACCTTGTGCTGGCTGCCAAAAATGTGAAGCTAGAGAGGTCCAGAGGTTGCTGTCAGGGGGATGATAATCTACTAGGAAATGTAACCGAAATGCCAACATGACTTCAGTAATACATTGCAGGTGTAAGAAAAATGATTTGAAATACAGACAATGGGGAGGCAAACAATTCTGCTGGGGAAGGAGTCGGCAGAGGTTTCTAAAAAGGTAACATCTTTGATGTTTATCATTTTATTAGCATCGTCACTATAAATTTCAACAGTGCCTAGCTAAGTCACTGTAATTGGACTAGAGAAAGAAGACAGTCCCCCTGGGTAACCAACAACACTTAAGAAGAATTGAGGAACTTAAAATTCTCAGAATATGTTTCTTTGGTATAGTTTGAACTATGCTTGTTTGCTACTATTATTCTATTCTCACCACTGAAGTTGTGCTGCCTAGAAGATTTAAGTTGCCTCTAGGCAGTGGTGGACCTAGGAAAGTTTAGAGATGGCATTGTAGTTTTTTTTATTGTTGTTCAAGTCCAGTTGTCTGCATTTTCCTCCCACCACTCCCCCACCCCCCAACCCCAAGCATCCCCACCTCCCTCCCCTGATTCCACCCTGCCTTGGTTTTGTCGGAGGAGGACATACGAGGACCCAGAGACATATGAAAAGATGTTCAGCATTAGTAGCCATCAGAGAGATGCAAATTGAAACCACAGTGAGATACCACTTCACACTGGTCTGAATGGCCAGGATGTGGAGAGATGGCATTGTATCTTAAGGATTCACAAATGTTTATTAACATATGAAAGGTTCCATGACCCACTGTGGTAAAGAAATCTGTTTAATCTTTCATTAACACACAGTAGTCCCCCTTTACCTGCAGGGGGTATGTTCTAAGACCCCCTGTGAATGCCTGAAGCCAGGATAGCACCAAACCCTACAGAAACTATTTTTTCCTGTACACACAATTTTTTCCTTGAACACAAGCAATGTGATACCATGACAGTTGATCAGATACACAAGTTGGCTACTAAGTGGTTAAATGGGCAGGGAGTGTACACAGAGTAGAGACACTGGATACGAGGATGAGTTATATCCGAGGCAAGATGAAGTGAGACGGCTAAGATATCACTATGCTACTAAGAGCAGTGCCCAAGTTAAAACTTATGCATTGTTTATTCCTAAGAATTCCCCTCTAATGTTTTTGGATTGTGGTTGACTGCTGTTAACTGAAACCATAGAAAGTGAAACCTCATTCTTAAAATTATTTGGTTATGGGACACATATCATGTAAGATACTTATTAACACTTGGAGGCACAAATATTCCATGGGATATGATTTAGGCAATCTTAGGAACGTGTCTGGATTTCATGTGACAGCGATAGTTTTGAGGGTCGAGAAGGCTTCCTGAAAGAAGGAAACTAGAGTTAGGCTATGAAGACACAAAGTATTTCTTCTTGAACCCCTCTTAATAATTTTATAGGATGGCATGTTTTTACTAGGAGGGCATTATTTTGTAGGTCTCTGTACATGGGGGACTAATCATGAGATGAAAACATAAGATATGAGTGTTCCTCAGGAAAGCCTAAGTTTCTCCCAGGAGTTTTCAGTTGACACTGAACTGACTTCTGCCAAAGGCTCTAGCAGGATAGTGAATGAACAAAGATTTGTAAGGGCAGAAATGATGCTTTTGTCTTTTGGGTGCATCATATAATAGATGTTGCAAGACACACCAGGCACAGAAGGTAGCAATGCCAAAATAGAAAACAAGAAAACAAGATGCTGTGAATAAAAGTCTTTGTTCAGTGAACGCAGACAAATAAAACATGGCTACTCAAAGAGCAAAGGAAATGACTTCTGTGGTTATGCAAATGAAACCTTGAGGGAATGCTGCTTTATGGGAAGCCTTTCACATGGGGTTCAGAACCTTGGCCATGGCTCCCAAGAGCAGGGGTCAGTTTATCTCACCAGCACAGATAGTCAGGAGAAAGGAAGATGCAGTCACTGCATGCACGTCACTCAGAGATTTCAATTTAGTTCTGACTCCTTGCAAGAGCCCTGGCTTAAGGGATATAAACATGAAGCTGATGTGTGGGAGTGAATGCCTTAGCTATTAAAATCCACTATCCACCGCTCAGTGAGGCTGGGCTGCTCTCCATTCATTATAGTAAGTATTTTGGACGGCAATTATGTCCTTGAGGGGAATTTGCGAATGTGGGATTTTAAGCCTTCCCGAAGTTTCCCTTTTATGTATATGGAAAAGAGGATTCTTCTTCATTGGTTCTAAATAAAAACAAACAAACAACAACAAAACCCCTATTACTCAGCTTCTCATGGTTCCTCTGCAACCTGCAGCATAATCCCTGAACTGTTTTGATTTGTTCGGATGTTTTACTTAGACTGGTGCAAATTAGCAGAAAATAATTGGCAAAATAACACATTGGGACAGGCCATTTTCTTCTCATTCAAGAAAGGAATTTTCAATCAGAGTGCGACAGGATAGTAAGAAGCTAGGAAAATTCCTTAGCAAGCGGCATAGGGAAACTGAGACAGAAAGCTGAAGACAATGGCAGAGTAATTTACAGCCAGGGGCAGATGGTCACCTCCCTAGGGATAGCATCTAGGCCTCAGTTTATTTCAGCTCCAGGCCCAAAAAAGCAGCAAAACCAGGAGGGCAACACCAGAACCAACTGCAATGACTAAATACCCCTGTCCTACTGCTGACCAATCAGTGGAGACCATGACCCTGAAAAAGCACAACCTGGACAACTTGTGAATATTCTGCTGAAACCCTCCCCCGAGACCTCCCCTAAAATTCCCTCTGGCAAGAGAGAGATAAAAGCCTCAAGACAATGAACCTAGTGTGGCCTCTCTCACTCTGGCACCATTCCCCTCTTCTTCCCCCAACTTCTTTCTTCACAGACATAAGTCTCCTAAACTCTAAGGCAATGGGCAGCTGGCAGCTTGTCCCAGGCTAGTCCCTTGAACCTGTCTCCAAAGCCCCCTTTTCGCTGACTTCCCAGTGAGCTAAGGCAGTCCAGCCTAGGCTTTTCTGTTGCTTCTATGCTAAACCCTTCCTTATTTCACTGTCTCCAGTTTTAATAAATGGATCTTCCTAGTCACCTGGAGTTGTGTTGTGGAATCTTTCTTCATGAAGTCAAGAACCCACACACTACAACTGGCTCTAGGCAGATCCGCTCAGGGTCAGGCCCCTATTTGGTAACAAGGGCCATAGAGAAGTTGGCTGTTCAGTGCTGTGAGGGACAAGGATATCAGCTGGATGACATTCTCCCTACCCTTGGCTCTGTCCTGGCTGATATTTTCACCACAGACTTGGACAGGCAAAGACAGAAAGCTTGTTTTACAATTGTGTGCAGTGGCTTGAAGCTATTACATTGAATGACGGAATCTGGCTTCAAAGGTCTTGGCAGTCTTGGCTCAGCCTATATACTGGATCAGATGACAAAGACAAAGGGGGTCTTTATTTATGACAAAATGTTTTCTGAAAACAACAGAATAGGGATGACTTAGTGTAAATCTGCAATATTTAAAAGTCATAAAACTTTACTTGCTTTCAAGTTCAACAGGATTTAGTAAGTGATGGGGCAGCTATCAAAGCTAATAAAATCTTATCATGTATTAATATAGGTAATCAGGTTGAGAGCAACAACATTCTCTGCTGGTTAGAACAAACCTGGAATGTTAAAATCATTCCTAATTCATTCCTAGGCTTCATGGTTTATGAGAGAGAGGAAAAAGTGGAGAGCATCCGAAGCTGGGCAAGCAGGGCTGTGTAAGGTCTGGGGACATGCTGTCTAGTAAACGGCTGCAGCAACCTCAGGCAGCAGTGACAGTTGCTTCTGTCTGAAGGGGTATTGTAAGCAAAACAAGATCTAAGTTGTTACAGTAGTTTCAAAGGACAGAAAGAGGACCAATGCATAGCTATCAGGGAAGCAGATTTTTGGTTCAATTTAAAAACCTTTTCAATAATAAGTGCATCTTAAAAATTGGAGTTGTTGCTTATGAGTTAGTGAGGTCCCATATGGCCATTAGGTGGTGGCCAGTGGCCACAGGCCAACAACACTGCAGGTGGTATCTCTCTGTATGAGCAGGAGAAGGGGGGTGTTTGTTACGGATCCGATTCCGAGATTTCAGAATCCACCTCTTTGACTCTCTACCCGTTACTTTCAAATGTGCTAGAAAATCTAATTTTTTAAATCTTTCCTCTGTGCAATGTGATTTTTGCATAGATTACTTAACCTCACAGAATATCAGTTCATTTATTTGTAGAATGGAAACAGAAATATCCTCTGTGCCTGACTGTAGTGTGGTAAAGATGAAATTAATTACTCCATCTGTAGCAGCTTTGTGAACTGTAAAGATCATTTTACTTGTAAGAAAATATACTTAATTGGTAGAATAACTCCCCAAACTCTACCCCTATTTTCTACCCTGAGCACCAGTCCCTGCCTCCAGCAGTTACCAGGTACTTGTTTTCACATTCCTGCCTCCACATCTTCCTCCAAAGTGGCAACGGGAAGATGACCCTCCTGCCTAATTTGCTATCTTTCCCAGTGGAAGCATGGTTTCCCAGCCACTCAGTTAAAAGACTCTGAGTCACCCTACGCTCCTCCCTTACACTTGCCCCAGTGTCAGTCGCCAGGTTCCAGTGACTCTCCCTTTCTTGTGCCTCGTTCCTCTTTCCCTTTCTACTCCTGCGGCCACCTCCACGGTGATAGCCCTCATCATCTTATTCATTAAATAACTGTAACTGATCTTTGTGACTGTAATCTTGAATCATCCAATCCCTTTTGCACATTGCTGTAAAATTTCCATTGCTGAAGTGGTACTTCTGGCGTGCCATATATTTTCAAAATCATCAATGGCTCCTCATTTATAGAATCCACTGAGGGTATAAAAGGACTTCTGTACTTTTAACTTAAACCTAATTTTATACTTTTTTACTATGCAAACCCCCTGTTAGATCTAGTCTGGTGGGTGGAACGGTCTAGTCACTGACTCCTAACCCTCTGGTCTTGTGTGTTTCTATGGTGAAATCCTTTCTCCCTGACTATGTTCAAGTCATGAGTCTTCTCCCAAAGAAAACTTGTCTTTCCTACCCAGACTGTTAGTCCCCTTCCATCCCATTAAGACCTCTGCTTCAGCTTTTCCTGATCCCTTCAATTCATAGTGGTTGCCTACTCCTCTAAACCCTCACCACTTTTATCTGTGCCTCTTAACTAGCGTCTGGATCACCCTGTTTCATCTCTTACACTGTTGTCTTATAAGTTAACACATATTACTATCTAATTTTTAATGTGCCGTTTCCATACATTCAGAGTAAAAACTCCTCAAGAGAAGGAGCCGGGCTGCTTCCCAAAGGGGCGCCTCAGTAAATACTGAAGAGTGTTAGGGGGTTGGTGTCCTTTATAGTGAGAAGTTGCTGTGCACACACAGGCAAGGCCTTCAGGACTTGAACTATTGCTTGGGTCAAAGGATCACATTCACTAGGTAGCTTCACTGTGAGAGAATAAAGGTTTGTTACCAAAGGAGGCGAGAAAACTGGCTGCATTAGAGTACATGGGATCTTGTGTTGAACAGCAGGGAGGGGCCCCTCCAAATTAAACCAATTCTCAGGCAATATGGTAGTTACATTTACAGAGCCTCTTAAATGATAGGGACTATTTTACTTATTTTATATAAGATAACTCATTTAATCTCTGACAATAATCCCATCAAGCCTATTTTCATTCCCATAAGAAAGGAAAGGAAATTGCATACTGGAGTTTCTCTCTCTTAACCACCCACTGTCCTGCTATTCTAATTGTCATTGGTGTAATTCCCCACATGGTTTCAGACACTTTATTTACATTTGGATTTCTATTCATCTTCTGATATTTGTCAAAGCTTCCATCCTTTATAGTCATAAATTGGCTTTGTTAATGTAAGAGTGCCTGGTGAATAGCACTATTATTACATCTGAAAGGGGGGGTGTCAAAAGAACTATGAAGAAAATATCATTTTCTTCAACTTGAAAAACATCTAGAGATATTTTTCTGTTATTTTTGTATTCTTCAAGAAACTGCAAAAAATAAAGCACTTCAAACCTGATTAAAGTTTGTGAGTGAAAAAATCATACTACTAAATAAAAAATATTAAGATAAATATTACCTGCATGCTTAGCAAGATATTCCTTTTATAATACCATTTAAAAGCTTTCTAAATTCTTCAACTCTTCATAGTTGTCATATATTTGAAGATCTTGCATAATCTATTTTTACTGACTGATGGGAACATGCTAATGTTTCTTCCTGAATTTGCAGGAAGAATTTACTTTTTGGTTACATATACTATTTTGGTAGTGATTTCCCATCATCATTTTTTTTCCTTTCAATATTTGAATCATAATTTTGATAAATTCATGCAGACAATTTACTTTGAAAACTTAGATATAATAATAGCCTGCCTCTAGCAACTGAGATATACTTTAAGAAAATTACTTGGTAGATATTTAAAAAATTATTTTCTACTACACCCGAAGTCCTCTTTTCCATTATCGTATCAGATTAAGCAACTCCCTGCCTCTTGTCAACAAACTGAAGTTCAGATTCTTGACCTTGACGTTTAAGCATTTTGGCTCCAATCCAATGTTCCTCGTTTATTCTCTGTAACACATACCAGTCATGATCTGTTCCTTACACTAGACTACGTGAAGATGTCAGGCTGACCCACACCTTCTGGCACTTCATTGCTGCTTTTCTCTAGGCCTGCAAGTTTTCCCCCTTGCTTTTCTCCAATGTATTCTTTAAATTACCAATTTTCTTCTCTAGGAAGTGGTTCCCTGGGGACCCACAGAGAATTTTCCACCCTTGCTGCACTCCCCACAGCTTTGTCCACGTCTCTTTTATTTTATCAATTGTAGATGTTTTTGTTCATAAGTCGAGCAAAGTCTCTCTCATCTCCAGCCACGTCTTCATTCCTCACCATGTTTTCCATATACAGTAAACCTTCACATAATTTTTGAATTATAATACTCCAGACTAGATAAGGTACTGTGTTCATCCCATGAGCAGCTGAATTTTAAACAATGCAAAACTGATACTTATAATGATAAGAGAAGAGGATGCTGAGAAGCAGCCACCAAGAGTGCCTTGTGAATAATGAATAACAGGATGAAGTTAGACCTTAGTCAGGATGAGAACCTCAGGCATAACATCACATTGTATATCCTGCTCTTCGTCTGAAATCCTGAGTACCAGAAACGGTGTTATGTAGAATTAAATTAAAAAGTAATAAGTAAATTCCAAATTCTTTCTTGTATACCAAGAAATGCAGATTGCTAGATGGCCCTGAGCCATATGCTTATTACTTTTAACCCCCTGTGTTGCCACAAAGTTAAACACGCCTGCATCACCCAGTGCAGGGCGTCGTGTTCAGTCCCAAGGACGAGTGCTCCAGGGGAACTGAAGGTGGGGCAAACAAAACCAGCCAGCTTTTTTTTTCCTGGGTATTTAACACTTCATCACAAAATAACGAGCATTGTTCAAGATTTAAGAATATTCTTAAGTCTGGGATTCATGTTCAGGTCAAGAGTACTTGCTTTTGGAAAAATGTCTCCTGTTCTCTGAAAGAACCCTCATTGCAGGGAATCCAGCAGTCTTGAGTCTTCTTGGCATGTGGTCTGAGACTTTAAAGCTCAACTAGGACCCTTCAAACTAGGGTTTCCCAACTGGCCTCTCTGTTAGCTTGCACAGAATGATTAAGTTGTTAGCTGTCTGACTCACTGCTGTCTTTCTAGTTTTATTTTCAAATACTGTTGACTTGGCTATGTTGGTGGGTGAATGGAATATCTTGAAGCAACCATGACAGCTGCAGCATATCACTGTAACTGCTGTTCCTTGTACCATATTCTAACCTCATGGCTTATAGTTAAAACTACATGTGACTGGGATGAGAAAATATCCAGTAACATTTTTATTATTTAAGTAAGTCAATATTTTTATCAATACTTGCATAGAGGTTAAAGGATTTTAAATTATTTTTAAATAATTAGAAAATAATCTAAAAAATTGAAATATAGAATTTTAACTTAAAAAGAATTAATCACTCTGAAGAAATAGTATCTGTTTTTGGCATGCCACATTTCATCTACAATTGTTTTTAACATGTAGCGAAGTAATGTGACATAGAAGCAAGGGCATTGACTATAGAGTTTGGAGTTTTTTCTCAGCTCTGCCAAGTACTAGCAGGTCTGTGGTGTTAGACAAAGAATTTAACCCCCCTTAACCTCTGTTTCCTTGTCTAAAAATATGAATAATCATTCTTGACCTGTGTAACAGACAGGTATTGATAAGGACCAGGTGAAAAAATGTATATACCTGGAAGGTATTTGAAAAAATTAAAACAATATTTCAGCCTGTATTCTACAAACTCCTTAGCACTCTCCTTCTTCTTTTCTTACTCCCATCTTATTTGTTTGAATTGTGCTAAATAGAAATTAAGGCTCATCTCTTGCTCTGGGTGTTAGTCTGGTTAGCATCTGCTGCTTCTAAGAACATCTTCCTCATGAGGTCTCTGCTTTTCTTCTAGTGTTCCCTTGCTGGGCTCCAGGCAGATGTCCCTTATTTCAATTATTTTAAGTAGTATTCTTCTTTCTCTGAATTCCTTTGTAGTCAACATGAGAATTAGTACTTGGTAAGACAGCCAGTAGGGGCAAATCTCAGCTTCAGACAAGATAAAGGGAGTCCTTGCTTTGGTAATTGAGGACAGGCCCATTGAAAGCAAAAACCAGGAGAGTGCCTTGGCAGAAGGGGAGGCCACGGGGGACAAGAGAGTCTAATAGCAGGCTGAGCGTGGAGACCCCTGAGAAAGAGTTGGCATCACAGAAGTTAGGAAATAGGGAGACTGGAGACCCAACCTCAGGCTCTGAGGCTCGTGAGTACCGGGGTCAGACTCCAGTACTAGAATAATAAGATAATGACACAGACCCATTTATTGAAGTTTGGACATCAGATAAATTCTGAAGAGCAAGGTGAGTGATTGATAGCTGAGGCTAAGTTAAAAGATCATCACAGAGGACCCAGGCAGGAAGATGGGATAGTTGAGCTGTCAAGATGCAGAGCTGTTTGGAGGTCAGAACTGCCCCAGAGTTCGGGCAGAGCTCAGCCTACAGGTGTTGGCCGTGCGTCCTGACCAGGAAGAATTCGAGAAATATCGTGGTTGTGGACAGAAGCCGGGTCTGTCACTACTATGAATGTCATTCCTTATTTCCACAGAACACATTTTTCTCTCTCTCTTATGGTCATGCATTCACCTAATAAAATCCACGAAGAGCTGAATTTAGATTCTAAAAATTTTACTTTTTTTCCTCTTCATGCTGCACTTCAGAGTTCTTATTTTTTCTACTAGCATTTCCCTATATTTCAGTCATTTCTAACTCACATTTTTGAAAGTCATTTTTAAAAATAGCTGGTTTTTCAGTTTTTCCCCGTATTTATTTTTCATATTTTTTCATTTTTTCCCTGAAAATTATTTTGTAAAATTTCCATACTTCCAGACAATATTTTTTCAAAAAGTTTTTTCAGATAATAATCTTGCTGCATATTTTAGCAATTCTATTTCTGTAATCTCACAGCCTAAATTCACACTTCCCATTTCCACTAGGTGTTACAAAACTTATACCTCACAGATTTCATTTTGCAGTTTTTGACACTGAAGAAGTAAAAGATAGCCTCTTATTAAATGCTGACATTGCAAAACAAAAGCCACGAGGTGGTAGTTTTGTGAAGGTGTCCAGTTGTTATACAGGTAGAACTCTGTTCTAATGAATACCATACAAGGTCTGTTTCTATCCAGCGAGACTATTCCTGGCTCTGAAAACTGCTTCTGGTAGCTGATCCTTTTTGCTGCACTGTTCACACATCCTGAATAATAGATGCTTCCCATACTGAAGTGTGGAGGCACTGGACACAGTGTGCATTTAGAAGATAAATTAATTTTCACTCTTTAGTAAATTTTAACGTATAAGTACAAAACATATATATATATATATATATATATATATAAAATAAGGCATCTATGCAAACAAAGAAACACTAAGTTAAATTTTGAGATCTGCCCACATTTAGCCCACACTACAACTTTTGTCAAACATTGGCTATGAAAAATCAACGCGCACAACACAATACCTTTGAGCTTTGAGCAGAAAATCAAATTATTGCACTTAATATGAAAGAGGACAAGACTGACCTTTTAAAAACCATTTCAGGAGGGGGGTTAGTGGAGGTGAAAGAGGGTATAAGGGGGATAAATGGTAATGGGGAAAGCACAGTAAAAATAAACTATTAAAACATAAAAATAATAAATAAAAATAAAAACTATTTCAACAAGCATAGAACACAAAAAGAAATTCTGTTAACCTCTAATCTCCTGAAGCACCAGTTTAACTGGGCTCTGCGGATAGTACATGTCTTTCTTTGAAAACAGATGTTACAATATTGGTTTCACACATGTTTTCTGGAGATAGACAAAGGAGGCAAGTAAAAGGGCAGAGTAATGTGGATGGAATAAGATAGTATGGGATAAGTTCGGACACACTTCTGGAAGGTATCTATGCAACTGTCCATGGATGTCACAGCTCCATGGACATGCATCCGGGGTACCTCTCTCTGAGGCTGCACAGAGGACTCTGGATGCATATCCAGAGGCACTGGAGCCTTACCTTGATGGTAGCCAGGACCACCTCCATTACAGTGCACTGTCTTAGCGTCAGGCCCTTGGCATCCTCTCGAATCATGTGCTCCTGTTAAACAAGTGAACAGTTGCTCATAAAATAACCGATTCATTTATTTAACAACTATTTTCAAACAAAAGCAATATAATTCCCATGTGCAAACATTTCTATTTGAAACATCTTCTTATCAACAAACTTTAGATGATTATTTTGTCATATATTTAATAAACATCCATTTGCCAAAAAAAGAAATGCTAAACGTTTACTTAAAGAGTAATACTTTGATTCATATGCGGCTTTTTTTTCACTTACAAGTTAATGTTAGGACAAAAGTGAGAAACCTCAAAAATGTGAGGCAAAGCTTTTTCGCCTCAATCCCTTGCTTCATGTTCTGTAAGCTAAAGAAGGTCAATTATGGGAGGGATGTAAGAGGTGAATTTTAGCCTCTCTCAATTGCTCCTGATAAAGACTACCTTAATTATAATGCCTCCAATTTATTTTCTTTCTTGTAGCCCCTCAACGCTTAGTTATTACTAGGAAAGTGTTAATTGAATTTAGGTCTAGATATTTTCAATGTTTCAAAATCATTTTCAATATTTTAGAACTGATTTCCATATTTTACAATAGATTTTCCTCATCGTTCCATGTGAGCTGTCTCAACCCATCACTCAAAGCTTCTTTAGGGAAATGAAGACAATAATAAAGAAAATAGAAATTTGTCTAAGAGAAAAGTTTTAAAAGTCCTGGTCTCCTAAATTAATATAGTCTCTCCCAGGCCATCACTATTCTAGTCAGTAAGATCCAACAAACATTGATTGAGTGCTCCTTATGTTCCAGTACTGGTCAGGGTAATTGAGACATATTGTTCAATAAAAGAAGACTTTTGTCCTCCTGGGACTTACATTCTAACTTCTATAGGTGCCTTTGCATGAATTAGAGGGAAAGCCCACAGCTCCGAGAATGCATGGCTTGATTACAGGATCAGTGCCTTTGGTCAGTAATAAAAGGTGCCTCTTTTTCTGTGGGGTACAGCTCCACATCAGCACATATCACTTGCCAAGTGGAGCATGGATTTCATGTTGACCATCATATGCTACCTTAGCTAGGCACTCCGTGCAATTCACAAACTGTGCAATCACAACTACTGGCTCATGTTTCTGTTCTAGCTCTTACACTGTTACTTAGTGGATGACACTACTTCCTGAAGGTGGTTTCTATGTCTTCTGCAGCCTTTCAGTGCCTATCTGGGCAATTATCACCTGCTGGGCACACAATATACTTTTGGTAATTGAATTGTACTTCTTTTAGCTTATCTTGTAAAGTTCAATGTGCTTAAATAGAATCATATTCCTTTGAATATTGTTGAAACCATGGTATAATACTTCATGGATCCGTAGTATGCATGTCTGCATCTTTCTCATACAGGGATTTCTGCTCAAACATATGAGTCCATTTAATATTTTTAAACAGAATATTAAATACCCATTGAGACTCAGAGAGTAATGGAAAGTGTTTGCTGAAATATAGGGGAAATGCTTTAGGACAAGTAAATACAAACATTTTATATTAAATCTCTGGCTTCATCAGTCTTGACTAGCTTTATGAGGTGATCACATTTTTAAAATAGATGCTGATAAATAATATATGTGGTGTTGTAGAAAAATATAATTCTTGCCAGAAATAATTTCCTGGGAGTTAACAATAGCTCATTCAAATAAGGAAGTCTCTGAAAGAGGCTGGCAGTGAATAACTGCCCAGTGAGTTACTGTTTGCTGGCGGTAAATGCACAGACTCAGACATATTTTTATTAATTGCTTTGATATTGTACCAGCTCTGTCCATAAGATGTATTCATTTAAAAAAATTATGACAAATTTGATCCTATTAAATAACAAAAACTTGGGTGTACACAATATCCATACATTATGAGGTTCCAGAAACATGAGGTAATAAATATATATCAAACTGCTGAATAAATATTTGTTTCATGAATCTATTTAAAATCATGGTTCACTCATTGTTCTATTTCTCTTGATCATTTGTTCTTTTAAGTAATATTGTTATTTGTTCATATTTCTATATAGGATTTCTAAATTTAGCCACTGGTGAATTACTCTAGATAGCACTTTTCCAGTGGATCAAGTCTGTTTTCAAACTAATGTATAAAAAATGTAAATGCCCATGATTAAAAACAATATATACTCGTATATTGGTAGTGATAGTCTAGTAGAATAAGTAAGGGAAATAGCTTTGAAAGTTTCAAGTTCTTTATTATGGCTAGATTTTAAGTTTTTGTGTATTATTATTGAGGCTTTATTGCTCTGCAATTCAAATAATAATTAAATGCACTAGGAATTTAAAAATTCAAAAAGTCAAGGGTCAGTAATTGAAAAATATAAAGTTAAGTTATTTTCCATGGATACCCATGGACACCAAGATTGTATTTTTAGTTCTTCAGATTATTTCAGCATTGATGAAATAACCCTTTTATGACATATTATTAAAATTTGCTATTCAGTTGTTATAATCAGAAGAGAATTAATTGAATTGATACAATTTTAGGGCTGCAGAGGGACCTTACCTATATTTTCGGTGGACTAGGATGTTTTTCACCTAACATGCATATGTTTTCTGGGGAGTCAGTCTCCACCCACTCCCCCCCAAGAATTTACAAGATTTGGACAGGCGTGACTGTGCTCGCAGCTCAGGGGCGGGCATGTGGGTTAAGACAAATGGCATGTCACTCCCCAGGCCACAGTGGTTGGCTTGGGAATGCTGATAACACTCCATCAGAGCTGATGATGTGCCTGCCAGTGGATTTTGCCAGAATTCCTTGCATCGGTATGGGTGTTCTTCTCTACAAGATCAAGTTCAAAGATGTTGGATTCAGAACAGAGATAACTATTTTCACAAAGGGGAGGGGGTTGTTATAAGCAATACATCAAATAAGGAAAGAGCAGAGCTGAAAGACAGCAACTGATTTCTGTAACATCATTTGGGTTCCTAAGCAAGCAGTGATGGAAACCAGAGTTTTATCCTAGGACTACATAGTTTCATGTAGAAATAAAATTCCTCCTTGATTGTGTTAGTATGGCTTTTCATTGCCTGAAACAGAAACATTTCTATCTGATACAGCGATTCATTCAGGAGAGTGCAGCTCAGGGAGATGGACCAGGTTTTCTAACATCACACAGGTGCTAGAAGCTTGGCCGGGGCCGTTTCCTTGGTAATGAGACACTATGCTGTTTCCCCTTCATGGCTGTGTATGAGAAGCTTCAACACCATATGAATCTATTTTATATGGATTTATTAACACCATATAAGTCTATAAAGTAGAAACTAGAAATCCCAGGGAGGTAATAGCAGAGATAAAGAAAGACAGAGATCCAAGATACAAAATCATAGTTTGGCAGTGACATCTACCTGCCCTTTGAAGTATCAAAATCACTGAATACCTGTTAAGAAAAAATTTTAGGTGACAGTGATGTCTTCCAAATGAATTATTGGCTTTTTTTTTTTTTTCTGGGGAAGGGGATAATGTAGGTGACAAAATAGGATTCTGAAATTATAGGGCAGCTATTTTATCACAGTAAGTAATTACATAGTCAAATGGATTATCCTCCCCCATGTTTAACACACAAAACAATCCCGGTGATGCCTAACGTGGAGCTGCCAGCTGGGGGAGGAGGCAAATAGCGCTTTCTGTGAGTGGGAGGTGGCATCCTCTCTGCAGTTACTATGCAAAGATAATGTATGTGTTATCTTACTTATTCCACAACAATCCTGTGAACAAAGTGCTAAAATTTTCTGTATTTTACAAATGCCACATCTGAACGTTGAAAAGATTAAATACTTTGGCTACTGTCACTGAAGGTTACAAAGGTTAGATACTTCGGCTAGTGTCACCATGGTGACAGGAAGCAGCTGAGGTGGAATTGGAGCCAAGGTGGTCTGTGTCTGGACCCCATCCCCGTGCTACACTGTACACTAATCCACAAAACTGAAACAAAGCAACATGCATTCTGACTATAGGAATCATGTTGTTCTGTATGCGGTCCATTGATGAATAAATGAATAGATGAAGGAAATGTGGTACATACATACAATGGAATATTATTTTTTCTTTAAAAAGAAGGCAATCCTGCTATATATGACAATGTGAATGAACGTGGAGGACATTAGGATAAATGAAATAAGCCAGTCACAGAAGAATAATAGGCATTTTAACCAGTCAAGTTCCTCTTCTGACTAGTCAAGTATCTATCACATCTGCAATAAGTATTGTAAATCTCAAGCAATAATAAAGGGCAAGATTATTTAGTCAGCAAATTCTCGTTTATCATGGTGTTGAATATACTGACAAGTTTAATGTTTGCTTTGATGAGTTTCATTTTCCCAACTAGGTGTTTTGGTATAAGACTTCTCTAGCCTTTACTGGATTTCTATGAAACATTCCAGTTTGCCTTTATTTATACAAAATCAGTTTAGTATATGAAAGAAAATACGAGGTCTGTCCAGTAAAAATCCAACCACTGTTAATATAACCAGAATGATTTGTGTGACATTGATGTAACCTGGCAGCCAAGAAGAATGAACTGGAATGAGCATGCATGAACAGTGACAACCTCACTGTACTAGTCAGTGGGGGCAATTTATGTCAATGAATGAGCATGTGTATTGTGTGGCCATCGCATTTAAAATGACTGAATGAGGAGAGCAATGAATTTGCATCCAATTTTGTGTTAAGCCTGAACATTCCTCTGCAGAAACTAGATTCAGAAGGCTGCAGCTACGGGTAACTGGTGATTGGCAGCTTCATCATGACAATGCGCCTGCTTATACATCATGACTGGTGCAGAATTTTTTGGTGAAATATCAAATGACCCAGGTGACTCAGCCCCCCTACAGCCCATATTTGACACCTTGTGACTTCTGGCTATTCCCAAAACTAGAATCAACTTTGAAAGGGAAAAGATTTCAGATCATCAGTGAGATTCAGGAAAATACAATGGGGCAGGTAGTGGTGATTGGGAGAGCTGTGTGAGGTCCCAAGGTGCCTACTTCAAAGGAGACTGAGGCATCACTACCATAAGTAAAATGTTTCTTGAGTCTTGTATCTTCAATAAATGTCTCTATTTTTCATATAACATGGCTGGATACCTTCTGGACAGACCTCATATGTTCTCTAATTTGCTCCAAAAGTAGTTATGTTGAATGCTACAACACAAAGTCAGAAATTTCCATTTGCTCTACCAACTGGAAAATCTGAGAAACATGGCAGGGAAAACAAAACTCAGGCCCTACATTTTGACTGAACTCATCCCTAAAGCAGACTGTGGGATCCCAGACACGCACGCTCTTGGTCCTGCCGTGGTAGATGCCATTGCTGGCAGAAGAGTGGGTCCTCGCCGACCTGCAGTTAGCTCAGAACTTTTCACAGGCAATCAGTCATTTTTTAAATTCTTATTACCTTCAGTTTGGATAATTGTCCAAGATCTTTAGCAGCAATGAAAATCATCTGGGGTCCCTAGAGATACACATGAGAGAGAGAGAGAGAGGGAGGGAGAGAGAAGATTCAGTCTAAGAGGTTTAGTAATAGTCACTGTAGAAATATGGTCAATAGAGAATTTGCTTTATTTCTTTACAGTATTTGTGACTTTGATGCCAGATGCCCGTAATAGCTCCATTTTGCAGACAGGGTCGAAGATATTCAGTACTGCCAGCATTGTAACTCAGAGGTATCCCACTTCAGGAGGTTTGACGTCTGAGCTACTGATTGGGTTGCTGCTTATATAGCCAATTTAATATACCACATGGATTAAATCCGTGATCTTTAAGTTTTATTAATTTATTTTCAGTAGAGGAAACCCCTGTACTCCATCCCCTCCCCAAATAAATCTCTGCAGAATTTTCAGAGGCAGAGCTGAAGAAGGTGGGCCTGTTCTTTCTGAATTTTTGTGCAATCTATCAGAGCCGTGCCTGTGTAAGTTCTCCCTCAGCTGCAGCCTTTTTCTGGAGCCCTGAGGTCCTGGGGAGAGTTTGAAAAACACTGGATGTTTTGAATAAACCATCCAACACATTATTAGGATGAAGGACTGGAGGTTTATCTGTTGGTAAATGTGACAGGAAAAGTACTAAATTTGACTAAGTTCATTAGTAGCCTAAATTTTTTTCACAGTAAGGAAAGTCAACCACTCAGGAGTAACATTTTCCATTTTTTAGTAGAGCTTGTATATTCATTAGGAAATGAAAGAATACAATGTTCACAAGAACAGCAACCATGTGTAATCCTGCTCATATTTTATCTCCAGCACTCAGCACATTAACTAGTACATAGTAGAAGCTCAAGGAGCATGTTTGAATGAATAAATAGGTGATATAGCATCATACTTAGAGATCTCAATGTTACAGAAAGTTGAGGTGATGGCAAGTTTTCCTAGGGAAGGCCTATATCAAAACTGAAATGTAATACAACATGATATAAGTCTTCTTGAAAAACCTCGTGCTCTACAAACTTCTGCACAAGTCGTAGGGCTCGTGGGAAAAATAGCAGTGGGCAGCACAGGTAATGCTCATGCAAGTTTGTTACCAAAGAACTGTCAAAAACAATAAATGCTACTTTAGGAGATAGCTGGAAGGTAAAAAAAATAACAACAGCCCAACAACAAAAACCCAACAACAGCAAAACAATAGAGCACCATCACGAGCTGAGATAGTGCCCATACCAGCACAGGGGAGGGGAGCCTGCCGTGTGTGAGCCGCGCAAGGTGCATCTTCCTGGACAGAAGGTCCACGGGCAAGTGGACCTTTCCTCACTTAAAAGTTTTATTTTAATTGGGGATGAAAGGGCTTCTGCCTGTGCAGCCAAGCTCAGTGCTCTTCTTTTCTGAAGTTTATAGTTCTTCTATTGTATTCCAGAGCCTCTCCCCTAGGATCATTTTCATATAAACCAACCTAACTTCCAGACTATACAGATATCATTCCTCTTTTGACCAAGTACATGGTCACTGACTGGTGTTAAAGAAATGCCTTATGTACTGTAGCTCAACAGGGTATGTGTAGGGCTTGGTGTGTGCGTGTTTATACATATTGGGTTTGGCTACCAATATATGTAAAATGATTATGCCTCACAATTGCATGAAGCAGAACTTAAAATAATTTATATTTTATCACCTACTCTTGGCAGTAAACAAACAAAAACATATGTATCTTCACATCTCAGAACACTTCACAAGAAAACTTTTTCTATATAATTTCACTGGATAAATATAGACTGAGTGTGCATAATTAATGGCTCAATATTTATTTTAGTTTAAGGTATAGTTACTCATTATTTACATCAACTTGTCTTTCTCATAGAAAAAATGCTTCATAACAGATGCATGTTAGGATATTTTTTTTCCTTACTTGGCTCAAAATATGGGAACTGAGATACTTGGAACTGTGTGTCCATTTGGCTGTTGCCTAACTTTGATGTTAACTGATCTTTTTGGTTCTCTTTTATTTCACTGTGTATGACACAATCATGTACTTCAAATCCTCTGAATGGCGTCTCCTCTATTAACCTCCAAGTAGGAAGGCAGCAGACGAGAGCAAAAGTGAAGTTGAAAAAAATCCCACATGGCAGTGCTGGATATACCTTCTTAAACTGTAAGATTTCAGAGGGAAGCACAGTGGGGATGTTCTATCCTAAATCTATTTCTCTGGAGGTTCACAGTAAAACTCAATTTAAGAACTTATTTTTAATATCTGTAGACCAGATAACCACATATGTTGAACTTTGATACATTTTTTTCAAGAGATGAAGTTTGACTGCTACTGTTACTACGTAAAACTGATTTGTACGTAGTATGTAAAACTGTAGGAAAATGTTATTTGAATGATTATTATTAAGATACTGCATACCAAAAACATTCTCCTGAAATGGATTTTATTAATATTTCATCTGGATAAAATCCATTCACTTAAACAAAAAAAAGACTACACAGGTTATTGAAAGTATAATCAAACTTTAGTTTAAATACTTACTGTTTGATCTGTCAGAGGAGGAAGAACAATTTGTTTTTCTATTTTGTTGAGAACTAACTTCCAAAGCTCTTTCAAAACTCGCTTCAGAACTGTTTTCTCACAGATTTTTGCTGAGAGACTTAATCTGAAGTAAAATAACACATATAACCACTTAGGAATCTCCTAACCAGCTATCATCTTCTTTTATTGATCAGAGGTTCACATTTTTCAGTATTGAGGTTAAAGCACCCGAATAGGCCCTTTATGGTTTTTAAATGCTAAATTTCAAATGAAAAAATACATGTATCAAAAATCTATTTCATCACATTATACATTAGATAATTCACTAATTGGTAGAAAATGAATTCAGACTATTTCTTTCCTAAACTGACACCAAGGCTCCCAAAGTATAAGATTTTCACCCTCATTCCTAACTTGTGTTTACGACATGCTCCATGTTCATGGTTCAGGACAAACACCAAGGGAACACATTTTCATCACTACCCAGCACTGAACTAGCAGAATAAGATGGCAGAGATGCATACAATTTCACTCAAGAGTCAAACTTTACCAACATTTATTGATTACTTGTTCAGTTTTATTGATGTATCATTGACATATAACACTGTGTAAGATTCAGGTGTACAGCATGATGATTTGATAAATGTATATATTGTGAAATGATGACCACAATAAGTTTAGTTAACATCCATCACCTCACATGGTTATAATTTTTTTCTAGTGATGAGAACTTACACAATCTACTCTCCTCGCAATCCCAAGTATGCAACACCGTGTCATTAACTGCAGTCACCACGCTGTCCATCACACCCCCAGGACTTATTTCTCTTGCAACTGGAAGTTTGTACCTTTTCACCCCTTCACCCAATCCCTCACTTCCCCATTCGCCACCTCTGGCAGCCACTACAGTTGTTCCCTGCTTGTCTGAGTTCAGTTTTGTTTTTTATAAGATTCCAAATCTACCAACTTTAATAGGCTTAAGGTATCTGTTACAAGTTATTCTTTTATTGGTGAGATAATGATGGTGACATCCTCTAGCATTTATGTAACACCTTAGTGTAGTAACCTCTTCTGCAGATAATTCTAATCTATTAGTGCATACATACATTTTAGAAGTCAAAGACAGGCTCAGAGAGGTCGGAGGACTTGTCCAAAGAAGCTAAGCTAGTGAGTAAGGGCTGAGAGGCAAAGTAGGTCCTCTTTCTCTAAATCCACATGCTGTCCCATGTGCCACATTGTCCTTGATACATGTGTTTGTGTATGAAGGCCCAGCAGTGTATGAAGACACACTGCTGCAGAAATATTTACCATATGTACCAAAATATGACAGTGAACTCTGAGACTTTACTAAGAGCTAACCACACTTGTTTCACAGAGGGCCAGAGGTGGGTCATACATATCACCGAAGCTTCATTGACTCTGTGGTGCTGTTAAGTACTCTATACACTTTTGGACTAAGAAATTATAACCTAGGTTCTGATTCTGAAAGAGACAAAACTATTTTAAATATTTAAATATATAATTAGTATTTATATAATAAAATTAATAATGAACATTAAAGGCATGTGACATGTGAGAGGCAAAGGGAGAAGTTTCCAAAATACATTTTTTTATGTAGAGTATTTCTCCTAACACTACAGCATGTGAATATTTAATATATAAAAATACATTAGAACCACCTCCCCTGGGTGAAGGGAGAGCCGGAGGCGTACCCCTGGAACTCTGCGGCCCCAGCAGTTTAGAAACCGTTGTTTAAGGGTGACATTTCTAGCCTGCCAGTGGCTGTTCATTATCTGGCCATGGGTAGAAGCCAGCAGATGTGTCACGGCAGAACAACAGAATTTCTCCACCCTCAGAGAAATTCCGAGGATGATGTGAGGCACAACAAATCTGCCAGTTTTGCAGATGTGTAATTTCCACTTTCAAAGGGTCTGAGTTTAAGAATTGATCTTGTTCTTCTGGGCAGCTCATGTACTTGGAGAGCTAACTAACGCTGCTTAGACTGGAACTGAATGAATGGGTATAAAATCATTGACATGTTTGCAGCTTTGCGTGGAATTCCTGCCAGCTGGAAGTTTACAGCTCATTTTACAGAGCGGTGAGGTCGGTCGTGGTGGAGAAAATGAAACATAAAGAAGTAAGATGACTTACTTAGAGAGGCTGTGCAAAGACAAAGGGAGCCTGTACATTTACAATACAACACAATTTCTAAGGGGACGTTCTCAAAGCTACCTTGAAGACTTTCAGCCCACTATTGTCAATTTTAAATAACAGGAAAAAAGGAGGGGCGTCTAGCAAGTGCTTCCTGAATTTAGTCAGAGATAATCAACTTGATAATGCAAGCTGAAAAGCAGTATTCGGAATCTGACCTATCTAGTTTCACTGATCACAGAACCGATTAGGTAGAAAAATTTTAGGTGTCCTATGTACTTGCTGACCAGGATTTTTATAATAATTTATCCAGCTTTTCTCTCTGCCACTGGAAATATCTGTCCCTCATTTTCCTGTGTTCAAACCCACTCTGCTTTTAAAAACCCAACCCAAATTGAATTTATACTGATTGTCTGAACAGAAAAACATTACTTTATACTTGATTGTATTTATTTATATTCCTTTCTTATTTTTATTTGCCAAACTTGAGAACAGAATTAACATCTGACTTAAAAATCTCCCATAACAAGTGGCTTTATGGTTATGCATTCTGAATCAGCTCTCAGAATTTCTGCAACTATTCATGACTCATACAATAATGCTTTCCAAATATTTTAAATCTCTTTCACAAATTTTAAAAGCTCATAGATGTTTTTCTATCTTTATACACTGTCTCTACCAAGAATTAGAATAAATTATACGTATGATGATAAAACAACATATAATTCTAAGTAGAAAATTAAAAGTGAAAAAAAATAAGAATCTATATATACTAAAAAGAAGGGCCCACCAATTTATAAATTAACCCCATTTTATAGATGGTGAAGTGATTGAAGGTCCCTCAGCTACGAGCTGACAGTATCAGGATACCTTAAAACTTTCTGTATGTTCCACAAGTTTTGGTTAAAGTATATACAAAAGTACATAGTTGTGCTAGTGATAATGACGTATCTCCACACTGCTGGTTAGAATTCTGAAAGCAGAAGGCATTCATTCCAGTAGGAGTTTTAAGGGAATCGGAAAGGCTTTGTTCTGCTTTCCATTCATGCCACGTTCACAGCCAACTGGAGGTGTGTTCGCGGGATTTAATCCTGTGTTGTCCGAAGACGAGAGCCATACAATAAGATAAAAATTTTAGGAGTTTTATAAAAACTAGATGATAAGAGTAAAAGTCTACATTAAGAAACTAAAGAAATGAGAAATCTTTCTTCCTGTCTTTTTTTCCCTTTTCTTCCTATTTTCCTTCCTCCCTTCCTCTCTTCTTTCTGCCACCTCTTTCTTCGACACCCATTGGCCTGCCTACCTCCCGCTAAACCCTCTAGTTACCCACTCACCTACCTTGTAGATATTTCCTCGCAGAGAACAGAAAACAAGACTTAATTTGTCTACCAAATATTGAAATTAAACTGATGACAATACCAGATTTACTTATGCAGTAAGATGATAAGCAAAGGGAAATGGAATTAAAGTGGAAGTTTGTAAATATATCCAAGAGGTTTCCTAGTTTTTCTTTGTGTAACTTATCTTTAAAGTATTGCAACTGTCTTGTTTATCTTGGTCCCTTTGGTATTAATTAATTTGCTTCAAATAATATTAAATGAGGTAGCATATGTAAATTGCCAGATGTAACACTGGTCCCTTGGCAGGCATTCAAAATTATTATTATTATCTTTTTGCTTTTTTCTCCTATTTTCAATTCTGATTTTAAGTATCAATGTTTAAGAAATCACATCTCTTGGTGCTTTAGATCAATGGTTCCCAAATTTGGGCATGTTAAAACAAAGGAGGCTTGACCCTACTCTAAACTTACAAAATTAGAACTTTGAAGAATATGGACTGAACAGAAATATTAAAAAAATAAACAGGCAAACAAACAAACACCTTTTTTGGTTAAGAACACTATCTGAGTTGGCCATAAAGGCCTCCATTCCCACCCGCTCCTACCAACTAGCCTGTCATCTCTATGAAGGTGGGGACTTTGTCTCTCTTTTTCATCACTACCTACTATCTAACAGGGGTGTCCAACCTTTTGGCATCTCTGGGGCACAGTGGAAGAAGAAGAGTTGTCTTGTGCCACACATTAAGTACATCACAACGTGTAATCACAAAAAAAAATCTCATAATGTGTTAAGTAACTTTACAATTTTGTGTTGGGCTGCACTGACGGCCATCCCGGGCTGCATGTGGCTCACGGGCTGCAGGTTGGAAACCCCTGGTAGAAGAGGATTTGGTACAGATGGGCACTCAACCCTCTGAGCTGAATTAATTCTAGTCACATTTGTGCTATTCTCTTTCTCAGCAGATTCCTGACACAGAATCAGATATTCTGGACTCAATTCAGTCTTTTTATTTTTTTATGTCCAATAGGTTACAAAATAATATGCTATCTGAGGACTATGCAATCACAAAGTTCTTTCCCCTCTGCCTAGCAACCTTTTTACTTACCAATATTTATTTCCTTTCCATTATTCATGTTCTGTAGGGAGTCACCTCTGCTTTTTTGCCATTTGGTAATGGACTAAAAGTGTTTTGTTTTTTAATAAATTAATATATTTCTATAGAAAAATTTTAAAGCTGTCCTACATAGAAGAAAACAATGTTCTCCTTAAACTGATATCAGTAAAATTTATGTCAATAAATAAAAAGAAAACTGGGTAGGAAACTTACGTTTTGTCCAAGAAGTCCATGAGAGGCCTTAATACAATCTCTGCATCCATTGCCGCACTGTTTTTATTCGATGCGGTATTTCCGTTTGTTCTCATTTGATTTAGTTCAAAACCCATCTGCTTTATACACTCTTCAATGATAAGCTGGAAACTAAAAATAAGGAATATAAATACTAGAATAAAAGCATTTATACTTTTCTTTGCTCGTTTTTTTTTTTAAAAATTCAACCTACAGCAGTTTGATCTGTTTTGATTGGTATGAATTCCCTTGCTCATTAGTTTTCAAACATAATTGTTCAGCTAAAAAAAATTTTGTTGCAATGATATCTTACTTGCAGCTCACATATGTACTGCAGAGAAAAGTAATGCTTTTCATGATGAATTAACTTGAGTGGGGGGCCATTTGGCCCCTATATCTCGCAGTATTAACTGAGGTGTTCCTCTGAGAATTGCTTGGGAAAATGACTGTTTTTGGAAGATACTTGCTGTCTGGGTATACATTCTTCACTTGGCTTTTGGGGTTCCACACCTTCTTGCCTTTCCTAACCTCACTGTCTATTCCTTCCCAATTACCTGACCTTCAACCACTGGAGGAGGGTTCCAGACTTAGCAAATAAAAATGCAGGATGCCAAGGTAATTGGAATTTCATATAGTGAATATATTTTAGTATAAGTATGCGCCACACAATATTTGTGATTATCTGAAATTCAAATTTAATTGGGGACAGTCTATATCTTATCTGGCAACCCTACACTGTAATCCTCTAGGCTCAATTCTTGGACCAGTTCATTTCTCCATAAAAAGTCATTTTCTTGGCAATCAAAACTAGTCTCACAGCTTCATACCATCAGTATATTGGTAATTCCCAAACATATATCTGCAGACATAACCTCCAATCTGAAATACAGACTGTTTTTTTTATTAAACTATGTATGTAATGTTTTCACTTAGAAGTCTAAGTTTGAGCAAAAAAGAAAAAAGAAATAACTCATGGACATGGACAACAGTATATGGTGACTGTGGTAGGAAGGGGAGTGGGTGGAGGTAGAAGAGGGTATGGGGGATAAGTGGAAAAATACAATAACAAATAATGTAAAAAAAGAAAAATAAATAAATTAAAAAAAGAAGTCCAATCTATCTGCAAATCTTCATGAGGTATCCTATATCTGAGAATCCATTACTACTTTCACATAGCTATTATACACCAATCCATCATTATCTTACATTTGAACTTGTGTAATAATTTCCTAAATTGTCCCTCTATTCACCCTCTACAGATATTCTGTTAAAATAGAAACCAGATCATGTTCATTTCTTGCTAAAAATCTTCTGTGGCTTCCAGATCCACTTAGAACAAAACCTACAGTGTATCCTATGACTTAAAGCCAAACAGTCTGGCCGTGGAAACCTCTCTGATCTCATTTCTTGAGACTCTTCTCTCTGCTTCATTGCAGTCCAGCCACAAAGGCCTGCCCAGGGTTCTTAGACATCACCGAGGGCACTCATATCTCATGTTCCCTCCTCTGTAGAATTTCTCATGAGTCTCTTGGTCTCTCACTTATTTCAGGCATATGCCAAATATCGTGTTCTTAGAGAAGTCTTCTTTTTTAAAAAAAAAAATTTATTTATTTTTAGAGAGAAGGGAAGAGAAGCAGAAAGAGAGGAAGAGAAACATCAATCAGTTGCCTCTCACATGCACCCTATTCAGGGACCAAACCTGCTACCCACACAAGTGCCCTGACTGAGAATTCAACCAGTAACCTTTTGCTTTGTGGGCTGACATCCAACCAACTAAGACACACCAGTCAGGGCTAGGGAAGTCTTCTTAAACTTAATGTGAAATGATATTTCTATTATTCTCCATTCTCTTATAATTCTTTTTTTTCTTAAATGTACTCTAATATTTGATACAGTGCATATTTTTCATTTATTTATTTATTGTCAGTTGCTCCACCTAAAATGTAAGCTCAATGAGGGCAGGGATTTTTTCCCAGTGCTAGCTATGCACACTATGGAATAAAATATCACATGTGGTACAAAGAATCTGCTCAAGAAGTAACATGAATATGTCAATGGACCCTCTCTTTACACTAACCCTGCCTCACCACCCTAAGAATTTAAATAAGTCTGTGAAGAGTAATTCTTAGCATTATTTTTTGACTTTTTATATCCCTAATACCAGTTTTGGTGGTTCTTGAGAAAGGAGCAGCAAATGAGAGATTTAAACAGGAGGACTTAGCATAACCACCATTCCTCTGGCATGTCTGTTACCTTCACATTTCGAACAGTAGGAGTAATTATAATGCAAGTGCAGGCAGGCAAGGAAAAAAAAAAAACATTTAGGGGAACGTAGATAAATTCAAGCTTGGGAAATAGTCACATCTCTGGAACAGTAATGATTAGAAGGAAAGAGTTCATGTTAGTATAGCAGTCGGGTCAGTCCCATTCCTCTTCTCCTTCACGCGAAATGATCATGGAGTTCATACTATTTGAGAAGTATCCAAATGCACCAATTCCTCAATTTTGTACAGATGTTTAGGAAATTTCACTGTATAATGCTTCCATTATTAAACAGAAAGAATGTAAATATTTATCAATACAAGCATGCATTTTACAAATATTTAATAAATACATGTGCCAGTCTAAGTTACTAAGTGCTGCAGATACATCAATGAACAGATAAAATTTGTTTTTGTGGCACATGAGAAATTTTATTTTAGAATTTATAGTATGGAAATATTTTAGTTAACCTGATATCAAACATTTCATTTTTCTAGTTTTTGGTTTTGCTACCCAATATTAAAAATCTTTGATAGATTTTAAATGATTTCTACTTGGGTTTTTTCTCTCTCCTGCACATTTCATAGCAGGTTTATAAATACTGGTCCATAATTTTGAGCACATGACCAAGGTTTGATTCTACGTCTGCCATCATGTTGGCCAGCTTCCATCTTTGGCTCCTGACTTCTCTTGGACTTTTTTACTGTTGACAACATTTTTGCTCCTCTGGACTTGGCAATTGTATTTGTTTCTTCGATCCTTGGATATCAGTCTGCCCCTATGGAAGTTTTCATTTTTGGCTGTCTGTATATTCATCTAATTCAAAGGACCACGCTCTTTCAGGCTCAGGTCCAAAGCAATCAAACACATGCCCATTTAGCTTTTACCTGGCTAGACCTGCCCTTGGACTTTCGTGGGGTTAGTGGTCGTTGGGGAGGTGGATGGAATGGTGAAGGAGGTGATAAAGGGTGTGGTGGTGTGTTTATTTAGTGAGGGTAAAGGAGGAAGCTATTTGGGGTAAGGAAAAAAGAAGGAAAATAAATGTTGGACATTTTGAACTGTTGATTTACCACTGGGCCATCAGTGCTCCTGCTGAGGGTAGTGATGGTCACCTTTGAAATAATTACTTGCTTTTGCACTGATTCCCAGATCAGTAGAGGACAGACTGAGCACAGGGCATGATACATTCCTAAAATGTGTAAGTAGGTTTCTACAACAGACCCATATGGTTACCCCCACCAGAAATAAGCTCCATGGGTAGGATTGGGCACATGGAAGAAGGGCTAACAGTGTATCCGAGATAATGGCATTCTATTTGGCATTAGTTCAGGGTGAACTAACACCTATTTCATCTGAAAATCTTTTATCTTTATTAATTTGTGGTAAATTCACCTGAAAATCTTTTTTCTATCCATTTATTTGGTTGAAAAAGTCTTTATGAAACAGCTTGAATTATTACCAGTTAATAATAATAGGCTCTGTAAGCATCTAGAAGCCAAACACTCAGTTTATAAAAGAGTTCCTATAAAATGTTCATGAATTCTTTGTTTACTTAATCCAGCCAGCTGTGGATACCAAATATATCATTAAAAAATGTAGTAATTTCACACTAAAACCCCCCTGCAAAATATATGTGTAAGCAAAATCTAAGTGGGGCAAGTTGTGCTGATCCCTAGGGTAGCACTGACATGGTGTTACCGAGCCTCAGTTCCCAGGGGGGGAACCCAGGCTTCAGATGTGCGGGTTGGCTCCCTGGTTTTAGTGCAAAATCATTCCATTAGGTACACACAGTACAACAGAATTATTTAATTGTGGGTTTTAATAACACCAGTTGAAATGGAGTTGGGCAATTAATTATGCACTTAATTTTGAAACTCTAGGCCACTAATTTAGACTCTAAGATTCACACTAAAATTATCCAGTTTGACTTCACAGCATGATCTCACTGATCATCATGGGCCTCCCACTCACCCTGTGCCTGTGTGGTAGACCTGGTTACTAGTGTGGGAAACAGAACCATAGCAAAAGGACAGAAGAATTATTCTTTTTGTAAGGAAGTTATTTATTCCAATATTCTAGCCCTAATTAAGCAAAGTATTAGATTCTTTTCTATATTTCTTCATTAAGAAATAGGTACTGGGTAATCAGGAGTTTCAATATCTAGGTTAAAATAGCTGGTTTCATGAGAATGAGGACTTCAAGTGGCTTCCTAAGGACACCACTCCTATAAGTGAAGTTTGCTCCAACTTTTTCGAATCATAATTCACATTTTAGCCTTTATAACCTGAATATTCCCTCTACCAAACAAAATAAAATAGCCCAAAACAAAATAAAAAGTGCTCATAAAGATGACTTGGATATATTACAGAAAGTAATTTAAATATACTTTTTCTATTTATATTCTAGTTTATATTACATTTAGTCATCTTACTTCATACAAAGTTCCAAATGCTCCTAGCTATCCCTGACCACTTTTTTCCCCCTTAGCTTTGCTAAATAATCTCTATTTTTGCATTCCTAGCTGAAGGCAACCGTCTTTTTGCTAACCATGTATTAATTCACAACTGGAATAAAGAGATATAAGCCTAAGATAGCTAACTGAAGGCACCATCCCTAGGTGTCACCCCAAGTCAGAGCCAGTGAGCCCCCAAATGTCTTGTCTCTTTGGCTCCAGGTAAACAAACTTTAAATTCCTTATTAACATCTAGGCCAAGTAAGCAGGATCATCAAGACCAGCTAATAACAAAACAATGCAGAGCGACTACTGTAAGCTCAGTGGAAGAAGGCTGCACCTCACTCAGCATCCGAATGGTGAAGATGGGCTCCACAAAGACCACGAACACACCTCTAGTCCTGATGAGCAGGCCAAAGAAAAATCCCATCTTTGCCTCAGTTCTATGTTTGAGTGACAATATGATGCTTTTAGTGTCTTTTACATTTTAATCTCTGATTTTAAAGTAGCATAACGAATCCATAAGCGTTTATTAAATAATGTACCTTTCCAAGACCCAGTAATAAATGATGAGTGGAGTTCAGAGAGTAAATTTTAGTATCATTTGAAAAGTCAATGTACAGTTTAAAATAGTAAGTCAACATTTATTGAGCTAACATTTAAACCAACTTCTGTATGAAATTAATGAACCTCTTCAAAGATGTGTTTGGTTTCTTATCTATTTTAATGTTTCATGATGAGGTGATAGCTTTTTTTCCTAGAGGACCAAAATGAATTTTATATAAGATGAACTTCTTCCTCTTCAGAACAACATCATAGACAAGCAAAGTTAACTTTTTAAAAACAAAGAAAATATGAATGTGTCAGTAATTTCCCACAGAGTAGTTTTATTAAGATTTCTAGGCTTCTAAATCTAGAGCTCCGACTTGATTCAGTCATGGGTTGAAGTTCAGTTATTTGGAAGTACAACCACACTGACATGCATGGCATGAATGCCACTCATACTTCTTTTTTTAAAAAGATTTTTTAAATGTATTTTTCAACAGAGGGGAAAGGAGGAAGAAAGAGAGAGAAACCTCAATGTGTGGTTGCCTCTCACATGCCCCCTACTGGGGACCTGATCTGCAACCCAGGCATGTGCCCTGACTGAGAATCAACTGACAACCCTTTGGTTCACAGGCTGGCACTAATCCACTGAGCCATACCAGCCAGGGCTGCAATTCATAATTCCTATGTATGTAAAGGTTTTCTTCCTTTTCCCTCCCTCCATTCTTTCAACAGCCAATTGGTAAAACTCTAAAGACTAGAATTGCAAATGGGAATGACATATGGTTTCTGTCCTTATGAAGTAAAGTGAGGGAATCAAGCAATTAAGCCACCATTCAGTGTTGTAAGTGCCACCATACTGAAGGATCTACAGAGTTCTGGGGAGACATCACTATAAGACCACTGGGTTATGAAAAGTTTCCAGAGGAAATGATACTTAGATTATGTCTTGAAGTTAAATGGATTCAGTCAGTTAGAGGAGAGAGACAGCACTGAAAGCATAATTATTATTAACTGAAACTTAAAGCACTTGAATAATAACTACTTAGGCCACTTACCTTTCACCGTAAGTGATGCTGAGTTCATCTAGAACCCCACTGAGTTTTACTTGAAGTTCTTTTAGAATATTACTAGCTTCAGGATCTAGCTGCAGAGAGACCATAAACAATATTACTTTGGAGTTCTGAAGAAACACATTTTTTTCTCTTGCAAGTATTTGGCTTGCTATAAGGTGATGTTAAATAATAAAACACCTGTGTATTTTTTCTTTCCTTTTTTATCTTTGAAATCAAATGCAAAAATTTAAGAAATTCTAAATAAATCAGAGGAGTTTTACAAATGAAAAAAGAGTTTTATGCGTGATCAAAATGCATAGCATGCGTACGAAGAAGAGCCAGACAGCAAGGCCTTCACTGGTCACAGCAATGGGATGCAAGGCATAACAACACGACTTCACGACTTAGAAAAACTAACGATACCTTACTTAAATACATGTTTGCTTCAAAATATATGTTCATCTTTAATATCTCTGAAAATGAATAAGCCCATCAAAAACTTAAAAATGGTACAAATTAATTTTTAAGTACTGCATTGTGCCTCCCTTAAAGGTGTTTTCATGTATAAAAATTAAATGTGATAGGATAAACAGATCATACAACTTCTCTAATGTTTCTCTGAAAGTGATAGGCCTGACTCCTGTTTTTGGGTATCAGTTTACAACTGAGTGTTCAAAATGCAAAGTTTTACACTGTTATACAATTTCTCTTTTAATATCTAAGTATTTATAGCTTGGAGCTAAGCTATTGAACAAATTTCAGGGGTAAAAGAAAAAAATAATTAAATAAAAGTAGCTTTTTAAATGCTTGTTCTTATAGTGCAAACTTTAAAAGCCAACTTTTTATTTGGTTTTAGTTCTTAAAATAATGTTAATATTACAAAATGTTACACTATAAACAAACACAAACAAATAAAGATCAATCTATCAACTTGGCAGAATATTTTTGTCATTAAAGATCAACACAACTTTTGCCAGCATTTAGAAAATTATATCCTGTTTGTTAGTTATGTCTTTATAAATGAGTTGAAATAGAATGCTAATAGAAATTCATGTAAAGAGAAATCTAGATTGGTCTCTGACATATAAGCCAATTTTCTTTTGAGTCTTTAGAAATTCAGTTTCCTACTATTAGTAACTACAGTTCTTACAGAGGCTGATCTACTATTGAAAAGAAGAGAATGGGATAAAGACAACTTTGGGGAATTGAACAAATTAAGGGGGGACTTACACCAGTGGAAACTAAGAAGGACATCAAATAGACATGGGATCCGACAGCAGCTTGAACTCCTGGAGCCAGACCAGGAACAAAAAATAGTATACACTAACCCTGCAATCCTTCAAGAGCATTTTCTAACATTAAATAACTGTGAGGGAGGAGTTTTATCTGTATACCTTGGTTGCTAGGTAGCTTTAGGTTGTATCAATGTGCTGAAAATATTGGAATAGAAATAAAAAGTTGCATTTGACATTTGATGCTTTATTGATTATATCAAACTAATCTTTGATGTCAATTTTTTCTGCCTCTCTATTAGAGCCAAGATGATTCATCTGGAGTCTGTGTTTTTTTCCTTTCCCATTGGATAGACTCATAGCTCTCACCCACAGACACACAGGCCGCCACAACAGATGCAGACTTTTCAAGGAGTAGGAATATTAGCATATCCTTGATCTCATACTTTTTGAGAGTTCCATTCAACAACTAGATGCAAGGTAGTGATTCAGAAAGACAATTGGACACCACCTATTTAAAAAAAAAACTTCACACTAAAGTGCATCTAAGCATAATGAACCTAATAAGCCATAACTTCCCAACCTTTTACCAAAAAATCATATGTGGATTGTCCAACCCAATCCTAGGGAACTGTGTAAGCTGAATGTTGTTTATTATATTTTGACGTTGTCCGAAGACCAATTTTAACCTGATTTAATTTGGATGAAAATGTTGCGGAATAGGGAATGGGAGAAAAGCCCTTCCATCTTGTTGTCTTCAGGTTCCAAACACCTTGAGTGATAGCTCCCCACCCACACATTTGCCGCCTTCAAGGAAATGGCTCAGATAGTAGGGTTCTCTTCAGGAAATGGAGTTGTTTCTCATTTAAATTCTGTATTTTGTTCTCATATTAGTTTTATATATACATTGAGGTAGTTTGTTCATCTGTTGAGATAATGACGTCAAAATCATACAAAAAGGGTTAGATAGGTCAGTTGGGTAAAATTATGCTCATTTCCCAGAAATTATTTAGTCCACCTTAGGCATTTCATGAATGGAGATTTCTTATCAAATAATTGGCTGTTACTTGAAAATCTGAAACTGTCAAACTTTAGCAACTTTAATATCGGTAGAAAGTGTTTATTTCCTGATAGAAGCATGGCTTTCTATGTAGGTGCAAACAGAATACTTGTAGCCAGCTTTAACAGGATACCTGCTGCATCATGTCTGCATTCCCCTGCATCTACTTTTCCTCTTTGATGACCTCAAGCTCAACATATCCAAGAGCCATCTTACTATCTTTAACTTATCTTTATCTGCCTATCTGTAACTTATTTCTTTTTTTATTGTCTCTGATTTGATTGATAGCATACAATTGTTTAAGGCAGAGTTGTGAGAGTCACCTTTTATTCCTCTTTCTCTTCTTCCTTTCACATTCACTTAGATACCGAGTACAATTGGTAGTGTCTCTGAAGTGTTTTCTCCCTCTGTCCTACCCTCTTCATTTTCCTTTCTAGGGTATTGATTATTCAGATTATATTGCAGTCATCTCTGGGTTGTGTCCTTGTTCCTGTTTCCTCTCTTCTATTTCATCCTAACTGCTCCTAGAGTTGTTTTAATAAAGCCCAAATCTCATCATGGCACCTGCTGACCCTACTAGTGGCTTTTAACCAGGGAACTACTTCAAGAAATTTCTTATGAATGTACTGGAGCTCTTGCTATTTCTTTTGTTTTGAAAAAAAATCACTTCTCTTTAACCCTTCTATTTGATAAAAAATTTATTCATTCTAAAGTGCCTGGTTCAACTTAAAATATATGACCGAGAAATTGGTAAAAATTCCCTGTGATTCCAGCAGGAAGTGACTTTCTCTGAAATGCCAAATCACTTTGTAGATCTGTGGTGTTCAGCATGGATCATGTGGTATGCTGCCAGAAATAAGGTAATGCGTGTTTCTCTCTACTGCAGGGAAACATGCCCCAGCTCTACCAAAGTTACCCTGTATTTTTGTTTCTCTCTTTTTTATTATTATTTGAAGAGAGACCCT
The DNA here is from genome assembly GCA_004024845.1 of Tonatia bakeri. Classification (NCBI taxonomy): domain Eukaryota; kingdom Metazoa; phylum Chordata; class Mammalia; order Chiroptera; family Phyllostomidae; genus Tonatia; species Tonatia bakeri. Next base: position 209,441 of record PVIA01000218.1, read on the forward strand.
CCCAAAGAACTCAGAGATAGACTTTGACATTTTCCTTGTTCAGATTTGAGTGAATTGTTACAGTAGAGGTATCAGTTCTATAAATTCATGCTTCTAACTTCTTGGTTTCAGTAGTTGAAAAATATCACTAGCTGTCTCTCATCCTAATTAAAGAGAGAGTATGCAGTAATTCCAACTGTCGTTGTGTTTTGGATCAACCAAACGCCTTGAGATAGAAGTCCAAATTATAAACTCTAGTTGAAGAGATGGGTGGGAGAAAAGAAACCAGCCTATATCTGCATACTGCCAAAATAAAAGCCAGCACTTCAAACATTTAGTTTTCCTTGTTGTCCACTGCCATGAAACTAACATAACTGTCATTCAGCCAAAGGATATCTCACCTTTGAGCTTTATTTATACAATGAAAGGCTAAAGTTTAAGTTTATTCTTTAATGACTACAGAATAAGAAGTAATAACTAGGACTTTCCTTTGAACTTTATTTTTAAATTTAGAAAATGTTGGGAGTCCTTCCCCCACAAACCTTACCTCTTTAATTGTTCTGACTTCCCATTAACCAACTTGGAGTTCTTTGAGGGTGTGGTCTACATTTTAGTAATTATTGCACCTCTGGTGCCTAGCAAAACTTACAGTTCATAAATGCGTGTTGAATGAACTAATAAATTCTGTCTTCATGTTTCATGTGCTCTAACCTCTGTTTTTCATGAGACAGACAGTCCCAAGGAGAAGGGATGCTTAAAGTGGTCCTGGCAGAACAGGGAGTCATTTTAAATATCTCCTTCAATGGGTGCTAACAGGGATATCTGCTCTAATTGTTGTTTTACAAGGTCTTACTCTTTGTAAGCTCCTCCAGGCTAATGAATTTGTTTTTAAATCTTTTCATTTCTTATCCCAACTCCTGCCCGACCCCAAATAAATACAGTAAATAAGTAGGTAACAATAAACACTTCAATTAAATAGGAAGAACTTGGCAAATTATTTTAGGAGACATCTGAGAACTAAAAGGAAGACATAGTGCAACTAGTTAAAAGTGTCTATTTTATTATCTAGTGACATCTAAGACATACTAATTTTATTTTGTAATTGCTATAAAATAGGTTAAAACAGAAGATTGATTCTCATTAATGTATTAACTAGGGAATTATAATCTCTATTTACATTAAGGATAAAAGGTGAGACAGATCAGAAACCTTTACCAGAAACCTGAGCTAAATCTTAGCCTCTTTACAACAATGCCACCTCTTATAATAAGATTAAATATAAAATGTAAGTATCCCACATGCTTAAAAAATGCTGGATATTTGTATATGACTGCAAATTGGCCATCTGTATTTTTAGAATATTATGTTTTTAATCGAATATTTGCCTGCACTGTTGCACATTGTATCAGATTCCATTTAAACAACTGAATCCCAGGTGTTTTCAAGATTTCATTCGAAGCATATTAAATAGGGCAGTCAGGATAAGACTAAGAGGTATTCTAAGCCATTTCCTAAGTACCTGGTTACTGTTCTAAAATGAAACAGAAGTAATTCTCAAAATGTGGTCCCCTGACCAGTAGCATCAGCATCACTGGAAATTTGTTACAAATGCAAACCATCAGGCTCCATGCCAGACCTACTGAATCAAATACTTTCAGTAGGGGATGGAGTTCTGCAGTGTGTGTTTTAATAAGCTCTTCAGGCAGTTCTGATGCATGCTGAAGTTCAAGATCTACTGACATGGAGTGCTATGTCCTTTAAAGCCCCTATTGCCCAGCAAATATTAAGTTGAGAGGACAGTGCTAAGTAAAATATGACAGAAGTTAATTTTTGTCTCCTCTGGTCAGGTGTTGCTTTAGCTGAAGACTGAGTCTGTATGGCCAAATATTTTATGATGAATTTCAATCAGCTATATGCATAAGTTTTGGGGCAACCAGATGCATTTTCTAACTGACACATCAAATTCATCATTAAAAATATAGATATACATCTCTGAAACAAAAAATAATTAAGTTGCTGTTATTAAAACATAGACATTTTTAGAATAGGTGGGGTTTTGTTACAGATTCCTTGGTCCTGTTCAGGAAAGATTCTCACAATGAAATGAGAAAAAAGATTCAATCTTTTCTGAGACATACCAATCAAAATAACATCATTGTTGTACCTAATTGGTCTTCTTTGTGGTCAGCAGAATGAGAGAATTTAGCTAAGCAAACAACCCCCCCTACCTCCCCTAAATGTCTTAATAATGGCTAACTTCTAGAATTTGAATTGCTGTCAATAGGTTAGCAGGCCTAAGGCTAATCATGGATTCTACCATCAAGAAGATTGCACCAGCAAAATATCACGAAGGAGTTATGCATCTTCTGCTTACACAGCACAGTTATAACTCTTCTAAATCAATTTCTACAAGTTCTGTGGAGTTCAATAACGAATATATTATGACTTCCTAAAATTAAGTTTTGGATTATATGATTTTCTTTTTCAGGTACTTGTACAAAGAGATTGCAGATCAAGGAAATACAACTAAGCTCTCTGATAGGCTGTAACAATATGCATGTATGAAAAAATGAACACTGACAGACTAGGTATTTATTTGCACTTGATAAGTACTGAAGTTACACTCATCAAATAATGAAGCTTTTACAACAGTGTAAGACAAAATGTATCTGTTTTACGTTTGAGCTATTTGAGCTTTTATAGGATAATAACGCAACCATTCACCAATGAATGAAAATGATTACCTAGCATCCTGATAACCTCTTTATTGTTATTATGTGATAAAAGAACAGGAAATACAGTTTGGGGATTGTGGTATAAACAATGTAACTTCTACCTCGAGTCAGTCCATATTTCGGGTTGTCTACTTTATCTGTTTTAGTATAGCAATTCCCAAAACTTGGACGCACATAAAAATCACACGAGATGCTTTTTGAAAAAAAGACTCTGGGCCTCATGCTTAGAGGTGACTTTTGCTTCAGAGTTTCTGTGACATTTAAAAAAAATTCTCTAAAGTAATCAGAGAGTTGTTATGCCAAAACATGCTATTAATTTTAATATTAATTTGTATTAATATTAATTTGTATGCAGAGAAGCATGTTGGAATGTCACAATAGGAGAAGAAATTTAGTGGTTTGTTTTTTTCTCTTGTTTTTTTTTTTTAAATAGGGCATTTGAAAGAATGTGTCACCATGGCTGCAGGACACCGCTTGCAGTTGTTCATGTGGCTGCTTCGGGAGCCACAGTCAACAGCATCAGCCCAAGACTGTCATCCTGATAGGAAATGCTGTCACTGTGAACTCCATACAGAGAGTAACTCTTTCCACCCCAAAAAGGGTTTTAAACATTCTTCCTGTCTGTGGAGGGAAGAGATTCATCCTGCAAAGAAAGAGCAGCTGTCCCAGCTGCACTTGGTTAGAGCGGCCGAGAGCTGCAGCGTCATGCAGCCAGTCCTGCAAGCGGCCAGCACTGCGCGGACAGTATGGGAGGGGGCAACACTGCCGCTAGAAGCCAACTAATTAGCGCATGACACTAAAAACTATCTTGAGCAAGTACGCAAGCAATCATTTGCTAATTAGGTTTTTATAGAAAGAAGTACACATCCTAGCACAGATGGTAGGGGACAAAAATAAGAAGACACTTCTATAAAAGAAGAATGAGATCTAGGTTGCAAAGTTTCTCTTAGTCAAGGTTTTATAACCAGTCCCACTGTGAGGAAAAACTGGGAATTAGCACTAGAACACACTGCATCACCCTGAAGGGCTTGAATAAGCCCTTTATAAGTGCTACATGTACTTTTCATATCAAAGGGTGAATTCTGTCATTCTCAGGAAGATCCTTTATTTCATCTTGATCAGAGACCTGAGTTAAGGAACCCACTTGGATACTACAGTTTATAGATAACTGCATTGGAGGGGCTCTGCCCATTATTTTGAGATTCTGGTGCCTAGAGGAGGCCAGGCCTAGTGATGGGCAATTCTAACATAATTCTGTATTCATAATAAAGCTTAGTTCTGTTTGGGAGGCTGCATGTTACACTCAGACTTGGGTTCAGGTCTTGCTTCCTCCTGGCACTTTATCAACCCTTGTGCAATGCTGACTGGGTCTGCCAACAGTTTTTTCTTAGCAGCAGATGACAAGAGATAAAAATGGAAAAGAATGAGAAAAAAGAAACTGTGCATAGACTGGAGAATACAGAAGAGGGTGAAGAAAAGGAAAGAAGAGATGAAAGCTATTTAAATGTTGGAAAGAAAGAAGCGAGGGTCCATGCTGTCCCTCCAACAAATTATATTCTTAGAAGCTAGACATTCATTTATTTAACTGAATTTTTCCTTTAAATTATGTAGGAGGAGTTTAGTAATTGATATTGCCAGAGTTATGAAAGGAGAAGGCACCAAGCTTAGTATTTCTATCATTATTTTCTCTAGTAAGAAGGGTTCTGTGATGTAGCCAAAGATTTGCAACTAAGTTTATAAGGTGAAACTTGCACAGTTCAGGCTGGAGATTTTATCTGAAACAAGCAATCCATTTTTGGTTCATGAACAAGCCACCCCAGGACTATTCTGATTAGTGAGTGGCTTGGCCCACACAGTTGTTTGTCTAGTACAGGTATGATTTGTCTGGTTAATATGCAGTTTAGCAATATGTCACTCACATTAGAGTTCAACCACAAAGAGTAATAAAATAGTAGTAGTAGCATTAGGAGAAATTTCTAGAAATATGGCATTTTAAATATAACTTCATCCATAAGTGATTTGTGGTCTTTAACATTCACTAAAAGGAGATAGAATTTCCCAGAAAAAAATCAGTAATTTCTTCACTGCTTTTCAAAATAGCAAGTGGACTTAAAGTCCAAATACAAAATGTCATTAAAATTACAAAGGGAATCCGCCCTGGCTGGTGTAGCTCAGTGGAGTGAGTACGGGCTGTGAACCAGGCATCGCAGGTTCGATTCCCAGTCAGGGCACATGCCTAGGTTGCAGGCCATGTCTCCCAGCAACTGCACATTAATGTTTCTCTCTCTCTCTCTCTCTCTCTCTCTCTCTCTCCCTCCCTCCCTCTCTAAAAATAAATAAATAAAATCTTAAAAAAAAAAAAATTACAAAGGGAATCCTCATTTATGGTCCCCAATTGCTTGTTCTCTTCTAATTCCGCAATGAGACCGATGCTCTCAAACTGTGCAAAACCAGTAGCACACTCTGGGGCACAGAGCTTCATTTCATACGGATCAGACTGAGTCTGCAGCGGCAGGAAGCGCGATGCTTCCGAATTCGATTTTGAAGCATCCTCACACATGTGTCGGAGGGCTTCTTGTCTGCAGGATGCTAAGTAGCAAGCTTATTTTTTAGAAGAGTGAGGTTCACAGAGGACAAAAAAGACACTGGGGGAGGGGGAAATGTAGAAATGTCTCTTTGGAAGGGACAACTTCCCAAGTCAAGAGGCCCAATCTTAAAACGAAGCCTTTTGGGCCTTACACACTTAGAAATAGAAGAGATCTCTGCTTTGAAATCGAACCTAGTTTTATGTAGCTCTCATATACTTACCTCAATAAGGAACGATGTAAGTAAAATCTTAACCAGAAATATTCCCACATTCTAACCACCCTTGGGGGTGTTCTGACGGAGGGGGTGGTGGTGGGAGGAAGCCAGCGGTGAGACTCCCTCGTGGCCCCAACTCCAGCCCTCACTCCCCACATGCTCGTTGGTTTGTGGAAGGAAAGACTGCCGCAGCAGGAAGAGGCAGGGGCACAGCTCGTGTTCCGCTGTCTGCCTGATCCGAACACGCAAATGAGAGTAAGGAGGAAGTGCAGTGCTCTTCAGGCTTAGGAGGTGGATCAGCCAGGTAAAGGGTAATATGCTTACTATATCACAAACCTCATAAAAGAATCTCTCTCCTTCCTTCTTCTGCTCATGAGGTTGCCAGTCAAAGATGTTGGACAAAGACAGAACACGTTATGACAGCACACAACACATTTCTGACAGAGACTCTTAGATGTGAACAGTAAACCACAGATACATCAAAGGCACCAGCGCCACAAAACACATTTTAGAATGAACGTTGATATCAAGTTGACAGGGCACAACACAGAGAAAAAATCTGTGCTTTGTGGAACTTTACAGGCTTTCGGCATATGTATTTAACTGTGTATGTGTAGGACTATATACATATACATTATATATACACACACTATCACACTGCTAATATATTTACTAACATATTCTGTTGTGGGCATAATAATCACCTCAGCTATTAATGGAGTTTTAGATTACTATCATTTCCATCCCTTAGCTAAACCATGTAAAATTTGATTATGAATCTTTAAATGGCAAAGAGATATGCTGCTAATGATCTCTAAGTAGGTATGTGGCAAATGCAGCCAAAGAAATGTACTCACCTCTTTTCCTCCCATGGATTCAAACATTTTTTCCAACTGGACTCGTAATTGTTGAATATTGTTCATCAGTATGCAGGGCTTTAAATAAAGCAAATAAAAAATAAGTAATGTAAGAATCCTTTACGCACTAAATTATTGAATGAGGTTACCTTAAATGTAAGAATATACAGCTATCACTGAAGTCCTACCATATTTGGCAAATAATTCTGCTACTTTAAGATTATGCTTTTTAACACTTAAATGGAAGGGAGAAATATAATGACCACTTTAAAGCATGAAATTTGGTAATATAGTCTGACAATAAAGCATTGAAGACTTTCTACTGAAGTGTCTTTTATTGTTAATATCATGGCATTTTATGCTTAGAGATTAACCAAATTCTGTTTTTAAAAATTTATTTTAAGAAAAACAGATTAGTTTAAGATTTTCTTCTACTTCACTTTTTAAAAAAACACCATCTGAATTTTAAAAATTAACAAAACAAAACAAAACGCCACCAACAAAAAACCTTAGATAGATTCCTTTTGGCTGCAGTGGTGTCCAGGGCCCTTCATCACCTGGCTGTAAAGTATGTTTCCCTCTCCTCTCCGTCTCCTGCAGCACGATTTTCTCCAGCTCTGCAATCTGCTCCCCACGAAACACCTGCACTTTCCAGGTGCTGTAATGCTGCTTAGCACGCAGCCTCTTCCCTTAGTCTCTTTGCCTCATTGAATCATACGTATCATTTAGGTTATAGCCTTCTCTTTCTTAGAGTGTATCCCTTGGCCACTTACTTAACATTTGTTTTAATTTACTTTACATTTGAGTTGCTTTTCACTCATAAGCTGACCTTAAATGTACTGTATGTGCCGCTGTGTCTTTTTCTGCCCCCCCTTTTTTACACAGAGTATTGGACAGAACCTTAGGCTTGCTTACAGCATGTTTCTTAACCTGTTGTTTCTGAGAAGGCAGAAATAAAACAGTAACACAAAGTTGAAAAGCTTTGTGACAGGACTAGATGTAACCTTTGAATAGTAGGAATTAGTTTATAACTGGAAAAGAGAATTCAGAATAGTTCTAGAGTAATTTACTATCTGCTGCATATTCATCCCCAAAAGCCAGCAGATCAAGGGAAAGAAAGGAAAGTGGGTATATGTTCCAAATTGCTGGGAAATAAGCCAATAATGAATCAGAGAGAGGCATGCAAAGGATTTACAGGACATCAGAGATATGTTAGCTCTCTTAAGTGGAAAGATTTTATTATTGCTTTAACCACAGTACTGACCTTTGAAAACTTTCTACTTTACTCTCAAGTGACCACATCCTAACTTCGATTTATGAAAACCATTTTAAACTTCTATTCTGTTCCCTTGATTACAACCATATAAATATTTGATTTTTTGAACACAGATACCTATCTTGCATAGATGCTGTGCAGTAAGCTGAACCACATGTACCACAATTGATATCAGAATTGATATCTCCTGTCACGATTGAGAGACACTTGGTTTAGGCTTAGTCCTTTCAATAGCCTGGGTGGCCATACTTTCAGGGGTTTCAGCATCTGACCCAAACTCAACAAGCTGAGACAACAGACTTTTTTTTACATTAAGGAGTAAGGTTATTGAGATTTTTATTTTCATTGCAGAGGGTGAAGATTTGGCTTGGATTTGGGAAATCCCACCAGGGAGAAAACTAAGATCAAAGTAAGACCATTGCTCTGAACGAGAAGCACACGGCTACACGGGAGAAACGTTTTATCACTCTGCTCCCCATGTGTCTAAGTTAGCGGAGTAGGCTCTTCTACGAGTATTTGATGCTAACCTTCAAACTTGTCTTATTTTTTTGGCACATATAAACAGTACTCTAGTACCAGTTTTATAAATAAAAATTCAACCTCCAAACCATTTTCATATGATCGTTTCTGATGGAAAAGAGCTACTGAGAAAGGAAATGAACATACACTTCGGCTCACCTGGCGTGGATTCTAACGATGGGGGTAAGGTGACATAGACAAAAAGGGATGCGATTATCCAGAGGGAGAGAAAAACAAATATGAGACTTTCCCCTTGGATTCAGCTTTCCCTGACCTTGAAATGTTTAAGTGTTGATTTTATTGAATCAATTTATTAAATCGCTACTAAGAATTTAATTACTCAAATCTACCTTACACTGAATCATGAAACAGCTTTTACTTTAAAACATCTCCATAGCAAATGGAAAGAAAAAAACAAAGAGCAAAAAATACCTCCCATAGTAAAGGGAACATTAACCTCATCCGGAAGTATCATTTGTTGATGATTTTAGTAAGATAAAATAACCCATGTTTGATGTCATGTTGTAATCTTTTTATTGGCATAGCTTGGGTTTTCCCCTGAAAATACCATAATGCATTGCATTTTATCTAAATCTGGAACAAAGTTAGGAATTTAAGATACAATGACAATGAAAGTTAGTTTTGTTCAGACTATGGATATTTCTATGTGATTGAAGTGAGGTTCTAAGTTGAAAAAGATTTTTAAAAGGATTCAAAATCGAGTAATTCTGACATAGGAAATGTTGCTTTGTTATATTTTGGAATATGGAAAAAATGGATCAAAAATGTCTAACACATTTCCAATTTAAAATGTCACAGTATAGAAGAAATTATTCTGCCACATACATTTTATATACCTGCTGTCTTTTTAATTTTGACCCCTGAAAAAGCCAATGTTCTGGTCATGTCTTAAAAGATGTCTCTCCTTAAAAGTAGCTAGATCAATTTGCAGATGATATAGGTATGTTACTATACACACACACACACACACACACACACACACACACATATACACATATACACTGAGGAAAGAAAAAATAATAAATTTCAATGTTCTTGATATTGAAAGACATCTGTGACAATAGGTATATGTAAACACACAAATATATCAAAGTGCTTCTTAAATCTGCCTCAGCTGAAAGCATAAACTAAGTAGCTAATTGATGTTCTTTCATGGAAAAGCTAAAATAATACTTGGCATGTGAGTGAGACTTTCCAATTGATGAAGATACCAGTAACTAAGGGGGAAAAAAGCATTGAGAAAAGAAAAAGTGAAGTTCTTGTGTTATAATTTTTGTAATGTTGTTTTTCACTTCTTTATAAAAATTTGATTTTGAAAATTATAAAATACACAAGAACAAGCCAGAAAATAATGCAATAAACATTGATATATTATTTTTTCTCAGTTTTTTTTAAAGATTTTATTTATCTATTTTTAGAGAGGGAAGGGAGAGAGAAAGAGAGAGAGAAACATCAATGTGCGGTTGCTGGGGGCTGTGGCCTGCAACCCAGGCATGTGCCCTGATTGGGAATCGAACCTGTGATGCTTTGGTTCGCAGCCCGTGCTCAATCCACTGAGCTACGCCAGTCAGGGCTATTTTTTCTCAGTTTTTTAAAAAATAAAATATACTCTGGAATGTTAACACATGAAGTGGAAGTCTGCAAGGGCCTTTAAAAAGTAATTTTTCTTTCTGAATGACAGGAATTAGCCTTGGTAATTCCTAGACACCTTTCAAAGTCTTCAATTTGTCTATCCTAATAAAATCAGAATTTTTTCTAAAATTATCTGGTGCCATTTTGATTTTGAGCATGTCACTTTTCAAATGTATTATCCTTTAATTAGAAAATATGTACATTCAATAAATAAATACTCTTTGTTACCCATTAGAGTATCTATAATCAATGACAATTAGAGATAGCTGCTAAGATATCTGAGTTTTGTAACATTCCTGGACAGCATATTAACTGAAAAGAAAAAAGAATCTTATGGGACCTTCAAGAACAATTAGAACTGACTTACCCTAATGAGCTGTCAGCAAGAGGTCAAGGAATTTTCAGGGAGAAGACTAGAAGCCTTTTAAAGAATTCTCTTTTAGATCTGCCCAATAGTACTGATTTTTCAAAGGGGGGAATGGCTTTCCTCTTTAAAACAATTGTACTGTTTTTTTTAAATATTTTTTTCAGTGCTGATTTTTTATTCCTATAATGCTACCAACATTTTTCTCCTAATATTACATGTACTGAATAAGAAAGATTTCATCTTCCACCACAGAAAACACATTATATTCCAAATCACTTTAGTTTGTCTTGCTTCTCTTTATGTCTTTTATTAAGCTACAGTATTGATTTGGTTTTTATAAACATTCTCAATCATCCAAAAATAAAAAGCTAAATTAATAATTCAGAGTGGAAATCAGCATCATTCCTTACATTAACCATCCTCAATATATTTGAAACTGAAAGAATAAATTATAGTCATTTTAGTAGTGGTATAAAACTAAACTGGTTTGTGCCAACACTGAGTTTTTTAGCTCCCTGGCTCTCAGCTTCACTGCCTTACAATAATGTGGGTTTCAATTCTTCGTCTTGCTCCTTATCACCATGGAACACCGCAAGGGGCCGGCGCTGAGATGCTCCCAACCATCCCCAGAATTCTGTATTGTAACTGGTTCACGATCACTAGGGAAGCTTTCAAACAACTTCTTGGGTTACCTCTTTACTCCCATCCTGTGTGAAAACCCAAAGAAATCAATTTCTCTTGCTTATTCATCAGTTGTAATAAGTGGATCTCAGCTGAGGAATACTTGAGAGTGGAGACATTTTTACTTACCACATTTTCCTTATCGCAGTAGGAAGGAAAATCACTTGATACAATTGCAGCATACTGAAGCAGTACTTTATTGATAGTCTAGGGAAAAATAACAAAAACATTGTCAAGTGTATCCAGGTAAGTACACAGTTTTATATATACATGGTAGAGGTTGATGATAACCAGGCAAACTTTTCATGTTTTTTTCAATGTTTTGTAGGCAATGAGTAATTCTACCTCTGGTCAAAAAAGGATTTCATTTAAACTATTATATTTAGATGAAAATTTGTTATATTTCTCAGTATATTTGGAAGATATTCCACATGGATTCATTACATTTTAATACAATATACTCCATCACAAAATTCTTTACTCCTAACTTTACTAACTACTCTGAATATATACTAATGAATTTTGTGGCAAATCTTGAATCTCTATGCTTGACGACCAATGACTCCTATTGCTGTCTCTTTTTTTTTCTGACTAAATGACACCTTATGCTTTGAGTGATCTCTTAGGATTCTAGTTACCACCCGTGTGCACATATATACCACGCCAAGGTTCTTTGGGGTAGTCGTTTTCTCAAATTTCTCCACTGTTCCTAAATATCGTATTTTGCTGTGTATAATGAGCACTTTTTTTGCCCAATTTTTTGAGGGAAGAGTAAGGATGCACATTATACATGGGTAGTACTCATTCTGTATCTATATAAATGTTTTTAATTATTTTATTTATGCTTATGCATTAAAAGTGTAGCTCTAGAAAGCAATAATGATATCCACATGCAAAATAATACCCTAGAATACAACAATTGGTTTTGTTGAACCTATTTGTATCTAAATATGAATAAATAAACACTTGAATTAAAAATTTGAGTGAAAGATTCTTTTCCTGAAGGTTTGGGCCAAAAGTGTGGGTGCACATTACATATGGCAGAGCATTACTTATGGTAAGATATGGTATCTCATTCTAAGTAGGGTCAGAGTATTCTCACACATGCCACTTAGCAATAAATATTTTCAATAATTTTCTATGGTAAGGAGTCTTACTGATTAAAGCAAAGACCACCTCTTAAAACATAAAACTTCAGCTTTTGCTGTATCACAATATCTCTGTACATTTTCCTTAATTTTCTGTTATTTATTGATGCATTATTTGCTAAAAATATTGCCTAATCTTTCTGCTCTTTCTGTGCTTTTCATCTTGATTCCATATTTTTCTTCTCCATCTAATAACTATTTCTGAGCCTAAGGATGCTCTCTGCTTCTATTAATTATGCAAAACAAGGGAAACAAACAAACTGTTACATTTTATTTTAATTACTTAAAATGTATTAATGAGCTTGCAAGCTACTGCTTTTAATTAAATAACTTGAATTTACCATAAGTCAAATGTAGATGTGATTTTTCTTAGGAGAGAGAATAACGGTAGATATATGCCATCTCTCTTCACAGAAAAACAAGGACACAAATGCTTTTATTTTCTTTTTGTGAAATATATTCATCTTAATTTTCTTTGTTGCTTAAAATCAACTCAGGGAAACACTCCAAGGAGTTAAACTGAAGGAGACAGGGTTAATCTCCAAAATAAATTCACCAACTGTGTCTATGAATTTGTTTTATAGACTTTTAAGATTAGGATGAAAACCTGAAATTAGGCATAACATGCAGAAGAAAATCAATACTCTGTGGAAGTACAAACTAAAATGATAGTATGTGTCAATTTAAACACAAGATCAGCCATGGAAAATATAAAATCTTATCAAGCAGCAGACCAATAAATCTAAGAAAACAGATGGTTGATCAGACTTGAGTATCTTTCAAATGCAGCTGTTCAAATTTTACTTTAGACATTATGCTAAACCTTACTTTGGAACTTACTTAAGGAGTGCTAATTCACCCATACATATGAACACTACTCTCAATTTACAGATTCTAATGACAGTGTAAACTGTAGGAATCATTTCACTAAATTGCAAAAACAAAAACAAACAAAAGTCTGACTTTAGGAGCTTTATTTTATTGCAACAAAGACATTATGAGTTGTTCAAGATAAACTTTGGGCAGGGAATTCAAACCCCCATTTCTGATCATCACCAAGGTATCCCCACAGGGTCTAATGTGAGACTTTACTTCATAGAAAAACCTCAGTCTTTCAGATTCCTGCTGGGAGAAAACTGAGCCTAAAATCTCACACCTGCTGGCCTACAAACGTCAGTGGTTAGCCAGTCAGAATGGGTTGGGAGTAAGCAAAGTGTTCAGCCTCGCCGGCTGTGCCCTTGAGAGTCGTGTGTGCACTGGCTGTAATCACATTCATTTCTTCACTGACATGCAAAGTAAACCTGAGTGAAAACTCACACACACATTTAGGAGCAACCTCAGATTCATTCTAATTTATTCAATAATATAAATCACTATATTAGTTCTTTAGTTCATACTAATTTAATATTAGTAAGACATTAGTTCTTTAATTAATACTGTAAGTAGTTAGTTATTTAAGACATGTCTGCCTAAGATGTGTCTCCAGCAGCAACAGTAGCATTACCTGCAACTTATTGGAAATGCAAATTCTTTGATTTTATTGCAGATTATAGGGTCGGCAGTTCTGGGGTTTTGTCTCAGCAATCTATTTTTTAAGAAGTCTTTAGGTGATACTGATACAAGCTGACACTTAAGCACCATTGTCCTAACTAATCATGGTAGGGTGGGGACAACTCTTCAGAGAGAACTTGTTGATAGCAGGGGTACTTAGTAAAGCCTGGAAGCTAGGACTTCTGAATGTGTGAATTTAGGTCATTATTTCGTCTTTAGGGGACTGTTGGGGTTCAGAAGCGGTGGCAACATAGAGAGAGAGGCAACAGGTAGTCTACTAGGGGCTGTTTGCATCATGTTCTGTAATAAAACAGAGTTTAAATGAAGAGATAGTCACAAGGTGGGGACAGTTCTTTTCTGGATGCAGCGAAGGAGCTGCTGTTCAAAGAGCTCCAGATTAAATGAGATAAAGTGTTCTAATGGATGGTGGCAGTGAAGAGAGGGCTTCTGCTGTACTTAAAGGATTAGATAGAGTGACTCAGATATCTCCCAGCTTCAATATATCTGATGTGACATGCAGGTTCTGGTACTATTGAGTCTGATGGCCATCAATTACACAATTGGGAAACTTACACAATGTATTCTAAGCTAATGCCACACCAGTAGGAGTAAATTAAATAGCCTGTCAACACTACCAGTAAGTTTGTGTAGGGATTTACTCCTATAATCAGTAAGATAAAAGCCCTGGTCCAAAATCAATTTTTGCAGTCACATTTTAGGCATAGAACATCATAGTATTAGAGCAACACAGAGAAGACAAAAATACTCTGTTTGATCTGTTAAGTGACATTACAAATGTCACTTTAGTGCTTTATAACAGTAGATTTTAATTCATCCAACAAAGGTAAATCCCCATAGATATGTAGGTTTGGCCCAAAGGGTAAAAATAAAGGGTGAGATTCCGCTATTTGATTTACCAGTTGATTTCTGATGACACAAGAATGTGAAGGTAGAATAGCTTAGTGGTTAAAAGCATCCCATAGGTACCATTTCTAGATGGGCAGGCACCTTGCTGGAGTTATTTAAACTTTCTGAGCATTTTGTGTCATTTGAAAAATTAGGGAAAATAACAGTATCTATCCCATGGGGTTGTTGTAAAGAATTAGGGAGATACTGTAGGTAAAGTAATTAGTACATAGTGGTGCTCAATGAATTATCATTATGTTTTAAAATTAGGATTAGGTTCCCAGAAAATAAGGAATGTGTGTACCTCATTCACCACAGTATCTCCAGCACCTGGCCAACAGCCAGACTTATAGCCAGGAGTCAATTAATAGTTGATTTGTTTTTAAGTAGTACTGAAGATACCGTTACTTCATTTCTCTCTTTTTTAGATTAAACTACCCATACTCATCAAGGGCAACAATGCGGCCATAGAATGCTCACTTCCCATGTGCTATTTCATAACTCATCAATCATAGTTCCTGATGAACCTGCTACGAAATTTAAAGCATTTGTTCGGTACCTTATTTGGTCTTACATATGCTTTAGTAAGAACGAATCTCCCCTTTAAGTTCCATTTTAGAATGCTAAAAATCTTCTAAAATTTCTGAAGATATGTATCATTAATATGTCTTCTCTACAAGGGATGGTTTAGATTGTGTAAGTCCAAGATAATGTAATTTTAGTATATTTTGATATAAGGAACTCAATCCTAAGAAAGACAGGGCTTTAAAACCATGGTCATATCTAAATTCCAGTTGTCTGAAGTTACTGAAAAATACAATGAGGAGTGTACAGAAAAAGTCCAGCCACTGTTAATATAACAAGAATGGTTTGTGTGACATCAGTATATCCTGGCAGCCAAAAGAGTGGACTGGAATGCATGTATGTGAACAGTGATGACTTCACTGTACTAGTCAGTGGGGTGTTAGATGCCATTGAGTGCACATGTGTACTGTGTGGCCATGACATTCAAAATGACTGAGTGAGTAAAGCAATGAATCTGCACCAAATTTTATGTTAACCTTGAACATTCCTCCATGGAAAGTATTCAGATGATTGAGAAGGCTGCAGCTACGGGCAACTGGTGATTGGCAGCTTCATCACGACAACATGCCTACTCATGTGCTGAGTTTTTTGGCGAACCATCAAATCGCCCAGGTGACTCAGCCCCGCTACAGCCCAGATTTGGCTCCCTGCAACTTCTGTCTTTTCCCAAAACTAAAATCACCTTTGAAAGACAAGAGATTTCAGACCATTGATGAGGTTCAGGAGAATATCATGGGGCAACTGATGTCTACTGGAGAACTGTGTGAAGTCCCAAGATGCCTACTTTGAAGAGGACTAAGTCGTCATTGTCCTGTGTACAATGTTTCTTGTATCTTGCTCAATAAATGTTTCTGTTTTTCATATTACATGGGTAGATATCTTCTGGACAGACCTCATAGCTATTTAGATTAACTGTGGAGTCTCATTTTTATGATTATGATTTAAAAAACCATTCCAGTAAAATAGAAGTTATTTTTCAATGAAATTTTCCAATTTCTACTTTCCCAGAAAATGTTCTTCATTATTCTTACATTATTTCCTAGTGATAATAATTGGGTATTATCGAATTCCCATGGATTACAAATATTGTACTTAACTGAAATTATTTTTTGTGCCAATAAAATCTCACATTTCCTCAGTGACACGTGGAGCCTAATTATTTTCTTTTTGCTTTAGAGAATGAGTTTTCCTGAATGTACTTCTAATACAGCCCTCTTGCGACCTCCCACTCCTTTTTACTTCCCTCCAGTCCATTTGATTACATCCCCAGCGATCTCAACGTGGCTGCGTTCAGCTTTACAGCCAGAGAAAGGTCAGAGCTACCCAGAGGTGGAGGATGGGCTGGAGCCCAGTGCCTAGGAGTCCCAGTTCAGCCTTCTTCCCTCTCCCTCTCAGTGCTTCCATGTCCACACCTTACATAACCCACTACCTGAGGGTGAATTACATTTACTTTTCTAATAGCATGTGCAATTATAATAGTATGCTACTAAATATATTAACTCCGAGATTATTAAATTCTCATATGATCCTGCTTCCACTATAAATCCTGCAGTTCCAAGAATAGATGTGACATACTTTATAAGGCAGTATCCCTAATGACCCCGTTTTATCCTTTTCTTGGCAGTCACCCAAAACTCAGCTGCTAATCAAGAAAATAGTTACTTAATTTTTTAGAGTAAGACTCTTGCAGAATGCCTGCAGATTTCAACATCTTGGGAAGTTAAAATCAGCTACTACCAAGAAAACTATCATCTTTAAAAGTGAGAGGTTCCTTTAGTCTTTGTAACTAACAGACATAAAGACCAGAGTTCCACATATTTCATGGCAGATAAATAATGTAATACTGTTTTGACTGACAGATTGTCTCTCTAAAAGTCTTCATTGGCTATTCACTTTCTACTAAAGAAGTTTAGCGACTTTGCCTGTTCTTTAAGACTCTTTACAAATGTGGGCCTGACTTCCAATTATAGTTCCATCTGCTCTCTATGAACCCTATGCTCTGTCTTCTGTGGGACTTCTCAGGCCAGAACCCCTCAGCCACAAAACAGTAAGAGTGGGGGAGGTAACAAATGTCCTTTCCTTGACCAAACTCTGGCCAGGTTCCTGCATGCCCTCTTGCCACCTAGGCCTCAACCTTGGTCTATAAAGACTTGAACGTACACTAACATAAATGGAGGCCGCAACTCCAGGTCGACACTAGCACTCTTCAAGTGTCTGTCTGCAAAGCTGCGCAAGGTTGCCGAAAGAATCGATTGTTTGTTACAGCCAAAACCTGAAGATAGTCCCTGTCTCCCCACCTCCGTGGGAAGGATGGGATCTACCTTCCGTAACCACCAGGGAGCAAACCTGGATGGGTTTAATGTGAACTAACTTGCTTGTTTTTTTCAAAATTTTTCCCTACCCTGATTCTGCTGAGCCCCAACTTGCTCCTACTTTTTGTTTCTTCCTTTAAAATACCCAGTGACCTCTGCATGAAGCAAAATTGAGTTACCAGTTCATTCTGGGCTCTTCTCTAGTATAATGGTATGTTATTGATTAAAATCTGTCCTTCCCCCTTTAACTAGTATCTGGCATTGTTCATCTTTGATGCAGACTCTTCTACAGGGTCACCTACCCCATATCTGGTGTTGTGTGAGCTGAAAGGAAATCTTTGTTTTAAATCACAGAGTTTCTTGGTTGACTTGTTACCTCAGCATCAATTGTCCTTCCACGGTTGGTAAAGATATTGTCTTCAACAAGAAACCTTTCCTAATTCATCTGTTAGAGAACCAGGTTTAAAGAGCCAGGGCCAAAGACAGAGTCAGGCTCAAGTCTCCCATTCATAAAAGAATTCAAATTTAGACTTTTTCTGATAATGCAAATGAAGTTACATACTCTTGTATTCATGTCTGCGCTTAAAAGTATATTAAATGTTTATCTCTTTAATGGGATGAATTGTGTCCCTTCAAAATTCATATGTTGAAACCCTAACCCCAAGTACCTCGGATTGTGACTGTATTTGGAGACAGAGCCTTTAAAGAGGTGACTCTTAAAGCCATCAGTGTGGGCTGTAATCCAATCTGACTAGCATCTTCATAGGGAGAGAAAATTGGGACACATGTAGAAACACATGGGGTTCATGTGCACAGGGAGAAGACCATGTGAGGACACAGTGAGAGGCTGCTATCTGTGAGCATAGAGAAGACTCAGGAAAAACAAAACTTGAGCTACACATACAGATATAGATATTCTGGGCCTTGTCAACCTCAGCTACACTGATTACAGTGTTTAACTTTGTCATAGTTGTTTACTGGTTTGGCCCTCCCACTATAAGTTTTCTGAGGTCAGAGATTATGCTTACTCATGCCTAGTCTCTCAAAGTGGCTCGTAGTGTGCAAGTGAGGCAATCAGTAAGCACAAACTTGAAAGAACAGTCAAGACCTCCGCTACCATAGACCCATAGAGGTGGATTTGTCCTTAGGGACCCACAGCTGTAAGACACACAGCTGTCAGTCATTCCCCTACATTATTCTATGTGTCATAACACCACCTGCTTTAAAATCTCCAAATGTTCAGTGTTTCTTAAATTGTTTAAAAGTCTCAATTTCTCAACCTGGGAATCAAAGCTCTTCAAGATTTGAAGCCATCTTCACTTCCCCAGCCTTTCCCCTGCTTCTCCCAGACCAGATGTTTTTGCTCTTTGTGTCAAGCTCAGCTTCACCTCTTCCTTCATTCCTGCTGTTCCCTTAGCTTGGAACACTTCCAGAACTTCATCTTTGTAGGCTGAGAGCCCCATTTTCCCCATGAAACCTCTGCCTATTTCAGCTCTTATTTTTCTTTCCCTTCAACTTACTGTAAATCCCATTACACTTAAGATCAAACTGCATCCCTCTTTACGTGAACTTCCAAGTAGTTTGTCATGTGGTCCTAATTTTATATGTATGAGGGGGGACCCCCTAAAAACAGTTATCTTCTGGAGGGCAGGTCCCTTGTAATGCAGACTTCCCAAGTTAGGTGAGTGTTCTAGGAATGCATCAGTATCAGTATACCTGCTGGCATTATTGTGAGAGGCTGCGTTCAGCTTCAGTGAATTCCTTTTGTGGACCCTTTCAATGCATGGACCCTTTTCATGATGGATGATTATGAGTGCGCCTGCCCATACTGCGCTGAGTGTTCAGCAGTGTTTGACCAAAACAGCATGACCCCCATGCCCCACCCTCCCTATTCACCTGATCTCGCCCCAAACAACTTTTTTTTTGTTTCCTCAGATGAAAAAAGTCCTCAAAGGGAAACATTTCACTGATGTGGAAGAGGTGAAACAAACAAACAAAAAAACATCAGAAACATTAAAAGGCATCAAAACAGTTCAAAAATTGTTTTGAGCAGTGAAAAAAATGCCTAAATTGATGTATTGCATTAAGTGGAGAGTACTTTGAAGGTTCCTGAAGTTTAAATATGTAAGAGTAAATACACGATTTTTTATACATAAATTCCTTTTTGGGGGGTCCCCTCTGCTATACATGTATATATGTGATTTGAAAGGCATAGACTACGTTTTTTATTCCTTATATTTCTCCTGAAGCTCTTGGCAAAATAGTAAGCACTTTGTAAGTCTTCTTCAACTCTAAGGAGAGGAAAAGGTCTGAAGAGGAATCTGGTTGACCCAGATCGATCTGTGAAGTAAGAAAACTAAGTTTTAGCTGAAAATAAGCCTTGGCATTCCATATTCAAGTTGCAAGTGTTTTCTAGCCAACACTGCAGTGCAGTGAAATGCACAGGGTGCGGCAGAAGTGACGCCTGCCCGAGGGTGGTTGGTAGGGTACACGAGTGTCTTGAATGAGATCATGAGAGGGACAGCAATTTTGACATTTCACCTAAAGTGTCATTTGGTGTGCTTAAGTGTGATGTTATGTTATAGAATTACATGCTTATGATGACTTTACTAACCAGGGGAACTGTGTAGACTTACACTACAGTTACTGGATGATTTGAAATCAGGGCTCTGTTGTCATGACTCCAAGTTCAATATATTTAGTATGCTGAATGTATTGGAGGGTCCAGCACAAATAATGTCCTTTTTATAACAAAATATTTTATTACAAAATCATAAGCATGTAATTCTGTAACATAATATCACACTTAAGCACACCAAATGACACTTTAGGTGAAATGGTAAAATTGCTGTCCATCTCATGATCTCATTCAAGACACTCGCGTACCCTACCAACCACCCTCGGGCAGGCGTCACTTCTGCCGCACCCTGTGCATTTCACTGCACTGCAGTGTCGGCTAGGAAACACTTGCAATTTGAATATGGAATGCCAAGGCTTATTTTCAGCTATAAAGCACTACATAGAAGTGGAAGTAATTTGGCCACCCATGGTAGCATTTTCAGTTAAAAAGGACTGAGTCATTAATGCAAATTAACACATAGATTTTTTTAAAGATGATAAATTCATATTTAAAAACAGGAATAAAGAAAGAAAAATGACAAACCTGAAAGAACCAACTCTCTTTGAACTAGCATTAGAAATCAAATTGGGGCAGGGCTGTCAGAGAAGACACACTACAAAACAGTGGCATTATTCAGGTTCTATGCAGGCGAATAATGACATGGTGCAATCCCAGCAAAGGAAAGATTCATTTCATTTAACCTACCTTTGCAAATCTTCTCATTAAGTGAGATAATGCTTCAGGGTTAGGGCATTCCAGTTTCTTAATAATCTCAAAGCTCTGATTAAGCTGAGCAAAGACATCAACCACGGAACAAGAGAAGAGGGCATGATCAGATGTCTGCTGGAACTGAAGGGAGAAGGCGAAACCGTCCCATTAAACACTTTAGCAGGACTGTAGAAACAGTCTTCATTATTTCACATAAACAACTGAATCTTCTATATCATTGACTTGTATATCATGTACCTTCATTTTTCAGTAATAAAGTGTCTATCCATTTTAAAATCATTTATCTTCTTTCCTGGAAGATATAGTGGAACTAATGTCATGGGGCAGGCTGCTAGTAATGGTTTCTCCATTGCTAAGTTGGGGAACTGTTTTTGTTTGTTTGCTTCTCATTCCCCGTAGGTATTAGGATGATTTAGCCAGCAGATTGTGGCTCAAGACTTTTGAGTTGCTTCAGAGGCCCTGGGAGTGTGTCTGCTCCTAAGCTTGGCATGCTGGAAAGGCTACAGGACCACAGAGGAGTTTTATATAAGGCTGCCAAACTTGTAGTTCTGACTAACTGGATAAGTAAAGAATCTTGGGGCAAAATAGTGATTTTTTTAAATTTATTTTTTGTTTAAGCAATTCCCTAGGGTTCCTATCAGCCCTTTAAAGTTGTGCTTCAAATTTTTTGATCATTAGAGGATTAAAATAAACCTTAATAAATAACAATGAGCCTAATAAGTCCCATTAACTTAAAGGTGAGAAATGTGAATAAATCTTGGCAACAAATGATCTTAAAGTAATTTAAACTCACTCCATCCTTTTTGTCTCTTTCCAGTGCTCCATGAAGAAACTCCATTGACACATCTTCATTTTCATCTAGCCACTGCATGACAAAAGGTTCAAACCACCTAAAAAATTAATGTTACAGACTATAAAAGATGTCATATGCACATAATTAACAGTGAAGACCGCTGTGTTCTTAAATGGGAGTAATTTAATACCCCAAGTTTCTTCTCATTCACTTTGTCGAAGTCTGTTTTCTCAGAGACTTTTAGCTTACTTCAATAAATATGTCCCCCTTTCTTTAACTTCATTCTTTATCTCTTTCTATGTACATGTTATTCAACAAAATAAATGCTTTATATTCTTTACTACATTACTTCAATTTTACTTTGTGTTATTTTCCTTCATTTGGAAGCATGGTTCATAGTATATATTTTTATTAAGGGTCAGCAGGAAATGGGTTCTTTCATCTTCTGAGGTCAATTCTTAATTTTGTTTTATTTTTGAAGGATATTTTTAAAAAATATATTTTATTGATTATGCTATTACAGTTGTCCCATTCTGCCCTTCACTCCCTTCCACCCTGCACACCCTCTCCCACCCACATTCCCCCCTTTAGTTCATGTCTGTATGTCATAACCTCTTTAGCTTCTACATTTCCCATACTATTCTTGCCCTCCTCCTGTCTATTTTCTACCTACCATTCTATCTTTTCTACCTACCTTTTCTATCTATGCTACTTATTCTCCATACCTTTTCCCCCTCTCTCCTCCTCCCACTCCCCTGTTGTTAACCTTCTGTGGTTCAGTTTCTGTTCTAGTTGTTTGCTTAGTTTCTTTTGGTTTTGTTTTAGGTGTGGTTATTAATAATTGTGAGTTTGCTGTCATTTTACTGTACATGTTTTTTTATCTTCTTTTTCTTAGATAAGTCCCTTTAACATTTCATAAAATAAGGGCTTGGTGATGATGAACTCCTTTAACTTGACCTTATCTGAGAAGCACTTTATAAGCCATTTCATTCTAAATGAAAGCTGAAAGCTTTGCTGGATAGAGCAATCTGGGATGTAGGTCCTTGCCTTTCATGACTTGGAATACTTCTTTCCAGCTCCTTCTTGCCTGCAAGAACTCTTTTGAGAAGTCAGCTGACATTCTGATGGGAACTCCTTTGTAGGTAACTGTCCCCTTATCTCTTGCTGCTTCTGGAATTATCTCCTTCATTTTTACCCTGGCTAATGTAATTATGATGTGCCTTGGTGTGTTCCTCCTTGGGTCCACCTTCTTTGGGACTCTCTGAGCTTCCTGGAGTTCCTGGAAGTCTATTTCCTTTGCCAGAATGGGGAAGTTCTTTATTATTTGTTCAACTAAGTTTTCCACTGGTTGTTCTTCCTCTTCTCCTTCTGGTACCCCTATAATTTGGATGTTAGAATGTTTAAAGATGTCCTGGAGGTTCCTAAGCCTCTCCTCATTTTTTTTGAATTCTTATTTCTTCATTGTTTTCTGTTTGGTTGTTCCTTTCTTCCTTCTGGCCCACTCCAATGATGTGAGACCCAGTTTCTTTCTATCACTATTGGTTCCCTGTGCATTTTCCTTCATTTCACTTATTGTAGCCTTCATTTTTCCATCTAATTTGCGACTGAAGTCAACCAGTTCTGTGAGTTTCCTGATCACCAGTGTTTTGAACTGTGCATCTGATAGGTTGGTTATCTCTCAGTTGCTTAAAAGGATGGGTTCTGGGGCTTTCATTTGGTCTTCTTTTCGAGCCATCTCTCTCTGTCTCTCTCTCTTTTTTTTTTTGGTCTGGTCGCGCCTGTTATGGTGGGGGTGGAGGGAGCCTTAGGTGTTCACCAGGGCTGGGCACCCCAGTGGCTGGGTCGAGACGTTGTATGTGGGGGCGGGGTCGAGAGGGAAAAATAGCGCTTGCTCCATTCTCTGTCGGACCTCAGTACTTTCTGCTGCTTCCCCTGAACAAACTGGGCCCCTCTGGTGCCAATTCCCATGTGGGTGGGCTTGTGCATCCCGTGAAACTTTCTGAGGACCACTCCTGTGAGGCTGGGAGTCTCTCCCTGTGCCTCAACTCCCACAGGTATCCTCAATCAGTGTCCCAAGGGTTTATTTCCCAGTGCTAGGATCCTGGGTTGTGCGCAGTGCCTAGCTTCACAATTGCCACCTCACTGGGTCTGCTGGTTGCCACCCCTCGGCCAGGGTCTGCCAGCTGCCGCTTGTGCACTCATGGTCCACCCGCTGTGGTCTTGTGTGCCCTGGATGCCTTATGCGCCCAGTCCCAATGCTCTCTGCTCTCCATGCTGTGACCTGTGCCTAGCTGCCTGACTCTGCCCCTCCTACCAGTCTGGATGAATGGGTCTATTTCAACTTCTTGGTTGTCTGACTTCCATTCAGATGAATTTTCTGTCAGTTCTGGTTGTTATTCTGTTTCTAAATTGTTGTTGTCCCTAACTTGGTTGTGGGAGGAGGCACAGTGCATCCACCTATGCCTCCATCTTGGCCAGAAGTCTGAAGGATATTTTTAATACTTGCAGAATTCTAAGTTGATAGCTTTTTTCCCCCAGTACTTAAAAGAATCAGTGCATTATATTCTGGTTCTGATCATATTTCTTTTAGTATATTTTGTTGATTATGCTATTATATTTGTCCCATTTTTCTTCTCCCCTGTATCCCCTTCCCTCTAGCATTCCCCTCCTTAGTTCATGTCCATGGATCGTACATATAAGTTCTTTGGCTTCTCCATTTCCCATACTATTCTTAACCTAGCCCTATTTTGTACCTACCAATTATGTTTCTTATTCCCTGTACTATATCTCCCATTCCCTCCCTCCTCCTCCCTACTGATAACCCTCCATGTGATCTCCATTTCTGTGATTCTGTTCCGGTTCTAGTTGTTTGCTTAGTTTGTTTTTCCTTTTTTTGGTGGTGGTGGTGGGGTCTGTTGTTGATAGTTGTGAGTTTGTTTTCATTTTATTGTTCATAGTTTTGGTCTTTTCCTTAGATAAGTCCTTTAACATTTCATATAATAAGGGCTTGGTGATGAGGAACTCCTTTAACTTGACCTTATCTGGGAAGCACTTTATCTGCCCTTCCATTCTAGATAATAGTTTTGCTAGATAGAGTAATCTTGGATGGAGGTTCTTTCCTTTCATGACTTTGAATATTTCTTTACAGCCCTTTCTTGCCTGCAAGGTTTCTTTTGAGAAATCAGCTGATAGTCTTATGGGAACTCCTTTGTAGGTAACTGTCTCCTTTTCTCTTGCTGCTTTTAAGATTCTTTCCTTCTCTTTAATCTTGGGTAATGTAATTGTGATGTGCCTTGGCATGTTCCTCTTTGGGTCCAACTTGTTTGGAACTTTCTGAGCTTCCTGGATTTGCATGTCCATTTCCTTCTCCACGTTGAGGAAGTTTTTCTTTATTGTTTTTTCAAATAAGTTTTAAATTTTTGGGTCTTCATCTTCTCCTTTTGTCACCCCTATGACATAGATGTTGGTATATTTAGAGTTGTCCCAGAGGTTCCTAAGCCTCTTCTCATTTTCTTGAATTCTTGTTACTTCATTCTGTTCCTATTGAATGTTGATTCTTCCCTTTTATTCCAAATCATTGTTCTGAGTCCCAGTTTCCTTCCCTTCACTGTTGGTTCCATGTATATTTTGCTTTATTTCACTTTGTATAGCCTTCACTTCCTCCTTTATTTTGTGTCCAGATTCAATAATTTCTGTGAGCATCCTGATTATCAGTGTTTTCAACTCTGCATCTGATAGGCTGTCTATTTCCTTGTTACTTAGTTGTTTTTCTGGAGTTTTGACCTGTTCTTTCATTTGGACCATATTTCTTTGTCTCAACTCACTTGTTACATTGTAAGAGGTGGAGCTTTAAGTATTTGCCAGAGCGGGGCAACCCATTTTGCTGCATTATGGTGCTGTCTGAGGGAAAGGGGTCTGAGAGGGAACAGTGCTGCTTACTCAGCTCTCATCCTGCTTTTGGTCACTTCCCCCTCTACCTATGAGCAAATTGTGCATTTTTGGTGCTGATTTCCAGGCCGGTGGGCCAGTGTAAATTCTAGGTCCCCATTGGCCCCTCCAACAGGCTTTGCTGGTGAGACTGGCAATTTTTTCTGCTGCCACTACCCCCATAGATTTTACAGCCAGAGGTTCTGAGGCTTTATTTTCCCATGCTGGAAACTTGGGTTGTGCTGCTTATCTTGTTCCCCAGTTGTTCCTCCTGGTTTACTCACACACAAATGTGGGAATGCCTGATCCAACAGCTGCTCCCTTGCCTGCCTGGTCTGCTAGCAGTTGCCTTGTCACGTGTCCTCTCCCCAGCTGTGCATCTCTGCCCCTCATCCCAGTCTGGATGAATGTTTCTTTTTAACTCCTTGGTTGTCAGAATTCCATTCAGTTCAATTTTCTGGCAGTTCTGTGTTTTCTTTTTTTTAATTTTTTTTTTCTATTTTCACTTGGTTGTTATACTTCTTTTGGTTGTGGGAGGAAGTGAAGCATTTCTACCTATTCCCCCATCTTGGCCAGAAGTTGATTTTGGTCACTTTTTTTGAACAGCCAGCCAATAGTATTGTAGCTCTGGTAGTTTTTTTTCTTTTTTTGACCCAATACATTTAAAGGTTTTTGTTCTTTTTGGTTTTAAGCAGTTTTCTATGGTGTACCTACAGGTAGTTTTCCTTGTGTTTATCCTGCTTAGGATTTGTTGAAATTTTTGAACAACTGCATTTTTTTTATCAGTATTACAAAATTCATACCCAATATTTTTTAAAACATTGCTCTGGTATTATTTTTCTCTTTTCAAAGGGATCCAATTTTTTTTTTGTATGTTGTACTTGTATAATTTGTTTTACATATGCCTTGCACTAAACCACTAATACCAAATTATTTCTCTATTGAAATGTTCACTGAAAGCTCTAAGTTGGGCTACATCCATCTATCAAGGGACCACATTCTCCTGTACATGTAATTAAAGCACATGGCATATGCCATATTGTTACATGTCACCCTTTCTCCTGAAGCTCCGTGTACATAGGCCCTTCATTTTATACCCCCAGTACCTCATACATGACCTGGCACAAGATACATGCTCAATAGACATTTTTAGTATTTGATAGAACTGGGTTATCCTTTCCTTCGGGACTCAGTTAATGTTGTATAAATACTCTTGGAAGAGATAACACAGTAAGCTGAGCTCATCCCTAACATTTGCAAAGGCAAAAACAAAAGCAGAGGCCCTTCTGTCATAGACCTAACTATATATTATTTCTAGCCAAGCTAATAAACTGTTATACCAATGTCAGCCAATAAACTTATTATACTTTGCACAGTGCCTGGTATATGGAAACTCCCACCACCCTTAACAGAATAAAATAGAATTCTGATAAATATCAATGCAGAGTATTATGAGACTGTGTAATATATTTAATAGAGATGTTTATAAAAGTGTTACTTGTTTAATAATGTCTTCAATTTTAGAAATATTATTTCTAAGGCTTTTTTTTCAGTTTGAATTAGAGAAAAAACCTGATTGCATGGCTCAACATACAGGGCGAGACAAAAGTAGGTTTACAGTTGTGAGATGCAAAACACAAAAAATATGTAAACCTATTTTTGTCCCACCCTGTGCAAGTACCCTCATTTTACAAAAAAAAAAAACTGAGTTTAAGCACTTTTACAGAGAATCTCATCCTTTTATCCACATTCTATCATATATTTCCTTCTTTCTGAGTTGAATATTCAAGTAACAAATGAAAAATGCAACACAATTCTATTAAATATGGTTCCCAAAGAGATGCAAATCATTTAATGTTCATTTTAAAATAGACATGTCTGCATTCAAATGAAGACTACATGAAGCAATTTTAGGGCTGCATAATTCAAGTGTAATTTTATCGGACTTATAATTGAGAATAAACTTGGGGTTGAAAATCACTACTTACAAGGAGTATTCAGGAATGGCATCCTTGAAGGCAGGAAGTTCTCGCACGTATTCATTATAAAACCATTTCACTTTGAAATGCAAATTCATATAATCAGTGCTCTTGCATAACCGCTGCTTTTCATGTTCTATAACAGATAAAGTCAAACATTTAATAAAATTTGGTTTGCCAACAACGTTGTGGTTCAATCTACTTTTATCAGTAGAATTTCAACAAGGAAGATAGTAGTGTATTTGCTATAAAGATGAAGGGAATTGCTAAAGACAAACGTGAAATTTTATAAAATGTAAAAATCATAAATCCTACGTGGAATAGGTCAACCAGTAATGAGAAATAACTTGAATGTCTAATGTGCCATCCTGAAAAAGGTGAGAATTCTGACACATTTTTTTCTATTTATCTGCAAGCTCTCATATTTTGTCCACTTTTGACCTGATGCAAGTGCCAGAAAGAATAAAAGCTCCAAGCATGAATAAAATATGAATTAAACTAGGGAACATAATCCCTGATTAATACTGGAAATGTGAATGAGTAGACCAAATTTTGACATGAATATTTAACACTTAAAACATTAAGATAGTTGAAAAGGCAAGGAAATATATCTAACTTCTAATCCAGATTATTTCTTCTTCACCTTTTAAGTTCAGCTAAAATTATTTTATACCCTGTGGCTTTTTAGATATTCTGTTAGCAGAATTTCCTAATATGTGACTTTTTTTTTTCTCTCTTGCTCAAAAAGTATAGCTTCACACTGTTATTTTGATCTGTAAATACAGTATTGGGGACAGAGACATCACATTACCGAACATAATTATCTCTACTTCTTCTGTCTCCAACCAAACCCAAAACATCCCCAACTATATCCAGGTTGAAAGTGCCTCTGAGAAGCTCTGGTAGCTACATACTTTGATTTATAGCAGAAACAACCTATACTTTATATACCAGGCTACATATGCTAAATGAAGAAATTAGATTATTATAAACAAATTGAGAATATTCTTGCTTCTCAAAACCTGACTACAGAGACTTAAATTCAGATGATAAACACAAGAAGAAACACAACCCCAAATAGAATATTTTCAATTTATCTAAACAATGACTATTTCAAAACAACTTGTAGGACTAAGAGAGAAAGAGAGAGAACCCATGCAGAAATAGGAGTAACAATCTAGTACTTCCAAACCAAACGCCCATGTGAAATTGTGAACTGGGTACTGGTTTGCTTCAGCTCCCTCCAGATTCATTTGTATCTTTCCCCCTTTCAGTGTTGGCTCTCCCCCTGCCCTTTCCCCTTCTGATGGCTAGTGTCCTTCCTTCCACACCTTAACAGGAAACATTTATCTGACAAATTCACAGGTACGAATTTAATGCAATACCAAACTGAAACCCAGACAAGGGAAAATTCTTGCTCTGGAAACTACACATTAAGAAGACTCTCTACTTAGCACAAATACAGATTCAAAAATTAAATAGCTTCTGGGATCCTCTGTCACACAGGATCCCACACCTGGTGCTGGCACAAAGCAAACCGGAACTTGACACATCTGGTCTTGTGACTCCACCTGCTCTTCTGATTAAAGCCCTCTAAGCCCAGGAGAAGCACTTTGGACTGTCTTTTGTTCTCTGTCCTAGAATCGAAAGGTGACTCTGACTAAATGAGGTCAAGGTTTGCAGATTGCCATTGCTGACAACAGAAACAGATACTGCTTTGGAGTATGGGAAGGAATTTGAACCATGGAAGTATTTAAGTAAGAAAAAGGCAAACTAACTCATCAGGTTTTTTCTCTGAATAGCATACATGCAATAGATTATTGTATAACAACATATTATATTTTAAGTATTTACAACCCCCATTTTGTTTGGCTCTAATTAATGCATTTGAAGGTACTCATGAATCAATGTGTCATGCAAAACTATTTTTTAATATATTAGAAGGCAATAGTTTTCTGGAAACTATTTGTGAAAAATACCAGAAAGCACATGGAAGTAATTTAAAACTTTAATTTTTGCATTTATAGTTTATTTTAAATTACATTTAAAAAATAAAACATATATTCAAATCATGTCCATTTTAAATACAATAACTTATTGAATTCTTTAAATGTTAAGAATATGTATAAGCTGGGATTGAAAAGAAAAAATGAGTTATCCTCAGAAAAAAATTTAAAATAGAAAAAAGTTCAATGACAAGGTGTCCTCATATTTTTTAAAACGGAAAAAATAAAATAGAATAGACATCATGTGACTTGGAAAAGTTTGTATTATTTGTCACACTGTAGGTAGAACACAAAATATTTAGAATGTTTCAATATTACAGTATAATAAGTAATTTTGCTGAAATATAGTTGAAAATATATTTTTTCTGAAAAAATAACACATCAATATGAAAATAATTTTTTTGTTGTGATAGAACTTAGAACACATTTTATATAAGTTTATTAGATTGATTTAGAAATCATATAGGTCTATGGCACATGGACCTCTGCTTGTGTTTTTGCCTTTGCAAATGTTAGGGGTGAGCCCAACTCACTGTGTTACCTCTCCCAAGAGTGTTTGTGCAACATTAACTGAATCCTGAAGGAAAGGGTAAGCAGTTCCATTGAATACCAAAAATGTTTATTGAGCATGTACCTTGTGCTAGGTCATATGTGAGATAATGGGGATATAAAAATGAAGCACCCGTGTGCATAGAGCTTTAGGAGGAAGGATAATATGTAACTACATGACGTGCGCCATGTGCCATGATTTGACATGTACAGGAGGATGTAGTCCCTTGAAGGAGATGGATGTAGTCCAACTTTGTGCTTGCAGTGAACAGTTCAATACAGAAATGGTTTGCCATTAGTGGCTTAGTGCATAAGTAGAATTTGAATAAGAGGACACATGTTACATAAAATGATACTTAAAATTTATAAGGAATACTACTTAATATGTATGTATCGCCTTGTGAAATTCTGTAATTGTGTTTTGATAGTGGGTTTGAGAGAACCTTAACTTGATGCTGTGCCATAAAACAAAAGGTTCGCCAATCTCTGCCACTTACAGTGAAGGTGCCTCCATACTTTGGGAAGCAGGGAAAAGCCAACTTCAAGCGGTTTTTCAGGCAAGACCTGAAGTTTATTTGCTTAACTCATTTCCATTTCGCTTCTCCATTATTGCAGATGTGTTTCCTTCTTCCTTATTCGGGCACTCTACTCAGAATTTAGATGTCCTCAAACCCATTCTTGAGAACTCTGCTAGCTCTTTGCATGTCCACAGTCCAGGAAAGAAACACTTGTAAATGCCTAGTGTTCTGTAGCTGCACATAGGCCAGGCCATACGGCCTTTGCCCCCAAATCCCAAGTCTCTCCATTGTGGAATGATATAGGGAAGGACATAGGAAGGATGCCAATTATATTCTTAAAAGACAAAATCTGATTTTGGTTTAATCTAGAGACCATCCATTCTAGTTCCAAAGAATACACCCGATAATGATAACTCAGCAATTTTCAACCAGTGTGCTGCAAGAATTTTTAAGGCATGCCATACCTGACTATTTTAGTCAGGAGAACTGACCTCTTCTCCCTTAGAATGTCAAATAAAAAAATGATAACAGCCAAAACAACATTAGCACAACAATCCAGTGTAAATGAATAAAAATTATATCTATTTTTGTCAGGTTGACAAAAAATATATTCTTCGTGTGCTGCAGGATTTTAGTAATTACTTTATGTGTGCCATGAGATAAGGTTAAAAATTGCTGTGATAACTCAAACTATCAGGATTTTACCAGTCCCTTTGCCGGGAAAAAAAAAATACTTGGAAGAATCACTAATAGCTTTCTCCTTACAGAATTGCTTTCACATTCATAGCAATTACTTTCTACCCCATTCAAATCACGTAGCTCTCATGCATTGTCAACTGACATTTACTGCTCTTTGCAGACAGAAACAGTAGAGTAGTATCATCTGTTTTCATATTCTGTCAATTCAACAATAGAGTAATTGACATCTTTACGTGCATTATGCACTTTCGCTGATACAGCAGAGTTTTCAGTTTATTTAGTTGGTGATGTAGCCTCGATCTTAGGGGAAATGAAAACAAAAATGAAAAGTTTATGCTCCTGTAATGCTTGTCCTTAAGTGCCAAGTATTAACTATAATTTAAACATTTTTCAGTAGTAATTTGTGATCATCACAAACCTCAGTATTTGTGGCAGGTTGAACTAATGACCAAATAATGTCCTTTTCCTCCCAGGCACACAACCAGACTACATTTTCCCACCTTCCTAGCAACAGGTATATCCCGTGTGACTGCATTTTGGGCCAAAGTAATGTATGTCTTGCCCTGAAACACCTCTTGTAAAATTCTTGGTTTTAGCTCATTTACTGGCCACCTGCCAAAGATCCAGCTGAAGATTTCAAGGAACAAGGGGCTCACAGAGCTATTGGAGGGTAGAAGTCTGAGTCTCTAAGCCACTTCTCAGAGGACAGTTGCCTAATAAGAAATACAGTAATCCTCCCACCTCCAAATCTGCAGTTTTACTTTCCATCAATTCAGTTACCCATTGCCTGAAAATATTAAACAGAAAACTCTAAAAATAAACAATTGATACCTTTTAAATTGCATACAGTTCTGCACAGCCTGATGCCTCACTCTGTCCTGCTCCGTTCCCCCCAGGATGCGGGTCATCCCTTTTGTCCAGAATATTCACACTATATACACTCCCTGCACTAGTCACTGAGCAGTCAGCTCTGCTCTGGGATCACTGTCAGTGGTATCACGGTGTTAGAGTTTAAGTAACCGTTACTTTACCTAATAATGTCCCCCAAGTGCCAGAGTGGTGATGCAGACAATCCAAACAAGCTAAAGATAAGCTGTGAAGTACTTCATTTAAGTAAAAAGGTATTCTTAAAAATGTATGCTTAAGAAAAAACATAGCATATATAGGGCTTGGTATTATTTGGGGCTTTAGGTATACACCAAGGGTCTTGGAACATATCCCTAGTGGATAACGGGGGGACCAGTGTGCCTACTTTACTTGTACAAATAAGAAATAAACAAAATGATACTGTGCTAAATTGTATGGAGTTAGGCTACATGGGATTATATTCTATTATATCACAAAATATTTTCACATATTGGGACCCACTTATTAATTGATTAATTAACCTCCAAACTACTCTTTCTAATTTTCATATACACACATACATTTCCATATATATATATATATATATATATATATATATATATATATATACACAAAGCAAGGTTGTCCTCTTGCTTTGTGGTACTATATTAGCATAAGTACCTCTGGCAGACCACACTGTGAATTAATCCATCATCACAGAGAAAATCAGGTAACCAAACTTAAGTTCATGTTGAGAAAATACTATATAGATTCTGAGAGAAGAAAAACCATAAAAGTAAAATATATAGGTGTTGCAGACAGACTAATACAACTTTTCGTCTTCCTGTCAGCTTTGTTTCATACTTGTGGGCTCTCAGCTATATCCTGAGTAGTTATTATTATCACTTAAATGATTCTATAAAAAGTGAGCTGTTACTGTTTCAAATCCATATGTCTGCTTTTCTCATGTCCTCATATAGTCCTCCTATAATGTATAATTATGTAAGGACACCACTCAAATAAACTATAGTTTTATCATAACTACTACCTACCAAATATCGATGTAGGAGATTATAATATCAAATTCAAAACTATACTCTAAATTACCTTTAATTCTACCTAAATTATCTCCTGCTTGGGGGTAGACTACATTGACAAAACTGCATTTACCTCATAGCATATGAATGACTCCTGGAGTTTATTCAGCCATTAATCCTCCTACATTTTTAATTTTGGCAACAAAGATTTAACTAGCTCATTACTTTTACAAAATAAAACATTTAATTACTTTTCCAAACAGAAGTATGACAATTTTATACAAAATTTAATCTGAAGTTAAATGAGAAATATGAATATTTTACTATCAGAATAAAATGCTTCATTAAAATTGTATAAGAGTCTGTCCTAAGCATTGTTCCTATCTCCAAGTTGTTTAGAAGGGCAGCTAAGATAACTCCTTATATAATTCTAATACTGTGTAGAAATAATGGTGTTTTTTTTCCTTTTGCCTAATTGCTCTGACTAGAACTCCTAATACTATGTTGAACAGAAGTATTAAGATTAATCATCCTTATCTTATTCTTAATCTTAGAGGAAAAAAATTCTGTTTTCACCATTAAGCAAGATATTAGCTTTGGGTTTGTTATATATCACTTTTATTATGTTTAGGTACACTCTTTCCATACCTAGTTTGTTGAGAGATTATATCATGAAAGAATGTTGAATTTTGTTAAATGCTTTTTATGCATTTATCAAAGTGATCATAGATTTTTATTTTTTATTCTCTTAATTTGGTGTATCACATTAATTAATTTGTGTATATTCAACCAATTTTGTGTCACTAGAATAAATCCAACTTGATTGTGGAAAAAAAACAAACAAACAAATCTGCTGCCATAAATCATCACAGAGTCATTTTCTAGTTCTTAGTTTGTGGCTTCATTTTGTTGCATAGCCACTAACTATAGGACTCTGTGTCGTCCTATAGTTAGCAGCACACAGTTTTGTAGGACTATCTGAGACATCTGTCTCCATGTTTAATAGCCGACCCTATCTCTAAGAGGCAGTGATCTGGAAACTTTAGAAGGAATATCAAATAAAAAAAAAAACAGTATTTAGAGGCCCAAAGCATTGATGATTTGTGAGATATTATATGCTCACAAACATAAAACCTTATTACCTAGAACTTTTGGTTCTAAAAATAAATATGCATCAGGCTTTTATATACAATATATATAAACATCTATCAAAGGTAACATAAATCATATTAACAATATGTCAATAGGGATCATGGGCTTTTTCTAATACACTGAGAATGCTGAGCCATGTAACTAGAAATAGAAAAAATAAATTATGATTTTCCATTTTAGAGCAACTCTATAAAGGTCTTATAATATCAGCACATCTTTAGAGTGAGAAATTACCTAAAATTCCGGCAGCCAAAGTTAGCTATGGCATTAACAAGGTATAAAGCTTGGAGAAATGGAATAAAAATTTAAAGAATAAATGACTATACATTACATGTCAGCAAAAACCAATTTGGACCAATGTGAAACTTACAGAAAGAAAAATCAGCAAACAAGGAAAAAAAAACCTATCCACAATGTTACACTATTGTACACAACTTTCTTAAGAATTAATCACTATGAAGGAACAAATATCATGAATTTTTGTAGGGTAAGAAAGGCAATGTTGAAGTTTCTTTTATGACACATTTCTGATAACTAAGTCCTAGCAAAACACTAGAAAAAAAACCAAGCAAATTAATAGAATATCGCCTTACTCCATGACCACTGAGTCTGATGCCAGAGCAGCCTTGCCCTTGAGAGGAGTAGCTGGCAGTCCTGTTCGGAATTACAACTACTCTCTCAGCAGAATCCCAGAATGAATCCAGGCTCCCCAACTTCATTAAACTGGGAGAGGGGGGTCACGCATACTTCATAAACATACTGCCTGATACATCTGCTCAGGATTCTGGCGCAGATCTGTAACCCACAAACCTAAGCTGGTGGGTTTAGAGTAAGATCATTTTTCCCATTGGAACCAAAACTCCCTGAATCCTTTTTTGTGTCGCCTAAAACTTAAATTTCTATTTCTGGGTAAAAATATTCATTCACAAATGAGCTGTGCAATTCAATCATGTTTTATGACTTCAAATGTTTCTTTGCCAAAATTAAACAGTACAACATG
Source organism: Tonatia bakeri (assembly GCA_004024845.1). Lineage (NCBI taxonomy): Eukaryota > Metazoa > Chordata > Mammalia > Chiroptera > Phyllostomidae > Tonatia > Tonatia bakeri. Next base: position 244,667 of record PVIA01000218.1, read on the forward strand.
AACATTTCCCTATAATCTTCATCCATGACACCAACTCTTCCATCTGTGAAGGATTTTCTAGCCAAACAAAAAACTGGAGCTACCCTCCCATAACACCCAGAAGACAGAATATACCATTTCATGGTATGACTTGGAAGAATGCTACATAACTTGTCTGAGCCATAGACCGCGAAAAATTAGGAAGCAGCATGAAGGCAGACCCACATAATCTAGTCCTAGGAAACTAGAGATGGATAGTTAATAACGTTAAAAAATGGGATGAAATGGGAATGAATGTTCAACAAGACAGAATAGCCAATAGTCTGGAATATAATGGTGCAATATAAGTATACAAAGAAGCTATGGTCATGAACTGACAAGTCCTGAAGCAAGGGTATAAACAAAGCAACAAAAACAAGATTTACTCCCATTGTGTTTTTACCCAGAGTCCTAGCAATAGATGTACTACAGTATATTTTTGTGAATGCTAGAACAAGGGACTGAAATGTGGATTTCATTTATTTAGGCAAATTCTATCTATTGATTATCTACTATGAACCAGGCACTATTATATACAATGAGAGTACAGCGAAGAAGAAAACAGTGTTCCTGTCATGTTGGAATTTGTTTGTAGTAAGAAGAGGCAGACAACAAAAATCGCTTAATATAATATGAAGTAGTAGTAAGTGTTAAAGTGGAAAGTAGGAACAAAATTAATGCAGAGTAAGGGATGAGATGAGCTGAGAATGTATTTTTCTATATGACATTCAGGAAAGATCTCCAATGAGGCGACAGGAAGCAGAACTGAGTGGAGTCAGAGAGCCAACCGTGCAGACAACTCCTGGAAGAGCATTTTGAGAAGATACAGCACGTGAACATCTTTAACAGGAACCTAAACAACAAAACAAAGAAACAAGCAAAATATAGTCAAAGACACTGCATTAGAGGACAGGCAGAAAGTGACCAGAGGAGAGAGAAGAGGGAATTTCAGGGGAAAAGGGGAAGGGTTTACAGGAACAAAGGTAGAAGACACATGGATAAAAACTAGGGGGAGGGTGGTAATGGGAGGGAACTTGGGAGGGAGAGGTGAGTGGGCTGGATTGGGAGTAAAGGGGAGAAAACTGTACTTGAACAATGATTAAAATAAAATTAAAGAAAAAGAAAAAAGAAGATACAGCACGTGAAGTGGCCCTCAAACAATGCAGTGCACCTAACAAGTTCAAAGTGATGCAAGGAAGCCGATGAGCCTAAAGCGGAGTCAGTGAGCAAAAGGGGTGAGAATAACCTCAGAGTGAAACCAGGGCCAGGTCACATAGGATCTTGTAGTCTACAATAAGGACTGCTCCCACTAAGAGTTGTGATATATCACTGGAGGATTTTTGTTTAATATTCATTATAATACACCACTTTGGCTGCTGTCTGAAGGAGAGATTATAGGGGTGCAAAGTGGAAGCAGGAGGTGCATAGAGGAAGCTACTGCAGAAGAACAAGCAGCGGATGGAGGGGACAGGTGGGCCTTGAGTGGCAGTGTGATGGCTGTGGTAGAGGTGATGGGCAAGGGCTCTAACCTCGGCTCTGTGCCCTAACATCCCAGAACTGCGCTCTCATCTCTTCCCTGCCCAGATAAGCTCTGTAAGAACAGATGTAACAACTTAATACAATTTTGATTTCACACACTACCTTGCCTGGTTAGAACTACAGATGGATAGCGTGATGGATAGACAGATGGATAAGAGAATGTAAACAACTCTTTTGTCATGCTTATTCCTTTATTTTTCCTCACTCTCGCTGCAAATAGAATGAGCCATCAGACAGGTAGAGGGCCTGTTCAACACTGGGTTTGGTCTACAAGTTTGCTGTTTTACAGCTTCACGTGGAGAAAAGTCCCTGCTGTGTCTTAAAAGATAAGCCTAATTTTCTGCATTAAAATAAATGGCCCCATTTTTGTCAATAAAATCTTAATAAAGTATTGTCAGTAAAATATAAACGTAATTTCCTTCCATGTACACATAGCTCATATAAGTCACTCTCAAGTAATCGGTTTTTATGTATTTCTCAGAAGTATGTTGTTTTTATGGCTTGTAGCTTTTCCTTAAAAGACTCAAGATTTCATGTCTTATAGTTTCCTGTACATTATCTCATTACTTATTTAAATGTAACCAGTAGTTTAGATTCTTTTTTTAGATAAAATTGATTTCCATCAATTATTCACAACATACAAAAATAAAAGGTAGGGGTTTCTCTTTTTAGTAGATCTGAACTAAGCTTCTTCCCTCAGCTTCCTGAGTTGCTATTATCTCTTCATTACTTGCAAAATAAATGGGAAATAATTGATGTCATGAACTAACGTGAAAAAATTGCATTGCTTAATTTTTATTTTAGGTGGAAGTGATCAAAACATCCTAAAGTTTTAATTACTTTTAATTTTATTATTGCTGATAATTTTTTTTACTTTATTGATAATTTCTTTGGGAATTCTCCTTAATAAAAAGACAAAGGTCCTTAGACATGTGAAAATGCACATTTTCATTCATAGTTAAAGAAATAAAAATTTAATGAGACGGTATTTATCTATCAGATTAAAAAAATAGAAACTATAACATTTTTCATTTTAGGAAAAATTGGCAAAGCATTTCAAAATTTCAAATGCCAAATCTTTTGATAATTTTACTTCTAAGAATTCCACTTCTAAGTATATGTGCACATGTAAACAAAAAGTATATGTTCAGAGTTATTTATCTTAGCAAAATACTAAAAATAATTGAATTATTTATTGATATGGACATAAACATTTTATATATTCATTCCTTTGAAAATAATAAAATTATGCCCTGGCTGGTGTAGTTCTATCAATTGTGCATGGGCTGCGAACCAAAGGGTTGCCTGTTTGATTCCCAGTCAGGGCACATGCCTGCACTGCAGACCAGGTCCCCAGTGGGGGCTACATGAAAAGCAACCATACATTGATGTTTCTCTCCCTCTCTTTTTCCCTCCTTTCCCCTCTCTCTAAAAATAAATAAATAAAATCTTAAAAAAAAGAAAATAATAAAATTATAGCAAAGAATGAAGCAGGTCTAAATGTTTATGTAGTATGAGCCCCAAATTACACTGTTAAGTAAAATAGCAAGGTACATTGGAGTAGAGATGGTACATTACCACTTGTGTGAAAAAAGATATGTGCATATAAACATGTCTATCTTTGGAACATGTGTGAAAACACACAAGAACCTGGAAACAGTGAACATATTTGGGGAGCATGATTCATCAGGTCAATGAAAAACTGTACACAAAATAATTTTTGTACCAATTTTTTTAATGATATATATCTATTATGTTTTCAAAAACCAATACCTTATTTTAAAAAATATTAGGAACATCAAAGAACAAAAGAGAAAATTTAGGAAAACAAACTACTAATTTGAAGAATAGCTTAAACATTTTCTGAATTCAGGGAAAATTCTTAGAGCAGAAAATTAGAGAAAAAATAGCAGACATGGAAATCAGAGAGTGCGACTACACAGTAGAGGCCCAACATAAGAGAAAAAGTCGAACAAAAGGAGCAGAATCAATAATAAAAGGCATAGTTAAAATTATCTTGCGGTAGGAAAGAAAAAAAGGAAAGCATGTATGAAGTTAAAGAATTTTCCACTAGTAAAGGTACATTGAGATACTAATGAACAGATACATTAGCCAAAATGTTTGAAGGAATAAAGATTCTTACAGGGTTCTTAAGAGAAAAAACAAACATATGTAGTTACAATAGGCTGGACTGTGACTTTTCTATTCACTAGAAGCTATGGAATAATGAAACAGCACATACAGAGTCATGAGAGAAAAGTTTGTTGAGGACTGGAGAACTGTCATATTCAGTCATATTTTGATAGGAAGGCAAGGTACATAAGCCAACTGACTGGCTTCAATAATAAATATGCAAAAATGTGGAGGTATTGGTTCATTATTTTGTAACAGCATGGAGATAAAGCTTAAAAGCCATACAGTTTATCAGGAATCACTATTCTTCCTCACAGAAATAAATCTATAGGACACAGGGAGGTCCTAGGTTAAAGCCTCTCTCTCCCTCAGATCAGACTTATACTAGATTCAGAAGTCTCATTAAATAGGAACTACAATTTTTTTAAAGATTTTATTCATGTATTTATTTTTTAGAGAGGAAAGGGAGGGAGAAAGAGAGAGAGAGAGATACATCAATGTGTGGTTGCTGAGGGCCATGGCCTGCAACCCAGGCATGTGCCCTGACTCGGAATCGAACCTGCAATGCTTTGGTTCGCAGCCCACACTCAATCCACTGAGCTACGTGAGCCAGGGCTAGGAACTACAATTTTTACTAAAAGATGAAACAGCCACCTATGTATGACAAGAAAAAAGATTGAATGAAAAAAATCCAATAAATTATTGTGATTATCTCTGGATGACATTTTTCTTCTATGTATTTGTTTGTATTTTAATAAGAATGATTTTTTCATGTTTATTTTGAAATTTTCATTACAAAATCTTCATTGAAAAATTCAAACAATATAGAAAAGTTCAAAGAAGAAATAAAGATTACTAGAAATTCCACGCTTCACAGATATGCTGTTGAACTGTGACTGAATACCCTTTAAGATAACACTCTAAATTTATCTATTTATAAACGTGTGTATATACAATTTGTGTAAATACTTCACGTTGTATAGCCCGCTCCCTTCACTCAACATTTTTTCATGTCAACAAAATTAGATTTACATCACCATTTAAAATTAGATTTACACCATCACTGTTTCTGGGAAACAATGCTCTGTGTATCCTGGGGCATGCCCTTCCACACGTGTTATTATATTCTTTAGATCTGTCTGACTTTAGGATCTAAGCTCTTTTTTTATATCACACAACTTCCTCAATCATGCTTTGGTATACAAAAAATAAGTGTTAGGGGAATTATAGCTCTAAAATTGAAAGGTAAAGCAATAAAGTTGTGGAAAAAACATGGGAGACTATTTTCATAATCTTGGGTATACAAAGATCACATAAATAGGACAAAAACATCACTAAAATGGAAGTTATCAATAAATTGTACTGTTAGAATTACAATTAAGGACTTCTATGTATTGAAAGACAAGAGAGTAAAACAGCAAGCAATAGACTGAGAAAACATTTCCCATAGTATTCAACAAAAGGGTAACATTTACAATATGGAAAGAATTTTAAAATATTCAGAGAATGTCAGAGAACAACTCAATGAAACATGGGCAAAAGATTGAAAATGTAGGTCACAAAAGAGATCCAAATGGTCAACAAGCTAATGAAAAGTTTCTTCACTTTATTAGCCACAAGGAAAGTGACAATTAAACCACAACTTTAATCAAATCACTATTACATACCTACCAAAATATCTAGAATAAGAAAGAGACAATATCAAGTTGGTGAAGCTGTGGAGTTATTGTAACTTTTGCACACTATTGGTGGGGAAAGGAATTGGTGTAACTGCTTCGGAAGACTATTTTGCAGTACCTACTGTACTGAACATGTGCATCCCTGCTAAGTCCACTCCTTGAGAATATCCGTGACAAATATACTTACATACACTCACTTAAAGTTGTGTATAAGAACATTCAGAGCAGCACTATTCATAATAGCCTAAAAGCAGAAATTATCCAAATAAATCTCAACAGTAAAATGCATAAATGCATCATACTTGTGCATTGGAACACAATAGTAACAATAAACAAACTGTAATTCTATGCAACAATACACATCAAAGATTTTTTTGTAAAATAATAAAAATAATGCAGAATGTACAAAACAGAATATACTCTACAATTTGATTAGTGTAGAGTTTCAAGCAAGCAAAGCTGTTGTAGGGCTCAGAGGTTGAAGGAGCAAGAAACTTTATCAGCAAGATTTAGGTTATGACTGGAGAAGAGCATGGCAGGGGCTTCTGTGTTCTGTTAACAGGTGAGTTTAGTGTGTGAAAGTTTATCCAGCTGGATACCTATGGCATGCACACTGTTCACAAATTTTATTTTTATTGTTTATGCTTTTACAATTGTTCCCCTTGTTCTCCCTTTTCTCACCTCCAGCCAGTCCTACTGTCTCCCCTCCCCAAGCCAATCCCCATATTGCCCATGTCCACGGGCTATGCATAAATGTTTTTTAGTTAATCCCTTCACTATCTTTCATCCCACCCTCCTCTCCCACCTCTTTTCCAGCAGCTGTCGGTCTGCTTTATGTATCTAAGCTTCTGTTACTATTTTGTTCATTAGTTTATAGTGTTCATTAGATACCATTTATGATTGAGATCATGTGGGATTTGTCTTTCACTGACTGGCTTAATACACTTAACACAATTTTCCCCAGATCCAACCATGCTGTTGAAAAATATAAGAGTTTCTTTTCTTTTTCTTTTTAACTATGGCATAATATTCCATTGTGTAAATGCACCACTCATCTGTTGATGGGCACTTGAGCTGAATCCAAATCTTGGCTATTGTTAATAGCACTGCTATAAACATAGCAGTGCCTATATTTTTTTGTAATTGTGTTTTGGGACCTTTGGGGTATATGCCCAGAAATGGAATCACTGGGTCAAAAGGGAGTTCCATTTTTCATTTATTGGGGATACTTCACATCATTTTATACAGTGGCTGCACCAGACTGCAGTCCCATCAACAGAGCACTAGGGTCCCTTTTCTCCATGTCCACGCCAACACTTGTTTGTTGACTTGTTGGTGGTAGCCGTCTTGACAGGTGTAAAGCTATAATATCTCATTGAGGATTTAATTTGCATTTCTCTAATGATTTGTGATGTTGGGCATTTTTTCATATATCTACAGGCCCTCTGTATGCTTCTGTATAGCTAAAGCAACCATCAGTAAGGCGAATGTTCTCCACTGTGTGGGAGGACATTTTTTGTCAATGATACATCTGACGCAGATTTAATATACAAAATGTATACAGAATTTATACAACTCAATGCCAGGAAGACAAACAACCCAATTAAAATATGGGCAAAGGACCTGAGTAGACACTTCTCCAAAGAGGACGTACAGAGGGCAAGTAGACATATGAAAAATGCACACTTCATGTGTACTATAGTTAATAAATTGTTTACTTAGTGAAAATTAACCTCATCTTGTAAGCAATGGTCAGTGACTGACAGTACTTTATGTACTTGAAGATTTATTTTAAAAGTTACAAAAAGTTACATGATGTTAATTAACTACACTGTGTCTAGATAAACATTTATCAAAACAGACTGTGAAAGACATAATAAGCTCCTTGGCAAATTTACCCTATTTAGAATTTACCATCAAAAGAATTCCCACCTAAAAAAGTAGAAAGCTAGTAAGTTTGCATCTTTTAATTACATTTTAAATACTACCTTTATATAATCAATCTTTTGCTCATATTCATTTATCTAACTTTTTCATTGTGTTAGCTAATAAATTTTACTGCTTAGGCAAAAGTTCAGACAAATAGAATCAATATATCCAGAGAACTAATTCAGTGCAGACTATTACTCTTTTCTCTTTCCCTGTTTATTTACATGACATTATAATATAACCCAGTTCAATAGTCTTGTTGCTTATTACGTGCAAACCAGTATTCCAAGTGCTATAGGGATACAAAAGAAGCCTTGGGCATTGTTTCCACATTTAAATACAAGTATACAGAAGGAATAATCTGTTTTCTGTGTTAAGTGGCTGCATTGGAGGACAGACTCCAGAAAGCAAGGGAGTCAGAAGACACGGACTTCAGTCTTGGCTGTGTCACTTAGCGGTCTTGTCACCTTCAAAAAGTCATTTTGTCCTCAGCTGGCTCAGTTTCCTCCAACACAAAATGAGAATGTAACTCCACTTTCCTTCCAGGTTTTGTTTTGTTGGAAAATCCAGTGACATAATAGTTTATAAATGTCATCACTGAAATATACCTTATAAATGGCAGTAACAGAGATTGTGGTTGTTACGAGAGCCAGCATGTAAGAAGACTAGTACAATAATGTGGTTAAAAAGGATCAAAGGCTTGGACTAGATAACAGCAGCAGAAAATGACATTGTATTCCATTCTTATCTCTATTATTCAGAATAATAAATTTTATAATATTTATTATAATGTAAAATTATAGGAAAGTTGTAAGAATAGTACAAAAAACACTCAGACTTTACTCAGACTCAGCAATAGTTAAGATTGGCCAGATTTGTAGTATGTCTTTACTTCATATATATCATATTTCATGTATGCACACTTACATATATAGACATACAAACATAATTCTTTTTATGAAATATGATAAGGAAATATCCATCAACTTCCACTTTCTTGAATGTTTTTTTCAGCAATGTGTTTTGAATTTTGTCATATGCTTGTTCCACATCTATGGAGATTATTATATTCTTTCTCTTCTTATATCTATTAATATGTTATGTGATATTATTGGATTTCCTAATATTAAACTAGCCTTTTTGTCTTAGTCTGTTTGGGTGGCTATAACAAAATACCATATAGACTGGGTGACTTGTAAACAACTAACATTTATTTCTCACAGTTCTGCATAAGTTCAACATCTAAGTCCTTTCTTGTTTGCAGACTGCTGCCTTGTATCCTCAGAGTGGAAAGGGAAGGGCATTTTCTAGGGCTTTTTAAAATAAGGGCAGTAATCCCATACCTGTGGGGCTCTGCCCTTACAACATAATGACCTTCCAAAAGCCCCATTTCCCAGCACCATCCCAATGAACATTAGCTTTCAACACGTAGAATTTGAGGAAGAAAAGTAACCAACATTAAGACCGTAGTACCTTTCAACCTTGAACTAAATTCCATTTGACCATGATGAATTAGTTTTTAATATTGTTTTGGATTCTGTCTGCTAATATTTAATTTAATGCCTTTGCATCAATATGTCAAATTCGCCCACTATAGAGATAAAGTTTAAGCAGATCTATTTCCATAAAGAAATAAAGTTGACATATTGCACTTTTCTAGAAAATTATCAGTTTTATTTAGTTTTCAAATTTATTTGCATATAGTTTTACATAATAGTGTCATACATTTTAAAAATTCCTCTGTTCCAGTGGTTATTTTTCACTTGTCATTGGCATTTGATATATTTGTGTTTTCTCCCTCTTTTATTGATTAAATTAAGTGATGGTTTGTCTAATTTATTGTATTTATCAAAAACTAGAATTTTGATTTTAGTATCTCTCCATTTTTATTCTTCCTCATTTATTTATGTTTTTATGTTTATATCCTTGCATTTGTTTTGTTTACTTTATTATTTTTTTCTAGATCTTTAAGTTGAGAATACAATTTACTTATTTTCATTTATATATTTTTCTTGATATAAATGTTTAAAGCTACATATTAATATTTTCCTCTGTTCAGTGCTTGAAATATAATCTATAAATAATATAGGCTCTATTTTTATTATTTTTATAAAATTTTACACTTTGAGTTTTTATTTTTTTCTTTTATTCAAGAATAAAGGGTTTTTGTTTATTTTAATTTTCAGCTAGGACTCATTTAAAAAAATTAATTTCTATTTCAGTGCATTTTGGTCAGAATATTTTTTACATTTTTACTTCATGGAATTTACTAATGCTTTCTTTGTGATCTGATGAGTGACCACATACATAAGTTGTATATTATTCTTCGTCAGGACATATAACATTTATGTACTGTATTTTTCTTTTGTCCTCATCTTTATCATCTTTATTTTAGTCTTAGCTTTACAGTTAAATTGATTATGCGCTCACCATAAATTCTTCAGCTGAATTTCCTCAGTCATGTCTTGATGGATAAAGTCCTTTTGCTAGTAGTTTCCTCATGAAGGGCTTGTGAATATAAAATCTTTGGTTTACACTTTTCTCTTGAGTTTCTTCAAAATACAACTTTACTGATATTGCCTTGATATATTTCTTGAGAAGTCTCAGGCAACATATTTTTTCCCCTTTGTTCTTTATGTCCAGAGACCTTAGGATGTCCTCTTTATCTTTAAAATCTAATAATTTTACTAGGATCAGTTTCAGAGTTAACAATTCCAGGTTGATTTTTCCAGTATCAAGTGGTCCTGAGGACTTTTTCTTTGGTTTTCATAAAGTTTTCCTTTATTATAGTTTTAAATATAAGTTCTATTTTTTGTTTTATTTTCCTCCTTCAGAGACTCCACCTACATATATTAGATTTTGTCTCCCTCCTTTAAATTTCAGCAACTGTGTTTGACCATCTACACTTCTTCAGAGACCTAAATTACACATACCAGGTGGGACAAAAGTAGGTTTACAGCTGTTCATATGGAAAATAATACAGTAATTAATAAACCACAAAATAAGAATAAACTGTTTTTGCGTACTCATAACTGTAAACCTACTTTTGCCCCACTGTATTAGAAGTTATCACTCGCTAGTTCTGTTTCATACCAACCTCGTACTCAGCTGGGGAGTCATGCTAATGAGTCCTTGTATTCCCTTATTAACTCTTACCCTAAACAAGCAATAATGCTGAGACCTCTATTTTTACTATCAGCCTTAGTGTTTTATATTAGAGATGAAATTCACCATTCAAAGGCCAAAGAATTGACTAAACAAACAATCAATACCATAATATGTGATTAATTATTTTCTCATGTATTTTTGGTGACTCAATATACATAGGTTAATTTGAAGATGAGTGGTGCCATGAAATAGTATAATTCTTTGGAAATCTGGGAATTCACCCTATTCCCTTTACTGTCTCATTAGTTGTCTCCTATTGGTTCATTTATTTCTTCCTTCAAGACAAAGTACCACACAGACATTTTCCAAAAGCAGATAGCAATAGCATCAATACATATTTAAACTGCATGGTACTGAATGCTACCACCGGATAAGTATTATCAATTTAATACACAAAAAATTCTGTTATGTTATATAGCAACTTAGCATCCATTACCCTTGGAGAAAGACAATAAATAAAAATTTTAGCGAAGCATGTTATCATAAAAGTTCTAACATAGAAAGAAAATCAATGTACGGATACCTCCTAAATTATTTTTCTTGTAAAAACATTTCCCTTGTGAGTCTTTAATATCTTTTTGTCAGTCCAGAAAATAGTCAATAAATTTCCATTTCTCTTAGCATGACATTAATTTACTCTCATTTTCTACTAAAAATCCCAACAAATTTATATGAAGTAGTACAATCTGTAATATGTAAGTGGTTGCTACTGAGAACCTAAGATATTTAAATGAAATTTTTATTAAAAGACTTTTGTACATAAAAAGTAGAACCTAATCAGCTAAACAAACAAATAAGCAAAATAGAACCAGAGACTTGGAAATAAAGAACAAACTGACAGTGACCAGAGGGGAGAGGGAAATAGGATAATGGGGGAAAGAAAGGGAAGAGACAAGCAAAGGAACATGAATGGCAGACTCATGGGCATGGACAATGTGAGGGATTGACTATGGGAGTGGGGGTAAACAGGGTAGGGGAGAGTGATGGGGAAAAAGGCGGGACAACTGTAACTGAACAACAATTAAAAAAAAAGACTTTTATACTTAAGATACATCTTTTTCTTGAGCTAACTACAGCCACTATAGAATTTTCAAAAATATATTTAACTCATGTATGATGAGTTTTTATCCATTGGGGAAAAGAAAGATTTACTCCAAACAAATATATCAATCTGATGACTTATTATAATTAATTAATAAATAACTACATTAAATGCAATGTTTATTTAAAAATGGAAAAATTTATTAATACTTCACTAAAATGTCAATATAAAAATAATTGGAAAATACTTGTGAGATAGTTCAGAGGGAATTTCTCTATTCTAGGAGGATTTCTTTCAAATAGCTAATAAAAGGTGAACACATGAGCAGAAAATTGGGCAGGTAATTAATGGAAAAGGAATACTATGTAGGAAAAGATGACCAATTGTATTCATTATTAGAAAATGAAAATTCAATCCCAAAATATTGTTTTTCACAAAGGAAACAGATAAAGATTAAGCATATTGATAATACCTGGTGTTGGTAAGATATGAAGAAGCAGCCACTATCAAATAAGCTTAAGGGGAACCTTCTAAAACGCAGGCTTACTGGAAATGACTATTTTTTTTTAAATTCTTTATTTTATTGATTATGCTATTACAGTTGTCCCATTTTTCCCTTCACTCCCCTCAACCCTGCCCACCCCCTCCCACCCACATTCCCCCCTTTAGTTCATGTCCATGTGTCATAAGTTCTTTAGTGGCTACATTTCCCATACTATTCTTACCCTCCCCCTGTCTATTTTCTACCTATTGTCTACCTATTGCTACTTATTCTCTATATCTTTTCCCCCCTCTCCTCCTCCCACTCCCCTGTTGCTAACCCTCCATTTGATGACTTTTTTTTACTATTCATATTTTTAATCTTCTTTTTCTTAGGTAAGTCTCTTTAACATTTCATATAATAAGGGCTTGGTGATGATGAACTCTACTTTAACTTGACCTTGTCTGAGAAGCACTTTATCTGCCCTTCCATTCTAAATGAAAGCTTTGCTGGATAGAGCAATCTTGGATGGAGGTCCTTGCCTTTCACGACTTGGAATACTTCTTTCCAGCCCCTTCTTGCCTGTAAGGTATCTTTTGAGAAATCAGCTGACAGTCTGATGGGAACTCCTTTGTAGGTTACTATCTCCTTGTCTCTTGCTGCTTTTAGGATTCTCTCCTTCATTTTTACCTTGGATAATGTAATTATGATGTGTCTTGGTGTGTTCCTCCTTGGGTCCAACCTCTTTGGGACTCTGAGCTTCCTGGACTTCCTGGAAGTCTATTTCCCTTGCCAGATTGGAGAAGTTCTCCTTTATCATCTGTTTAAATAAGTACTCAATTTGTTGCTCTTCCTCTTCCCCTTCTGGTACCCCTATAATTCAGATGTTGGAATGTTTAAAGGTGTCCTGGAGGTCCCTAAGCCTCTCCTCATTTTTTTGAATTCTTGTTTCTTCATTCTTCTGTGTTTGGTTGTTCCTTTCTTCCTTCTGGTCCACTCCATTGATTTGAGTCCCAGTTTTCTTCCCCTCACTATTGGTTACCTGTGTGTTTTCCTTCATTTCTCTTATCGTAGCCTGCATTTGTTAATCTAATTTATGACCAAAGTCAACCAATTCTGTGAGCATCCTGATCACCAGTGCTTTGAACTGTGCATCTGATATGTTAGCTATCTCTTGGTCACTTAAAAAAACTGGCTCTGGGGCTTTTAATTCTGTTTGAGCCATCTTTTTTATTTTTTATTTTCCTTTGATCTGGTTGGGGCTATTATGTAAGGGTGGTGGAGCCTTAGGTGCTCACCAGGGCGGGGCACCCCAGTCGCTGGGTTGTGAAGTTGTATGTGGGGGCGGAGTCTGAGAGGGAACAATGGCGCCTGCTCCGCTCTCTCCAGGACCTCAGTGCCCCTTGCCGCCTCCCACAAGCAAACTGGGCCCTTCCAGTGCCGGCTCCCAGGTGGGTGGGCTTGTGCACTTTCTCGGACTCTGTGGGTCTCCCCAAGGAGCCTCCTGTGAGGCTGAGAGAATCTCCTGGCCTCAACCCCCACAGGTGTTTTCAGTGGGAGCTCTTAGGCTTTGTTTCCCGCTGGCACTGGGGCCCTGGGCCGCGCGGTCTGTGTCGCTGCCCATTTTCGCCTAGTCTGTCTGTGAGCGAACGTGTGGCTGCGACAGCCAGCCACCCTGCGTCCCTCACTGGGTCTGCTCATTGCCTCCCGAGCCCAGGGTCTGCCACCGGGTTCGCCAACTGCTGTCTGCACCCTGCGCACCCTTGTCTGCCAGTCACCGCTCCTTCCCGCCGGGACCCCTCAACCCCTCTCTGTAGATCTCCGACTCCGCCGCTCCTTACTGGTTTGGATGTACAGTAGTCCGATTTCTGTTCAGTTCATTTCTCTCTGTTCTGGTTGTTTTTTTGCTTCTCAATTTTTGTTGTCCTTAGTTTTGGTTGCATGAGGAGGCACAGTGCGACTACCTATGCTTCCATCTTGGCCGGAACCCCCCTAGTCTCTCTTTCTTGAAATGACTATTGATATTTGATTCCATAGCACACTGCTTTTTTCCCCTCACCATCACTCCAGTCATCATTTCGTGTGTGTCTGTATGACCCTAATAACTATATAGTGGGCCCGTTTAGTGCCCTGGATCTCAACCTCTGACCTGCACTTCTCATTTGGACTTGCTCTACATCCCATCACAGCCTTTCTATGGTCTTACTCTAGATCGTGTCATTACCAACAAGGACATTCCCTCCAAAATCGCAGTTTCAAGAATTATGCTCTTTGAAAAGCATCCTATTCTTTGGGTACTACCTTATCTCACTCCCTTTTGTATCCACTTATATGTACAGTTTCTCTATAAATGAACCCCTTCATGGCTTTATTCCTCCTTATCTAAGTGAGAGACTACGGCCATGAGTGTGTGTCTTTTACACACACCCTTTACTTGGCCTCTCTTTGTCTTTGTCATACTCGCCTTGCAAAAGCCAGACTGGGTAACTCCAATTCCTTATCTATTCTATGCCTGTATCCCAGTGCCTCAGCCTGACTGAAAAAAATATAAGCATGATGACTGTTATGTGAAGTGATGGTCACAAAGCCCAAAAGGGCCCTCAGTCCTGACAGCAATTTCTACATTTTGCATTTCTACATTTCACTGAACACTTTGTCTCCTGTGCCAAGATTATTGTTTCATACTAGTGTCCTCTTTCTACAAATATCCAAGAACCCCTCTCCTATTTTCACTCTCGATAGATCACTTAGATTCCGTATCTCTTACTACTACATTTGCCAACCTGCCTTATTCTATAACCGTGTACTTTGTCTCCCCTCCTGCTACTATGGCTGAATTATTCATACTACTATCTAAAGCTACCCAGTCCACATGTATACTGAATAATACCAGATTTCTCCCACTCTAAGACTAGGCCGTTGCAATTGTGTGCTATACCTTCTGCCTTACCAATTTTATTCTGTCCAACTGAATTATTCCCAAAGCCATAAAAACATATGACATTTTTCTATTATCAAATTAATTTTAATCCTAAAATGAAGACCAAAGGGATAAAAATTAACAGTATGCATAACAAAATCAAATAAGAGACCAAAAAAATGTTTTGCAGGATAACATTGAAGCTAAAACAAACAGCAAAGCTAGATTATGATTATATGTATAATAAATCCTTAAAAATAATGTAACTTAAAGGGAAAATACCTTGAGAACAACATACACAGCAATCAATATAAAAATTAAAAGCTATTTTCTAAAAGAAGCCAGAGATTAAAAGTTAAAACGGTGTTCATTAAATTGAAGAATAATATTCAAAGGGGAGGGATATAAATTAAAAAATGCAAGAAGTAAAATTTGCAACAAGTAAAAAATGTTTGACTCCTTAGTTATGAAAGAAATTCAAGGTATAAACAAACAATGAGGTAATACTTTATGGCTGTTCCAACAAGAAACTTAAAATCATTGCAGCATTCTGTTCTGTCAATAGTGTGCTGAAACGGAAATACTCATCCATCTTTGGTGACGTGCACAATGTTGAAAATGGGTACATAACAGCAATGCATTTGAAGAAATATGCAGTGTTAATCATCTTTGACTTAGTAATTCTACTGAAAATTTGCCTCAAGGACATAAAGGAGATAAAGAAAAGCATAACACAATAACATTTTCATTGTAGCATTATTCATAATATTTTAAAGAATGGTAATAGCTTGATTATCCAAAAGTACAGGGTTGGTTAAAAAACTGAAGTTTATGGATTTGGTAGGACATTATGCAACCATTGAAATGACTCAATCTGTGTATCAATATACCCAAATCCTCCCCCCGGTGAAAAAATACAGAAGTGCATTTATGCTATTATTACAATTATATAAAATTTGTATGCATATATAGCAGTAGAGAATGGAGTGGTATGATCATGGCTAATTTAAAGTTTTATTTCTGTTATAACAATTGAATAATACTAAGTTAAATAAATTCAAAATTCAAAATTATCAACAAAGGAACCAGTTTTCCTGTACCCTGAAACAGAGAAATTCTATTTCTATTTTATATGTTTTAATTCAAACTTTAGATTACCTAGGCTAATGAAAAGTGGCAAAGGTACTGGGTTCTTAGTCCTATTTCAGGAGTAGTAATATACCTACTCATAAATGGTGTTTTTATGAAGAATTAGGTATCTTTTCAATGCAAAGTTATGGACTCAATATAGTTGTTAATAAAGTTCCACCAAGTGGTTTATATTTATAACAATTGTAGTTATGGGGAGGAGGGCAAGAGGTGGGAGAGAGATGTTTTGACTTAAGCAGATCTCATTTAACAGGAGAGAGGCAATTTGAGAAGCCTGGTACCTAGGAAGAAATCCATGGGAAAAAGATGTCTGAATGAGTGCAGTCTACTCATACCCTGAGTTCTACTCAACTGCAGGGTGTGAGTAGAAGGGAAAAGAAGATACTTAAATGTGAGAATTGATAGAGCTTGGACTCTGCAATTGAAGAGTAAGGAAAGGGGGGAACTTAGTTGTATCTGAGGATGTGACTTGGGTTACTGGGCTCAGAGTGAGGCTGTCATGTATAATGAGGAAGGTAGGAAGAAAAACAACTTTGAAAAAAAGATAAATTCTTGACTTGGGATTCTAGAGATAGTTTCCCGCTATCAATCCTCTAGAACAGCTAATTGCAACTCACAGGCACGTAGGTCAAAGCAATTGAAAAAACTGAGAAATTATACCTAGATATTAAGTCAGAGATTATGTGCCTTTATGGCAAGGGTATCAACATCAAGGTATATTATATTTATCATTTTAGAGTTGAGAAGAAAAATCTGATTATATGAATCCAGGACCTTAGAAAGAGGACTCCTTATGTTGACTAGAGTAGAGGGATCAACCACACTTAAATCTACATTTTAAAAATAGGCATGCTGACAGTCGATGAGCACGAAGCCTTGGAAACAAGGGAACTGTATGTTTAAAATATAGCTCCTTTGTAGACATTCCATTTTCTACCAGAAGAAAAACAAAGAGATGTGAGTTTGTGTGTTATGTGATCCCTTTCTATCTGTAATAGGAGAATTGGGGACATTAGGAGACACACTTTGGGGAATTATGGAGTTTGCAAGGATTGAGTCACTAACTTTACACAGTTTAGCATTTACTGTGGGATCACAGCTGCTCATTGGGTAAGTTAGCCTAGAAAGCTGACCTGAGCTGGCCCAGCATTGGGGCAATTTTTTTTTTTGGTGATGGTGGTAGGGGTGTCTTATAGACTTTCTTTAAGGGTAAACTCCATCAAATATTTTGTTAAAGGACTAAGCTGTTGATTGAGTAAAATTTGCTTTAACCTATGTCCACTTATAAACCTACTCACCTCTTGCTTACTAGAGACATTTATGAGTTTTAGATAGTCAAAGAACATAAGATAGAAGATGTAAGGACATTAAGTGTAATTGCTTTCATCATATACCCACAATGTAGCGATGCCTTGAGCAGCTTTGAAGTATCTCAGTCAAAACTGTTTTTAACTTCATAAAATTCAAAAGTTGATTTTAATCATTGTCCTATAACATGTACAATATGATATATACTGGACAGATTCTGGATCAGGAGGTTCATATGTCATAGCTGAGTTCTAATCACCTGTGTGACTTTGAGCCAATTTAATGTTCTTTGTCACCAGTGTTCTTGTTGACAATAGACAGAGTTAGCCTACCTTGCCTCCCTCTGATGTTCCTGAATTTTAACTGGCAATATTCTCTTCATAAAAGCTTCCCTATCACTGAATTTCACCATTGCCTGACTTCTGGGAAAATGGCCCATCTCTGGTGAAATGAAACATATGGGAGCCCAGAAAATATATGAACTATACAGATCCAGGGAGGGAAGGGCTGTAATGTGAACAATCAAATCAATCATTGAGAGACTCAGATTTTATGATAAAAACACCAAATGTTTTTAGAATTATGAGTTTTATAAATTTTGGAGCATCTGAGTGAGTTTCTTTGCAGCTTATGTAATAGATGCAACAACAATATTTAGATGCTGTTGAATATGTATGTCAAGCTTGACAGCTGGGAATCATTTCGTGACTAAAATATCATGAACGTAATCGAATAGCTAAAGATGGACATGAATTTCCTCTTTTGGAACTTTCCGGGGACTTGCCAACACAAAAAATAGTTGAGGCTAAGGGGTAACCAGGGACAGCAATTATTCGAGTGGAGGCTAATTTTACAATAGGGCGGAGGGGTGGGGAAAGCAGGTGGATGCATATGCACATAAACCTAATACTCTCTTTGCAGGCAGCCAAGAGGGAAATGTAAATTCTACATTTCACAAGCTATCGACATAAAGGTTAGTGTAGGTATTTATAATTAGTAGTTTAAAGAAAAAAATTTTTGCTGTACATTTATTGGTTTTAAAGCTTTTCATTGAAACATATCTTCCCACCCCTTTTTAACTGGTTAACTCCTGCTTGTTCATGATATCTCAGCTCAGAAATCACCTCTCCTTGAGGAACATTTTTCTGAACTTCTTAATAAAAGTAAAATGCCCCTCTCAAATATTTTTAAAACACAACATACTCATCTTTAGAGCAGGTATCATAGTCATTTTTACCTAAATATGCATGAATATTTGATCAGTGCCTGACTCTGAGGTCTAAAAGGGCAGCAATTTCCTCTTTTTGGCCCCAAGTACCTACCACAATGGCTGATGCAGAATAGATATTTAAATATAATTAGCTTATTAAATGGTCAAACAAATGAGTAATTTTTGTGAATGTAAGGAATTCATTTTAACACAAATTTTAGAGCAAATCCCATCTTAAAAATATTTTTGTAGTAGACTTATAAAAATGATTTTACAGAATGACTATTTGTTACTTCCTAGTATTATAGCTATGGAGACCATATGGTCTGGATGATTTCTGAGTGTTTCAATTTCAAATATGTTGTTCTACTTTATATAGAAGTATTCTCTTACTTGACAGACCATGTGTCCTGTTATTGTGGTTTGAAGATATAGTCAACAACATAACTATAAGATACTTTGAAGCTCCAGAATGCTACTTTACTAAAAAAAAAGGAATTTGCATAATATAAAATCAACAGTCTTCAAAACTACTTCCTTAGTTGCAATCAACTCATATTATTGAATACCTAGATTGCAGCACATATTTTAACTAGATGTTTTAGGAATAAGAATCTTACAAAAATGGTGAAACAACAAAATTCATTTTGTCAAACTTCAGAGTTTTAAATAAACAAAACCAGATGGATGTACATTTTAAAGTAGTGGTATGCACTGACAAGATGAGACATTGGGTATTTGACAATCCATTAGACACTTTAAACACTATAGAAAGGGGAGATAAGTTCTGAAAACTATTCTATAAAGAGAGAGGATAAATATTGTATTCCAGGTAGGAAAAAAAATTCTTGTGATTCAGAAAAGTAAAACTGGCAAAGGTGGTCCCTCAGTATGGTGACACAACATTCAAGGAGATCTGAGGCTTACAAATTGTAATTATTCCAGAAAATTTGCTCATGTTATGAACCTGAATGGAAATAGCTTTATACATTATTTTTCTTAAGTACATAAGTTAACAAAACCAAACATTCATCAAAATAAATCTCCAGATTTGGCATTCTGTTTGCAATAATTCTGAATGTTCCTCTGAGAACAGTGAGTTAACAAATCACTTCACAAAGACAGCGGGGAGTAAAAATGCTAATGTTACTACTTTGGGTGTTGTGTTATCATCTCCTGTGCAGGTTTTCTCTAAAGAGAATTTGCCACATGGTTCATGATATGTGAAATTTCCCATGGGAGGAATTGAATCACTAAGTAGGCAAAATCTGTCCCAGCCCATGCTGCCACTGTTCCCTCAGTTACATTAACTATTGAATGTAGTTGCCAAACTCCAGAACCTCTCAGTGGAATAAATAAATGAAAGACTTCCATTACCCAGCAGGCTCATTTCATTCTGTTTCTTAAAATTCCTGGGATAGTGCTTAGTGTAGTTATCAATCTCATAGGCTCCCTCTTCCATGTAGTAGAAAGAATTTGTGAGAGAAAGAACTGTTTAAGTTCACATGCAAACAGTTTTTATTCAGTTAGTACACATTTAAGCAAAATAACTCTTTTAAAAGCAATAGCAGAAGAAATATGGTTTGATAAGTCACTTAACCTTTGTATATTTTAACATCTATTAATAATATTTCATGCTGATTTACTTCATAGGATACTGAGAAGCTTGATAGGCTAATTGAGTCTAAAAATGTGGAAACACACGTGAAAGGCATAATTCAATATGAAAACATGCAAAGACTACTAATGATACAATTTTAAGATTTTTTTTACATTTTATCACAAGTGACCTAAGAAAATATTGTAGCTGATTTCAGTTGGGTTTGGTTATCAAATCCTAGCCAAACTGTGTAAGACATTATTCTAATATGAGCAATAGAAAACTGAATGTAATAATATTTTTCACCCTAAGTGGAATAAGAGTTGATAAATCATAATTTAAAGTGTAGAGATAGTTTATTTATTTCTAGTTCACAGAATAAGTGAATATGAAACCTGAAACTTCCACTCATCAAACCTTTCAACATACTATTAGATTAGACACAGCTTTACGGTTACATTAATGAAATGTCTAAGGACGAACTATGCTCTGGAAGTTGAAGTGACAATCAAGCATGCAATTGTTCCTGTGTTTACTCTCTAAAACTGCCTGATTGTTTTAGGGATAAAAATGTTCTAGTAATTAGTGTACTTTTCAATATTTCATTTCTTTCTTTAACTATAAGAGATAAAATACTATTAAAATTTATTTTTTACAATCTAAATCAAATCTTTTTCCATTTATCCAGAACAACATTATTCTTTATTTTCTGATACTTATAAAATGACTTGACATATTTCTCTTTAGGCAAATAGAAATAAATGACAAAACAGCAAAACAGTAGCACTGTCAACACGTTGACTTCAAAGTTTCAATGTTAATTTCCCATATAGATAAAGAATAAAAATTAGTGGATGATAAAATCTGAAGTTAATTAATTTGTTTTGACTTCAACTAAGGAAATAAACTTTTTATAGTTACAAGTGAATAAATATTCACTACCAATATTGGTACCCATTTACAACAGAAGTTATCCACCTACATTATGTTCTATATGAACAACTTAGGTAAGGAGGAACAATGGAAAAATTACATGTCATAGTTCTAATTTGAAGCCAAAATGTAACTGCATGCTTCCATATTTACTTACATGAACCATATTTTATGGTTCATGAAAAATAAATTATGTTTTGAGATAATGGACAATGTGTTAGGATTATAAATCATTGCATTTTTTAAAATGTAAAAGTAAAGAGATAGAAATATGGAAGTTTACAAAAGAATCTCCAAGATTTCTATATTTCTTCTTTCATCATAAAAATTAAAAGTATCTAGATAACATTGTTATAAATCACTTTATAAAACAGCTTTATTGAGATGTAATTTATATAGTACAAAGTTCACCAACTTAATGTGCACAATTCAATGGAGGTAGGGGTACAGGGAGTGGCTGCAAATGGGTATAAAATTTTGCAATGATGAAGATATTTTAGATGATGATAATGGTTGCACAGCCCTGTAAATACACTAAAGCACTTTGAATGTTATCTTCTTTCATGCTCATGAAAGCACTTACTAACCTAGACTCCAGGGAAGAATGGCATTCATATATAAGAAACTCTAAGAGATTTTAAGACTTGGGATACATGCAGCTGAATAAAAGGAGGGGAGCATATGACTGAAGAACTGTTAACTGTTACCCATTGAGGACCAGTCAAAATTAACAATGAAAACAATCCTTGACATTATTTTTAACCTTTGAAATATATTTAAAAATCTAATATGCATCTAGGCTAAAAAACAACATATTGTGTACAAAGAAGAAAAAGCATTCTGATCTTATATTCCTCTGTTATAATCCTGAATACCACAAGCCAATAGAGAAGTTCTGAAAATAAGTATGACCCTCAAATTATATACATAGCCAAGTTATCATTCAAGTGCAACAGAGAAATATTTTCAGATATATTGGGGCTTAGATTATATAACCATGTATACCAAAGTAGTTCTGGAATTTTAATCTCGTGTTCCATAGGGCACCATGCAAAGGCAACTGATCCAGACCAGCTTCTCAGGTAATGGAGAAATTCTTCGGAACGGTATCAATAAGAGGGACTACAGTTTTTGAGAAAAGAATAACCAAATGTTCTAGGCCTCATTTGTATTTGGGTCTGCTAGGATCTCTCATACTTGGTTGTACTTGTATGTTTTTCTTATGAGCACAAGATGATACGATACTTTTTCAGTCCTATACCTGAGTTGTGATTCTCCTATCCTTGGAATTTTCCTGCTTGCAAATGTCTTACTATTGGTTGCCTCTCTTTACCTCTGTGGAAGCTTCACACATACCTCCACCGTATCACCCTATATCCAGTTTTCATTCTTTTTACTTTCTGCCCTTGGGTTCCTCTGAGCCAGCAGTTGTCCTTGGCCTTGGTGTTGTGGACCCTTGCCATCCACACAGTGAGTTGTGTGGAGTGCCATGATGAAGTTTGCAGTCATCATAGTGATGGTACTAATTCTGTAGATGACTTACTTTCTCCTTTTAAAAGAATAAACTGTATGGCAATGCCACTCATACTCTCTCACATGCTGCAGTGATTTCTGCTGGGAGAGAAAGAGCTGGGATTTCCTGCAGCACCTGGCAGGTGTGCAGCTTATCATCCTCTGTTCTAGTTGGACCCATTGCAGTATCAGGATTAGCATTTTGAAGCATCCTTAGAGAACTCTTCCAATGACAAGTAATGCACAGTGCACTCTAGTTTCTTGGGGAAGTGAAACTTCAGTGAGGGCTGACAGCCCAAAGCACAGCACAAGGTACTCAACTTCCCCATTAAATATTTCCGTTTTCTTTCCTAAGTGTCCCCCATGCTTCAACATGTTCTGTTCTGTCTGGGAACTGAGAGTCATCAGGTATAATCTCTGTCTTTGTCTTCGATTAAGCTTCTAAAAATTTACACTTCTTACGACTTAATTCAGATCTTTTTGCTGTCTCAAATATCCCATTGTTATGGGATTGGTATGAGTCTCAGGTTTCACACAACCCACTCACCAGCAGTTTCTTAATAAGGTAAAGCATATGTGCGTGTTATCTACCATGCTCACAGCGCTCTGGTCTAAAGCAGAAAGGGACATCAGATAGTGCCTTTCCCCTTCTCCTCTGGTTATGACCAGGTCACATTTCTACATATCATTCATAGGCTATATGATTGACAATTACCCTCAAAAGAACCATCTAGAGTCATTCTTTCAGTGCTTTCCTCGGAGGTCTCAAAAAACAAAACAAAACAAACAAAAAAACAAAATGGCAAAAGTATGGTTAACTGGATTCCTTATTAGTAGAAAGTTTCTAGAAAGTTGATTTTATACCAAGTGCATCTCCTTCCCAGAGCCCAGAGTTCCTTTGTTGTCAAAACAGTTCCACTGACTGGGTATCGACATTCTTCAAAGACAAAGATTCTTGACCAAAATATTGTCCCACCTCAGAAAAGTGATAGTAATTCCATTCTTTGGTTCCAACTCTATGTCTGCATGCATTGCTGCACTTGTGATTGATTTGATTTGATATAATGAAACTGAATTTACAAGTTCCACAATTAAAGTCAAACAGTTTAGATAATGTTCATGTACTCCATTAATTCATTTTGTTTTCTTTAATATCTACCAGGGGCAGTGTAGCAATTAGCACCTGAAGCCGTGATATTTAAATATTTTTGTTTCCTGTTTAAATTGAGTTTCCCTAAGCATATTTTAGCAATTACTTTCAATTTGTTATTTTTCTAAACTTTTCCCCAAAAACTCTAATCAGGAAGAAAAATCTAAATAGGGTTTTATAACTTCTTTTTTTTCTCTTCATTTCTCCTTCTATGTTTTGCTAGATGAGATATGGCTGAAAGATTAATACCAGTAAGCCAATAGAGGAAAAAAGAAGAGCTTTATACTTTTTATGTAAGTGATAATTTACTATGTCATTATATTGATACATGCATAGTCATTTCTTTGTCTTCAGCAAATGCAACTTCATTCTTAATTGCATTCTTACTACCTTTCTTTTCCTGGCAATTATGATCTACTACAGATCTCCATATCAAATGCCCCCTTTTAATACCTTGCCCAAGAGATGTGATAGTTGGCCAGGAATGTCTTAATTAGTCTTAAGAGAAAAAAAATTTATGCTTAAATATAACATTTCCATTATAGGTACTTAAAAATTAAGCACTAGGTATATAAAAACAGTCCCCAAATTGGGTCTAATTTCCAAATATTATTACAGAAATTACATATATGGTCTGTAGTTATTGGCAAATTTATGAATGTAGAAATATGTCTGTATATTCTTTTGGGAGGGGCCTGAGAATTTGCATTTCTAACAACTTCCCGGGTGATGCTGCTCCAGGAAAAAACAGTTCTCTAGAAATCCAAGATTGTCAAATTGTAGTTCATGGATCCCTGGGAAAAAATCTAAAATGGGCTGCAGAGTATTTATATATGCATCCCTGGAAGGATACACACAAATGTTTTATACACACACACACACACACACAATCTCTCTCTGTCTTTCTCACACACACACACACACACTTTGTGCCTTTTTCTGGTAATAAAGCTTGCATATTTCATCAGATTCTCAAAAGAAGTCCTTCAAAATTTAATTAAAATTAAGGGTGGTGGTACTCAACTATGGATATATATTAGAATTCCCTGGAGATGTGGCTCTTCCACTCATTGTTGTATGATTTTGGGGAACAGTTTCTCAATTTCATCTGTGCCTCAAATTTTGTCTATGAAATGGGGATACTAGTAGTACCTGCCTCATGGACTTGTTTTGAGGTTTAAGTAAGTTAACGTTTTCATATCATTTAGAGCAGTACTTAATAAATGCTAATTAGGTGATGATGAAACAAGATTAAAAGCCTGAAAAATTTTTTTTAAAAGTCTAGGTTCTGACCCTGGTGATTCTACTGGGCAGTTGGGGTTGAAAACCACTGCTCTGCCATGAAGAGAGAGAAAGAGAGAGATGAATATTTTTCCTGAGAAGGTGGGGCTGGTTTCCTCTCAGGGAATCAGACTTCCTTTCCCAGAGCAGCTTTGGTAGGAAACAAGGAACAGCTAACAAGAGCGCTAGCATATTATAAATAAATTGTCATAAAATTTCAAGAATTGGTTCATGTTAAGCTTCTTTTTTGTAGTGCTCGGAGGGGCTTAAAGAAAGGAATAGAAGGAAGAACATTGGTTTTATCCATGTTGACTGTTGCTTTTATTTAAAATCAACACAAACACTAAAAGCCTGTCCTAATATAAAAGCACACTACTATAAAGAAATGACCAGAGAGATAAATATTGTGTTAGCCAGACTTCAAGATGACACCTGTGATCCTTCTCTCTTGGATTCCATGTCCTCTGATACTGCTTATAATGTCCTACTCTGATACACTCATTTCTATCAAAGAAACACAATATATTAGTCAGATTGACATGATTATCATCATATACTCCCATAGACCCTGTATAAGCTGGACTGTATGACCAAGAAGATATTGAAGAAGTGAGAGAGTGTAACTTCCGAGGCTGGGTCATAAAAGGTATTGCAGCTTTTCGCTTTTCTCTTGCATTGCTAACTCTGGGAGAAGCTCGGTACCACACCATGAGGATGGCCAAGCAGTCTGTGGACACGTCCACACTGGGAAGAACTGGGGCCTCCTCCGCACTGGCCACAAAAATTTGACAGCCTTGTGAGTGAGTCACCTGGGAAGCAGATTCTCCATCCCTTCAAGATTCAGCAACTGTAGCCTCACAAGAGGCCGAACCCAGAACCTGCTATCCATAGAAATACTATATATTTATTTAGGTTTTAATTCATGAAGTTTGGGGATAATTTGTTACACAGTGGTAGATAACTAATGCACTATAACCCTAAACCTTACATTTTTTAGAGACCTGAGTTGACAGTTTCCTCTTGCTATCTCAGTGCTACTGCAAATGATCTGCTCATTTTATTCTCTCCTAACCCTTTGAGACTGACTACCTAGGATACAAATAAATTGATTAGTTGTTATTAAGGCCATGCTCTGTGAGGGAGAAAGAAAGAGAACCCAGTGTTCTGCCTTGCATTTTCACAGAGAGAAAAAAATGTCACAAGACTCTTGAGCTGTACTAAGCTCAACAGTTAGAGGCCAGCTATGCTCATGACTACAAGGGCCCTGACTGAGTCAACAAAGAATTCTGATACTGATTTTTAGAAAAATGGGAGAAAGCTCAGTGTGTTTTAGGGACATAGTTGGCCAGGTTGCCTGTCTAAACCCTTGTATAGTCAGGGTCCATTGTTGTCCTTTATTTTAAAACCAAATAAATAACAGACTTATCTGAGATACAACTCGTATTTATTGTTCAAGCCTGAGTTTGGGCAAACAGAAAATGTCCATGAAGACTTTGATGTGCTACTTATGTACTGGCCATACAAAAATTTAAAATGTGTGAATAGACAATACTCCATCTCTTGGTTCTAATTATACTTGTCACTGGCCTTTTAAGAAAATTATTTCCACTTACCTGATATTTTGCTAAGGTACATTACTGTGGGAAGAGAGCATTAAAAACCATTGAACTTAACTTTAGAACACACATGGGGTGTGTTTGGCAAATGGATTTGCTTATAGTGCTAGAGAGACCACATCTATAGTTTGAGTTAGCTTAGGCCTGTTTTTGCCATGCAATTACTTTGAGTTTGAAATTGGAGGACCCACAGAAAGTGGCTGACCAGTTAATTACATCCTGCTTTGCTATAATAATTTCTATCAAAGGAACACAATATATTAGTAGGGTCAACGTATTTTAATTGTCTTTTACTGAAATAAATTATAAGGTGAGTTAGTGGATGGTTAAGTGTTAAGATGAATAATAGCATTACAAACAATCCTGAATGCCCATTTTTCTTTCCTGTTATTTAGAAGCCAAATATTTTAGTCAGTCTGTTCTAGATTAATTGTACACACAACTTATCTTCTCTGTCTGTTCCAAAAACACAAAAGAAGTAGTTTCAGACTAACTATCCAATTGCGGGAGGGGACAGCCAAAAAAGGAGGAAACTGAGAAATGCATTTACTGCAGGTGTGAAAGGGCTCCTTGCTTCCCATTTAGGTCATTTAAATGAACACTGATGCTCTCCTTCTGAGTAAAGATGAAAGGAGGTAGGAGTCCCTTAATGTCTGCAAAACAGCAATGTTTAGCGGTGGATAATAAGGTTTATTTTAGTTTCACTTTATTTCCTTTTATGTTTGTGCCTATATGGCCACTTCCAGCTCACCAGTGTAAACAGGATTAATTTGCCATCCCCACCCCTCCAATTTTTAATTTTAATACTTTTTCTTCCTTATTTTGATTGTAGATCTTTTGGAAAGGATAACCAAGATGTCCCAATCACCTTAGTGTGTGCAATTTGCTGTGAAGTCCTGAGAATACCTGGGGTTCAAGAAAATGATAAAGAAGAGAGGGGGAAGGCTAGGAAGTAGGAAGGAAAAAGCAGAACAAGCAGAGGAAAGTGGGGCCAGAAAACGTCTGTCTGCTTGTTCTTACCCTGGTTTTCATGATTTACTCTCACTAATCTCTAATTCCCCATTAAATGCTATGGGGGATTTAGGATACTGTCTTTAGACATCAGATTATATAGCTTGACAAGTTTTTTTTTAACCAGTTTGGAAATTTGTTTGATGGCTAAAATTTGGCACTATCTTATAAAAGTAGCATTTCACCATGTGTTTTGTGTGCTGTGCCTGCTAATGTGAAATAGGTTGTTACATATTCGGAAGCTTTTGGCTAAGATTGAATCACAGAGGTTTATCTGAGGAAAGGCATCTGATGAGCTGAAGCTTTACATGCTGTTATTTAGGTATCAACACAGACAAACTGATGAACAATGTACTGTCGTATAGAATGTACTGGAAAACCTAGAGAAAGCATGCACAGTGTGCAATCCCTGGCTCTCATTAATAAGAATCATTCTGAATTGTATAGGTAACCCACACATGTGCATTTATATACACATTTTTTGTGAGCTTGGATGTTCATTCAGTGATTATTTATTGAGTAACTACACGTGCCAGGCTTATATTAAAGAATGAACATGGTCAGTGTGGTCAACTCCTGCAAAGAGCTCATGTCATAAAACTGAGATTGTCACCAGTATGACCATCCACCCTACTTAAAAGGAATACAAGTTTTTGCTTTATAAAACACAGGGTAAGCCAAAGTAGGCTTACAGTAGTTCGTATGGAGAGTAATACAGTACAAAGCATGCTGAACAGTTAATACGGAAAACATTGTTATGCAAAGTTTTACCAAAATCCCCAGTTAATGTCACACTGATAAGATCAATAAAACATGAGTAAATGATAAAGCTAATTACTCAACTACTATAATATTTGGCTTCTGTAACACCATGATATAAAAAAAAAAGCTTTAACTGTTTCAAAATGCATTGGCTTTTGTTCTATTCAAAATAATAAAGACAATGAAAGATGTGGACATTAGAGGAAATTTATACGCCCCTGTTGGAATTTGACTCCAAGGCAAAAAATGAAAAATGACTTGACATAAATGTAGTATGTGATTCTATTTTTCTTTTAAATAAAAAATTAAACAAAATAAGCAATTTTTTCATTCTTTTGGAATGGAGGTTTATTTTCCTCTGTGTTAGTGAGTACTCCATGGACTTTCTATAACATAAGGCTGATAATGCCTGCCTGGCTGAGTCATTAATATCTTTCTTGTCATTTTTCTTCCATTGAGTTTCAGGTTAATAAACTTGGCCTAGTTCCTTCCCTTCCTCTCTATTTTTTCCTTGAGAATTATTTTTAAATCCTCTTCTTTTTCTGTATTATTATTTTAATTCTTTGCTTATCCTCTTAATTTTTTAAAAAATTAATAGTCACGATTGATTTGTATCTTTAACTTATTTTCCTTTCATGATTTTATTCCTTTCCTGAGTTGTTCTTACAGGGTTAATGCATCCATACCAGCTTCTCGACTTTAACTTTCATTGTAAGGGACATATTTCTGGCACTTAAATGTCTTCAAAAATCATTGTATGTTCCAAACAACAATGGAAGAAGGCACTATGCGAATTATATAGTCTCCAGATTAGCAGTTCTCACGCTGTAGCATGCATCAGAATCACCTGGAGGTCATGTTAAAAAGGATTGCTGGGCTCCAATCTGAGTCAGTAGTTTTGGAGTGAGACCCAAGTATTTCCATTTCTAACACCTTCACAGATGATCTGATGCCACTGGTCTGGGAACCACATTTTGAGAACCATTGGCCTGGTGAATCAGGAAAACCTTAAGAAGTACTAGTAAATACATTTTGTTCTTACCTTTATATGTGGGGAGAGAGAGCTAATATAACACACAATTTTTCAAATAAACAGTCTCATCTAAATTGATATATTAATCTTGAGATCATATTTCTGTTTGTGGGTTGATTCATGTGACCCTGCCATTAAACATTTCAATGCATAGAACTACTTTTCTGGCAGTAATAGGCATTAAGAATTAGTAACCATTGGTTTTAGTGTTGTTTTCTTTTGTTGTCCATTGATCTAGACTTGGAATTTTGTGTAAAGATATGTTAGTAAAAATTAATGGAATGTTACAGAAAAGAAGGTAGGGGTGATGAACAGGGTGTGCCTGGAGGAGCTGTTGCAGAATTCCCTAAGGAAGTACACAGCTGGCACGTCATTGTCAACCTACTGTCTTTTGTTAGAGCACCCCAGCAATACACACACAAGCTTCTGTGGGTAAATAAAAGGTGCTTAGGTTTTTTTCACATGCATGATTATTAAACACTTCTTACAGCTGCTACAACCACAACACAATTGTTAAAACTACATACTGAAACTAATTTTCTCCTTTGTGTGAATGATTGCCTCAGTTTTCTGTGCTTCTGTTGAATTGTGACTGGAAATTAGGATTTGGGAATGGAACCTATATTTACACTTTTTCCTATTTGTATATATAGGCTTATATTCATGTAGGCAATCATTGGTTTATAACATTTTCTGTTAAGTGTTGGAGAAAGGCAAGAGAGCAGGGAGATTCATACAAAGATAAGGTATTGTGAGAAATGCATTTTTATTTATGAAGTACAATACTAAAAAATGTTATAATAGGAAGTGTTATGGGACAATAGGGAAGAAACACTTATTTCTCTCTTTGAGAATCTCAGGGGAAACTTAAAGAATATGTAACATTTCAATTGGACTCTGAAGAACACATGTCTTTGCTAGGAATGGCAAGTAAGGAAATGTTTGGGTGGGGTGGTGGGGGGATAATGCACAATTTCCTGAGGCAAAAATTGATGTAAGGATTTCAGGGAAATGTTATATAGTTGGGTGTAGCTAGACATATAGTATGTGTATGGGAACAGTATTAGCACTAGGGCTAAAATGAAGTACAGAAAGGAGAGTAGGATACTAGTCCAGGTTATGCTAAGAAGTTGGGACTCCATTCAGCGGACAGGGAGACATCTCCAAAGAAAGAACTACATCACTGAAAATGGAAGAGGAAAGGGGACGTGTCTGACCAAGGACAGCCATAAGAAACGTAGGAAGAAAATTATTTAGAAAAGTTTCAGATACAGATCTTATAGTACAGTTTTGTTAATTGGACGCTGAAGAGAGAAAGAAGTCAACCATGACTTCTCAATTTTTAGCTTAGGCCATTGCATTGATCATGATGCTACTTTATAATATCAGGAGCGTGGAAGTTTACTGAAGTCATGGTTAACTATTTCTGTGATATTCTGAGAGTCAAGGCCAAAATACCTAAATCTGAGCAAATAACCTTAAGACTAGGAAAATGACTTGATTATTAATCATATACAAATACAAAATACATTTAGTATTTAGTATTTTTAGTATCAAATACAAAATAGTATTTTTTTCAGGTATAAGACATTATCCATTAAAGCTAATATTTCATATATAAGTATTGTGTTATTTCTTTGAGTCTCTCAATAGTATTTTGTTTCTGGACAAGAGTAATACTGATGATTCTCAACAGGATGAGGGAAAGCCATCTGCCCTCTCTCTTGGTTAAGAAACACCAACATCCTTGTTCCTCATGGGAGTTTCTGTACCTCTGAGGTATGTTGAAACAGGGGAGAAACATGAGCAGGTTGAGAAATGCTGCTGTAAGAAATGGAGGCCAGACAGGTCCACAACACAGAGCTATGAATCTCTACTCCATCCACTGTCTCTGAAGTGAACAGAGGCGTAATTTTAATATCTATCATTCCGGTAAAATGAAAAAATATCGAAAGTAAGAAATAGTAGACAAGAAATTCATTGTTCCCAGGGAGCTTTTACTCATTATAGATATTAATCAGAGTCTGATCTTTTCTACCAAATTATGAGGATCTAGATAAATGACAACCAGTGGTTTATGAGGATAGACTTAACAGTCCACAGAAAATCACTGATAGATAGACCAGAAAGATGAGAGGTGTGAGGTGGAGCAAATATGAGGTAGGCTAGAAAGATGTTAAGCATGAGAATATGCTAAATGAGGCTAGAGAAACTCAGGGGACAAAAAGGTCTTTGGTCTTAGGTCTTTTGGCACAGCCAAGGCAGTCAGCAAGATCAGGAGAGATATGACCATGAATTTGTGTTCTCATTGTCTTTGTGGCTACAAGTCAAGGGCAATGATCTTAAATGCACAGGGTGGCCTGAGACCTGTCTGGATGAAGGACAATAGAAAGAGAGCACACTTCTTTGAAATAAGGGCCTAAAAATACATATGAGGAGAGTAAGAACTTTCTGAAGGTATTTGACATATAAATATTCAAATTTGTAAGTCAAGAAAAGATAGTGCATAAAAACTGTGAGAGCAAAGTTAATGGAAACAGCCATGCTTATTGGGACGATGAGATGAGGGAAAATTACAAGGGCAGTCTGAGAATCTTCACATACCGGTGAGGTCCAACATCACTAGGCAACAGATGGCAATTTGTGATAAAAAGATAGAATGTCCAGAACTAATACAATGCTTTAACAACAGTGTTAAAGCCTTGCTGCTACTTAGTGTGTAGTATGCCAACCAGCTGCCTGGCCATCATCTCATAGTTCGTCAGACATGAAGACAATCACCCCGCTGTGTACACACACACACACACACACACACACACACACACACACGCACACATACAGGCAGAGATGTACTCATTCAGAATCTGCCTTCTAAGGAGATTCCCAGGTGACCAGTGTGCCCACTGAAGTTTCAGGAGCACTGACTTGGGAGACTTTACTGATACCAGGTTTAATATGATTGTGTTTTACATATTATAATTAATTCTATCTCTACCTAAGTTACTTAAGCAAAATGGTCATTTTTATGTGACTTTTGTTTATCTCTTCAAAATGTATCTGAGAACTTGGAAAATGCCTCAGAAACCCCTCTGCCATCACACCTACCCCTGAAGGTAGATGCAATTTCAGAAACTGACTTGAAGCCCCATCACAAACCCCAACTTAAAAATCAGTGTTTTAAGGATTCCCAAGCACTCCTTTACATAATTATTAATTAGAAACCATCTGAATCTGGGTCCAATTCATCATCTGGTTGCTATCTTGAGACCCAGCAAGGTTTGCTCCCAATAAAGACTGTGAAGACAGTGGTATGTTACACAAGGAGCACCCTGAACAGGAATGGCCTGATTTAAGAATTGTCAGCCAATGAAGTTCTGTGGATGCTAAGGTGATAAATGTAATACCTGCAGTCAATTGGAATTGACAATTAACATTTTGGTCACTTAGAGGCATCTAGACATCTTGATAGTATTGTAAGTTGCCTCCAAGTTCTTGTTTATTAAATTATAATCCTCAAAATTGTCATAATAAATGCTCAACAAATACTAGCCATTATGTGCTAGGAAACTATCTCCCCTCACCCTCATATCTGTCTGTCTGTGTCTTTCTTTCTCTTCATAATAACTGTGTAGACTAGGTATTTTTGCACCTCTTTTGCTAATGTTGAAATTGAGGCTTATTGATTATTTCATAAAATCTCCAAAATCATAGCTAAAATGTAAATGGAAATCATCAGAGTCTGAACTTAAACCTAAGTCTAAATTACAGGAGGCCCATGTTTGTACCTGCCAGAGCAGACAATGAAGTCCTGAGAATAAATTTTTCAAAAAAAATTCTGCGAAACCAACTTTATTCACTATAAAACATTTTGTGAGAGCCTTTTAAAAATTTCTCTATTCCCCTTTCCCATACAGTGTACATCTTTTAAAACAAATCTATAAAATAATTTATTCGGTTTCATTCAAGAAGTTTCACCATAGTATTCAGATCAATTACTGTTTATTAAACTTGCAAGGTGATTCATGGGAAAAGTGTAAACAAAACAAGCTGTCTCATACAGACAGTGAAGCTGGGGAAATGATGTTTCATTCTTCAAATTAGATTATTTCTGTTGTAGCAGCTGCTGAGTTCACGGAATAAAGCAAAGAGCTGCATCACACATCTGCAAGTCCACAAATTCTATCTGGCTGTTGACCATTAACTTGACTTCATCAGATACTTTAATCACAAAATGAACTTTGTAGTTCAAACTATGTAAAAACACAGGGTCTTTCTAGGTCAATAGCCTGAAGCACTACTCCACCATCCAGTAATTTTAACAACACACTCGAAAATAAATAGAGAGTAAGAACATCACTATTAATGTGCAAAAGAGCCTGCCAGAGTAGTGTTTTTAAGTATATGCCCTCCACTCTGTGAGGTACTCTGAGTCTTCATTTTCTTTAATAATTGTTCATGCCACATTTTTAAAAAGGGTACAGTACATTTATTGAAGCTAACTATTAGATTGAAATGGTGAAAGAGAAGGAGGGAGAGGTAGTGAAGAGATTCACATGAATTTGTGAACACTGTCCTAGGGGTTTAAACTTTAAATGACCCAGCCCTAAAGGAGACTGTTTTGAAACACACAGAATGTTCTTCTCTTACTTAATAATAAAAATGTTCTCCTCCCATTTAGGATGGTGTTTTAGAGTTTGCAAAGTGCAGTAAATGTGTCAGGTGATCCTCACAACAACCTGGGAACTTGAGCACTTCTTTATAGGAAAGAAAACCAAAGTTTGGAGAGGTTACACATTAAGTGTTCAAGGCGGTGCACCTCACAGTGACAAAGCTTTCTGAAAGTGGGTTTTCCCTGAGTCAGATCTCTTGCTGCCTCCCAACCTGCAATACTACACATCTTACGTTTGAGCATGACAAGTGCTTAGGCCTTGTCTCCAAGGTTCTTTGTATTGGGTTGTCACATTTGCAATTTGATTCATATAAACAAGCACATACTGAGTTTCTACTAAGAGTGGATGAATACAAAGATGAAAAATACAATCCTTGTGCTCAAAAGCCCTCTCATCTGTGGAAGAAGATCCATAAACCATGAGCTGCAATGCAAGTTACTCTCTGACATGCCTTCCTGAAATGTGCGTGAATATGCACAGGTAGGTGAATTGTATGGCATATGAATGAAATATGAAAACTGCTATTAGAAAGTCAAAATAACCAAAAAGTTCTTGTTAAGGAGGAGATTCTTGTCTCCAAAAAAGCTAAGATAGTCACAAAATTATTAATCACCATTGATCTTAGACCAGATTTTTGATGATACAATCTCAGTATTTTGGATGAAATTATATTGTGCAAAATTATTAATCTATAATCAATAAGCATCTCATCTGTTACAAATTCTTTACCTACAGCATTTCTAATAACAAATACTAAATATTTGAGATTTATATTTCTTAAACATTACACTTAGATTAATACCTATTTTTACAAGTAAGGGTAACGTAAAATATCTAGTATTTGCAAACATGTTACTATATAAGCAAAGCTATAGGTCCTGCTCAGACAAAATGAGCACTGGCAAGCAGACCACCGTGCAATAGTTCCAAACAATCAGTTTTCTCACAAGTGTGGGCAGAGCTTAGTCCAACGACACAATGTGAACCTTCAGATTCACAGGTGAGGACAATGACTTCTTGGAAGATTCCCAAGATCACATAACAAAAGAAGACCAAAATGAAGCCTTCTCCATTACCTGTTTCACTACTCCACTAAGTTGGAATTACCTGATAAACTTTTTATTCAACAAATAGTTACTGAGTAGCTTCTATTTTTTAGGCATCTTTCTAGTCAATATAGATATGTTGGTAAAAATCATAGGCAAAATTTTACGTTGTGGTGAGGAAGACAGATTAGAAACATTCAATAAACAAAATAAACACACAAAAGTAAACAAAATAGTAATCAGTTGCTGAAGATTCAAATAAGGTTATGCCTGGCAATGGCTTTAGATCCTGAGAAGGTGACATGAAGCTGAGCCCTACACAGCTGCTTGTGAAGACTGGTGGAAAGAGAGGTCCACACAGTAGACCACCTGGTGTAAAGCTCGGAGCTGGAATAAACTTAGTGTGCTGGGGAAAATAAAGGAATCCATAACCCTACATGTTTGACTTAAGTAACTGCATGAATCACGGTGTCAATAATTGTAGCAGGGAAATGTGGCAGGCAGAGGGAAGAAGCAGGTATTGACAGGGGAGATTTAGACTTCTGTATTGACCCTATAAATGATGAGATGCCTGACAGACCTCTGAGGAGGGCAGGGGAGTGTGCTGGGGATAGGACTAAGGGAATAAATGTTCTCTGAAGAAATTCACAGGCCTGGTTGTCCCTATGTAGCTCAAGATCCTATGGAGCTTGTTGGATTCTGAAGAAAAATCAGAGTAGAGTGGAATAAAAGGATGTGGTTGGTAGGAGGCCAAGATAGAGGTAGAGAAAAAGCAGGACTGGTTCAAACAATAGAAAAGGAAGACTTCATTGCAGAATGTGGAGTTTGCCCCTCTGAGAAGTTCTGGCATAATCTTAAGGATCAGACAAACCTCTCTGTTTGTGGGATGATAGACTCAGATTTTACCAGAATAGTAGGTATTATAATCTATTGTGTACCTTTCTTTTCAAATAAGGAAAACTTCCATTTGTTCCTTCTGTGTGCCCTAGCAACAAGCTCACATTTTAGCAATGCTAAAAAACAGTAGCATGAAGAGCATGAACTCTGAACCAGTCTCACTCCATTAATCTATTTTCCACACGGCGGTCAAAATGCTTTTCCTAAATTGCCCATCTGAAAAGACACGTCCCCGATGAAGTCCCTTTACAGTCCCTCATTTCTCCAAGCAGAGACTCACATTCCTCACCGCACACCACACGGCCCTGCAATACCGGCCCCTGTCAACTTCCCCAAGCTCGCCTCTTGCTGCTTCTGGCTGGTCAGGCCTGCCAAGTTCTTTATTCTCAAGTTCACCTTTCGCTCACTCTAATTGCTAAAGTTCAGTCCTTTCCTAGGACATGACAGAAATGTTTCTTGCTTATCTCTTCCCCAAACTCATTACTACTTATACATCAGGTCTCTGTCAAGATAACAGTTCCTCAGAGGAAGTTCCCCTTGAAAGCTGCCTTGTCCCCTTGTGTCGAGTCTGATTCAGGTGCCTCTCCTCCAGACACGCCATCGCCATCAGCCCTGCTCACCCCCTACTGCAACTGTCTGCATGCATGTGGCTGTTCTCCATAATCTTGTGGCCAGGGAGCACAGCTTTCTTGTGTTGTTATATCCTCCACACTGAGTATAGTTATGTGAATTTAGCTTCTCGGGGCTCAATATATATTGAATAAGTGCAAAGACAATTTTCTACTAGACTATAAGTTCCTAGAGGACAGAAACCATAAACTGGTTTATGGTTCTATCTTTAACTGTAAATATGTGAGTGTTCATAGAATATTTATAGAATTTTTAAACTCGGAGCTGTATCTCCTTTACTTTATAGTATATGACTTGGATTCATTCGAAATGAAGTTTCTGGTGGAGAGCCTTGCTGTTGTCCTTGTGCAAGCTTCAGAGAGATTTTAACCTGCCTAGCCTCGGATACCATTTCCAAGTTCATGCAGATGAATATCTGGACTCATACTCCTCATCCAAACTCTCAATATGGCCTGCTTTAGTAAATAAACTACCGTAAAGTAGTCTTGCAACTGAGCATTATCCTACAAGTGAAATATTCACTATGATCCTGTAACTTCGATCATTTGACACATCTTATTGCTTTTAAATACTTTGAGAAATTTATCTTCCTACAACGTGGAAATGCATTTTAGAACTAAAGTGTTTGCAACAGTATTTTTTTTCTCATGATGATACATCCAATAAAGGCTAAACACCCAAAATATATAAGGAACTTGCAGAACTTATTACCAAAAAATTTGACTTAAAAATGGCCAGAAAATGTGAATTGAACTTTCTTCAGTGAGGACACATGGATGGCCAAAAGACATATGAAAAGATGCTCAGTATCACTAGTGGTCAGGAAAACGCAAAATAAAACCACAATGAGACAGCACATCACATCTGTCTGAATGTCTATCATCAACAAGTCCACGAGTGCTGGGCAGCACACGGAGGGGGGGAGCCCTTGTGACGGCTGCTGGGACTGTACGCAGGTGTAGCCATTATGGAAAACACTACGAGGGCTCTTCACCAAAGGAAAAATAGAACTACCACATGAAACAATACATGTTTTAATTAATCAATTCCTTACTTTTAAAACCAAGAACATGAAATCATTATGTAACTAAAATGGGTGGTCTAGTAAGAACAGATATTTGTAATTACCTTCTAGTGCATATTTCATGTCCTGAGCAAAAAGGGTCCACATAATTTCAGCACTTATTTTCCCCATGTTCAGTTCTTGAGGAAACCTAAAACCAAACACATATGTATTAGTGTACCAAAAAGAAGACTGTGCTTAACTCCTACCCCAAATTCCTCATGTTACATATATACCCTGTAGTTATTATGTAGATCATAAATATTTTTACTTATGTGATGTCTCTTTGTGAACTTTCCTAGGTAGAGAAAAAATCCACACTAGAATGTGGTAATATAACATATTGGGTGTCAGGGAAATAGACTCCAGTAGATCGGATCGGTGCCAACGTCATGGGGCCTGTAGCTCCCAATGGATGTCCTAGAACGTGTTTGTTTGTTTGTGCCTGAAGAGCCTCTCCAGTTTTGTTATATGCTCTATCTTCAGATGTCTCTATTTGGAAGGCATATCAGACAAACTGAGTAGCAGATACCATACATTACCAAAAACCACACCTCACACTCATCTGTCGGCAATTTTTCTTGAAGCAAGTTTGAATGCTTTCATTCTCTGTTAGTGGCACCATTAATCAGGACTACAGATCCTAGGCAGGTCTGTGTTTTAGATTAAACAAGCTTCAGCTGAAGACAAGATTCCTACTGCTGCTGAGTATGTACACTGCTTATATGTGTTTTAATCTTGTAATAAGGCTCCTTGTAATATGAGGCCAGTAAATATAACAACTAAATCTTTTCATTGCCAATATGTAAGACTGACAGCATTTTATTTTCTAGCAAATATATACTCTCTATATAATATATGCATATATATGTATATATACATGCACACACACAATATATATATATTAAGGAAAAAACAGCTCTCAGATTCATTTATATTTTTGGGTCCAAAATAAAAAAGAGAAATAATATTTTGAATGGGATAGAAAGTGTTACCTAAGGAAATATGACCTCAATATGACCTCAAATAAGAAAAGACCACAAACACTACATGTAACATTCTACTTCAATTTTCTACCAAATGCAAGAGATAGTTCATAGAATATCCCTTACTAACTGCTATCAATTAATCTAATAATTAATCTAATAATTAATCTAATATCTGATTGATATTTTAAAACTTAATTGCAGATGTACTTTTATCAAGTATTTGCACTCAAATGTTCTATGATCAAAAAATTAATATAACCTGAATTATACAAAATTAGTTTTCAACAATAAATTTTACTCTGATATAAAAATAACCTTAGGTGAGTGATTTATTTCAAAAGTTTTATTTGTGGATGGCTACTTACATCACATGATTTATAGTACATTATTTTTTTGTAATATATATGCAACAACAGAATTGTAAGTGAAATGAGAAGAGTTTAAGCTAATGAAATATGCAAATTTATTAATTTAAATTTTTTGAATCAAGAGTAAAGTGTGAATATATTCATTCACTTTACAGCTCCCTGATATATAAAAAAAGAAAACATACAAAAAGAAAAATTAAATGGCAAATTCAATCCTGTAATATATGAAAGAGGATAATATTGGGTTGGCCTAAATGTTCATTTAGTTTTTTCCATATGATGGCTCTAGTAGTGCTTGTCTTTAACTTCATTTCAAACAATTTTGCTACATTATACTGTAAAAGCTGTCATATCAGCATGCATTTTTTAAAAACTTAGCAAAATTGGTGAATTTTTGCACAGTCATTTTAATACTGCAGATGGAAGAAGATGCACAACATTTCTGGCATAGTATGCTTTATTATTTCAAGAAAGGTGAACCTGTAACTGAAATGCAAATAAAGATTCATGCAGTGTACGGAGAAGGTGCTATGACTGATCTAGCATGTCAAAAGTGGTTTGCGAAATTTCTTGGTACTATTGACATTTTGGTCAAATAATTCTTTGCTGTGTGGCAGTCTTATGCATTGAAAGATGTTTAGCAGCACCCCTGGCCTGTACCCACTGGAAACCAATAGCAGGATATAGCCAACATACTCAAAATACCCAAACCAATAAAGTTATTGGTGAAAATAAAAAAAATACGTCTTTTATTTTATGGAAAAAACATACAAGACCTTTTGGTTAGCCCAATACATCATGACAAAGAGAGTTTTATCACAAAAATGCAATTTTGGTTCAATATTCAAAAGAAATCCATGTCATTTGTCATATTGAAAGACTGAAGAGAAAAATCTTACCAGTTCAATAGATGCAGAAAGTATTTTACAAACTTCAACATGCATTTATGATTTTTTAGAAAAGCCCTAAAAATTAGGGACTAAAAGGAACTTTTTAAATCTTATAAAGAGAATTTATAAAAACCTACAGTTTAATTAAGGAAGACACAAATAATGGAAGCATATACCATGCTCATGGACTGGAAGAATTAATTTCAAAATGTCCATACTAACCAAAGCAATTTATAGATTCGTTGCAATCCCTATTAAGATACCAATGACATATTTCACAGATATAGAACAAACATTTCAAAAATTTATATGGAACCATAAACAACACTGAATAGCCTCAGCAATTCTGAGAAAGAAGAATGAAGTAGGAGGGATCACAATACCTGATATCAAACTATATTACAAGGCCACTGTAATCAGAACACTCTGGTAGTGGCATAAGCATAGACACATAGATCAATGAACAGAGTGGAGAGTCCAGAAATAAACCCAAATCTCTATAGTCTGTGAATATTCAACAAAGGGGGCAGAAGCATAAAATGTAGTAAAAATAACCTCTTCAACAAATGGTGTTGGGAGATCTGGAGAACTACATGCAAAAAAAGAAACTCAACCACCAACTTACACCATACAGAAAATAAACTCAAGATGGATAAAAGACTTAGCCCTGGCTGGTGTGGCTCATTGGATTGAATGCTGGCCTATGAATCAAAGGGTCACAGGTTGGATTCCCAGTCAGGGCACATGCCTTGGTTGTGGGCCAGGTCCCCAGTAGGGGGTGCATGAGAGGCAACCACACATTGATGTTTCTCTCCCCCTCTTTCTCTCTCTAAAAAAATAAATACATAAAATCTTAGAAAGAATAAAAGGTTTGAATATAAGTTGCAACACCATAAGAGTCCTAGAGGAGAACATAGGCAGGAAATCTCAGATATTCCATGCAGCAATATTTTCACTGATATGTCCCCAAGAGCAAGGGACATTAAGGAAAGAATAAATAAATGGGATCTCATTGAAATAAAAAGCTTCTGCATGGCTAAAGAAAACATCAGCAAAATGAAAAGGGAATCAACTATATGGGAAAATATATTTGCCAATGATAGCTCGACAAGGGTCTGATCTCCAAAATATATAAAGAACTCACACAACTCCACTCCAGGAAGAAAAAGAGCCCATTTAAAAAATGAGCAAAGGACCTCAACAGATACCTCTCCAAGGAGGACATACAGAGGGCTCAGAGACATATGAAAAGATGCTCAGCATCACTAGCCATCAGAGATACAAATTAAAACCACAATGAGATACCACTTCATACCGATCAGAATGGCCATCATAAACAAATCGACAAACAAGTGCTGGCATGGTTGTGAAGAAAAGGGAACCCTAGTGAACTGTTGGTGGGAATGCAGACTGGTGCAGCCACTGTGGAAAACAGTATGGAATTTCCTCAAAAAACTAAAAATGGAACTGCCTTTTGACACAGCAATTCCACTGCTGGGATTATACCCTGAGAATCCTGAAACACCAATTCAAAAGAACCTATACACCTCAATGTTCATAGCAGCACAATTTACAATAGCCAAGTGCTAGAAGCATCCTAAGTGTCAATCAGTAAATGAGTAGATCAAAAAACTGTTGTATAAGACAAACTAACAGTAACCAGAGGGGAAATGGGAGGGGATAATGTGGAGAAAAGGGGAAAGGGTTGTCAAAGAACATGTATAAAGTACACAAGGACAAAGCCAAAGGGAGGTAGGATCAAGGGTGGAGGTGGGGATGGCTGGGGTGGGGTGGAATGGTGAGGGGAAAATGGAGACAACTATACTTGAACATCAATTAAAAAATAAAACATAAAAAATTTGACATAAAAAAACTGTGGTACATTTACACAGTGGAATTTACACAGCAGAAAGAAAGAAGGAGCTCCTACTCTTTGTAACAACATGGATGGATCTGGAGAGCATTATGCTAAGTGAAATAAGCCAGGCAGTGAAAGACAAATACCATATGATCTCACCTGTAAGTGGGACCTAATCAACAAAACAAATAAGCAAGCAAAATATAACCAGAGACATTGAAATAAAGAACAAACTGACAGTAACCAGAGGGGAGGGAGGAAGAAAAAATGGGGCAAAGGAGGAGAAGGATCATCAAGGAACATGTATAAAGGACCCATGGACAAAGCCCAAGGGTGGTAGGATTGGGGGTGGGAGGTGCAGGTGGGTGGGGCAGAGTGGTAAGGGGAAAATGGAGACAACTGTAGTTGAACAACAATAAAAAACCCTACAGTTTATATCATACTTAATATGATCATGGCAATAATATTTATTCTCCCTATGTCTACTAAACATTGTACTAGAGATCCAAAAGGCTGCAAAAGGGCAAGAAAAGTAAATATGAGACATACAGATAGTAAAGAAAGAAATAACACTCTTTGCAGACAACGTGATAGTCCACAAAGAAAATCTCCAAAAACTCCAAAAAGTGCTGAATAAGTTCAACATTGTCACAGGCTACCAAGTCAAAATTCTTGTATTTTGATATGTCGGCAATGAACCATTAAAAATTGAAATTAAAATAATAGTATTATTTACAACAGTACTAAAAGCTATAAAATACTTAGGTATAAATCTAAGAAAATATGTTCAAGATTTATATTAAGAAAACTATATTGAGGACAGATATCAAATGAAACCTAAATAAATGTTGAAATAGATTGTATTTATGCATTGGCATGCTCAGTATTGTTAGAATGCCAGTTTTTCCCAAACTGATTTATACAGGTGGGGCAAAAGTAGGTTTATAATTGTTTTTATGGAAAATAATACAATGATTAGTAAATGATACTACAAGAATAAACTGTGTTGTGTACTCACAACTATAAACCTTTTGCTCTACTCTGTAGATACAACACAAACTCCATCAGAATTCCAGCAGGATTTTGTTTTTGTAGAAATTGACAAACTGATTCTAAAATTTACTTGAGAAAGCAAAATAACTGGAACAGCAAAATGATGTTTTATAAAGTTGGAAGATTCACATAATTTGTCTTCATAGCCTACTATGAAACTATAGTAATTAAGATGGTACATCTCCAAATACAAGGTCAATTAACTTACAATAAGATGTTATAGTAATTCAATGGAGAAAAGATAGTTCTTTCAAGAAACTATACTAGAGTAATTGGAGATCCATATGCAAAAAAATAAATAAACTTTGAACCATACTTCACAACATGTATACTTAAATCCATTTTACTTAAAATGGGTCGCAGACCTAAACACAAAACCTGAAACTATAAAACTTCTAAAATAAAACATTGAAAATCTTTATGACCTTGCATTAGGCAATGATTGCCTGAAAGTACAAG
Organism: Tonatia bakeri; assembly: GCA_004024845.1. Lineage (NCBI taxonomy): Eukaryota > Metazoa > Chordata > Mammalia > Chiroptera > Phyllostomidae > Tonatia > Tonatia bakeri. Next base: position 288,064 of record PVIA01000218.1, read on the forward strand.
CCATAAAACAAACTATTGATAAATTAAAATTTGCTTTTAAAATATACTTTTGAGAAAATAGAAAGTAAGCAATAAGCTAATAGAAAACAATTTGTAAAACACATATATGATAAAGGACTTGTATCAGGGATATACAAACTATTCTCAACTCTCAATAATAAAAAAATACCCAATTAAAATATGGGCAAGTGGTTTGAATAATCTTTAGCAAAGAAGATAATTAGAAAATATGCACATGAAAATATGCCCAACATTATTAATTATTAGATAATTTCAAATTTAAATTACAATCTGATACCACTTCATGTCTACTAGAAAAGCTTAAAGACAAAGCGAACCCTGACTACGCCAAGGGCTGAGAGGACGTGAGGGTGCAGAGCTGGAATTCCGAAGCGTTGCTGCTGAGACTGTAATGTGTTACAGTCTCACTGGAAAGCATTTTGGCAATTTCTTACAAAGTTATATATTCATTTACTAGCAGTCCAACTCTAGGAATTTATCCAAGATAAATGAAACCAATATTTATATCAAAAGCTGTTCATGCTGCTTAGCTTTTTTTATTGTTGTTCAATTACAGTTGTCTCTATTTTCTCCTCATTACTCTGCCCTGCTCTGCCCACCCCCCACCTTCCACATTCAATCCTCCTCCACAAGCCACCCCCCAGACTCCCCTCCCGCCACCGTTGCTGATGTTTTTGTCCATGGGTCCTTGACTTGACCCTTCCCCTCCACCACCCCATTATCCCCGCCCCTTTCCCCTCTGGTTATTTCCATGTTTCTGGTTTTATTTTGCTCACTTGTTTGTGTCACCAAAAACTACAATCAATGTCTGTCAGCTGATGAATAAATTAAAAAACTAGAGTAGATTCATGAAATGTAATCTACTAAGCCATTAAAAGGCAGAATATCAATACATGTAACAATGTGAAAGATCATTGAGTGAATTATGCTAAATGAAAAAAAGCTGAACCCAAAAACCTCTATACCTTATGCTTCCATTTATAAATTATTATTAAAAAGGTAAAAATATAGGAACATAAAACATATAGCAATTGTTAGGACCTTGGGGTGGGGAGAGGGATGGACTACACAGGAGCATGAAGAAACTTTGGGGATAATACAATTTTCTGTATCTTAATTTTGGTGGTAGTTACATTAGTATGTTTTCTATTTTATCAGTTTTTGCTCTTCCTATTTTGTACCTTCTACTTTTTTGAGTTCAATATGTTTCTCCTTTTCTATCAACTCATGCAAGGTATTTCGATAATTTTTTACCTGTTTTCCTTTCTACCACGTATATGTAAGATACAAATTTCTTTAGAAATTGCATTTAGAGGTATCCTAAAATTCATATGCTGTATTTTCATATTTATCCAGTCAAAATATTTTACATTTTAATATTGACTTTTTAAACTTCCAACTATTTGGGGATTTCCTAAGTATAATTTAGTTGCTCTTTCATGCTTTAGTTAAACAAAGATAAAAAAACATATCCTTAAAAAATATCTTCTCTTGAAATTTGTTAAGATTTGCTTTACACCCCAGAATATAGTTATTTTGGTAAATAGTCTTTATTTTCAGTCTGTTACCTTGAAGTTCATTTTGCATATTTTTTTCTGGGCTCTCCCCATGTTTACTAATTGTCTTTACGGTTGTGTCTAACATGTGGTTAAATCCATGTCCTGGGCTATTAATTCCATTGCTGTAGTTTTCATTTTTAGAATTCCTATTTGATCCTTTCAGTAGCTTCGAGTTCACTGCTGAACCTTTCCACTTCGCTATTTCATTTCTTAAATATATTAATCATAGCTATTGTAACATCTGTCTCTAAATTCCACTACATGTATTAATCTCTTATAACGCCTGCTTATTTTTTATTAAATAAAGAACGTTTTATATGCGAAAAAATGTGCATATAATTTGAGTGTTTGGATTATGTTAGTATTCTTTCAGAAAAGTGTATTAGGGTTGGGAGAGATGACCTTACTCCATGTAGGGGTGGAGCTCATTCAGAACATTTGGTCCCACTTACTCTTAGGATGGACCCCTTCACAGCCTCCAATTGTGCCTGGGGTCCCATTACTCTGTAGAAAATGAATTTTAGTTATTCACCTGTTCTAGTATTCAGCTTCCTCAGTTTTTTAGCCTCTACTGTCTGTCTGTCTTCTCACATTCTCCCATTTTGTCTCTAGGCAAATCAGTCAGTGCCTCTAGGGGCGGGCGTCACCACATATCATGTTTTTCTAGTAAGTACATGCAAATATCATAAAGATGTGAAGAAATTCATGGGAATAAAAAATGTCAAGTCTATTCTAATTGTTATACTTGGGCAAGAAGTAAAGGGATTGGATTCAGGGAGGCATATGTACATATAAAGCTTCAAACGAATTTGTGATGCTTTATTTTAGGAAAAAATCTAAAAACTATAAATTTGGCTGCTAACACATTTAGCATTTAATAATTGACATTCTTTAATGAGTAGCTATTAATTGAAGGCCTAAGATACGTTGTGCACTGTGCTAAGAACCAATTACATACTACTGAATAAAACAGGCCTGGTCCTTGCCTTTCTAAAGCTTACAATCTCACAAATGCGTGTGTGTGTGTGTGTGTGTGTATGTGTGTGCGCGCGCAAGCGCGTGTGCGTGTGTGTATGAACTGTGGTAAGTTCCCTGAAGAAAAAACCTCAGGGTGAAAAAATAGGGATGGTTGTAGGAAACAAAGTGTTTTGTTTTGTTTTTTTAATATCAAATGTTTGGGAAAAACGTCATCCTTGGTTCTCAGGAGCTGTGACAGCTGCTTCCTTTCAATGGAGGATGGCTTCTGCAGCCTCTGCAGAAATGGGAGGAAGTAACAGGAGCAAGTTTGACACCTGGGGATTCGGAATTTTGGTGTCAGGTACCAGCACTGGTAGGAAACTTGGTTTTTGCTGTAAGTGACAGTGAGTGCTCTGATATCCCAGGGGAACAGAAAAAAGAGCAACATGGGGAACAGCACCAGGGAGAATACATAGAAAAGAAAAATGAAGAAGATTAACTGTAGCTGAGAGGATACCAAGCAGGAGCAAAACAAGAGCCAAAAATAATGACTAAGTGGGTGTTGTTTTCCTATTTGATTTTTCACCTTAGGGTTGATGTTACTTCAAGAAACATGGGTTACATTGAAAGGAAAATATTACAGTAGTAATTGTAAATTACAGAACATAATAATGGTAAGAGGATATGATGCAGAAAAATGTACTGGTGCCGTCATTCCTAGAAATTACTTGAAGAAAGTGAGAGTTGTGTGTACCTGTAAAGGAAGATGAAGATTGATTGGTGGAAGAGATAGGCCGTGCAGCTCAGTTCACTGTTGTAATCACCATAAAAAAGACTCTCAAGGTGACTTCTAAAGTACCGTTTTCTTTAATCTAGAAGCTTCAGTCAGATAACTTCAAAACAAGGAATCTGAAAGGAAGCTTTTAACCTCAGGATTCTCTCACTTGCTTAAGCAACGTCAAGTCTGAGTTTCATTTTTGAAAAACTGGTTTAAGGGTTCTCATTAGTGCTATTAAATCCTCAACATGGCAAAATCTAAACTAAAATGAAACTACCATTTAAAATAAAAAACAAGCCCTGGCTGGTGTGGCTCATGGTTGAATGCAGGCCTGTGAACCAAAGGATCACAGATTCGATTCCCAGTCAGGGCACATGCCTGGGTTGCAGGCCAGGTCCCCAGTAGGGGGCGCACGAGAGGCAACCACATATTGATGTTTATCCCTTCCTTTCCCCTCTCTGAACATAAATAAATAAAATATTTAAAAAAATAACACACTAGAAAAAAAATACACAAAATATAAATGGCAATAAGATAATATTATTCATGCGAAAAGAACTGTTACAAACCTACAGAAAAAAGATGAATATTAGAAAAAAATGGTTAATGAGATCAATGGGCAGGTTAAAAGAAAAACACAAAAGCCTAATAACAATAGGAAAAGACATGTTCGACCTCCCTAATAGTCAAAGAAATTGACTGTTTTGATTAAAATAACAGTGAACATTTTTTACTGAAAAAAATTCAGACGAAAAAGCATTAAAAATTTAGGAGCTGGTTGAACATGATTTCTAAAAGTTACCTAATGACTATAGGCTCCTGGTTCCCATGCTCTTCGAATACCTGTGTTACTCCCATGCCCACCTCTTCTGTACTCCAGGAGGTCCCTCTACGGGCTGCGTCATCCTAATACTATATAAAAACCACAGACATAACATACAGCTACTAAAAAGAATAAGGCAGATACATTTGGACTGACATGAAAAGATGTCTACCAGGCAGTGTTAAGGGAACAAAGCAAATATAGATTAATAGCATGTATAATACTTTCCAATAACTTGCAAAAATATATAAAATAAACATTATTAACTGCATATCTATACTTAATATGTATGGAAAATATTAGCTGAATTACTGAAAATTTGTAAGGCTTGGGTGAGGAGAGTCAGATTTGTTTTCTGTTCATTTTCTTCATAAAAGTTAAAAAATAAACACTAAAACTTATTTCGTATCCATACAGTCCTGTGAAGCTAAATAAGATTATTTTGTGATAATTTAAAAAAAAATAATATACCTTTTGAAATAAAATCAATGGGAATTTTACTATATAAGTTTTCTTTGAAAGATGAATTAACCTTCATGTATTTCTCATAAAATTCTTATTTTTTATGATTCTTATTTTACAAATAAAAATTGGAGGTGAGGATTTGAGCCTTGAACTGTTTTTCAAGCTCATGATCTCAACAATAAAGAATTATATATATATAATATGTATATTATACATATTTGATACTTAGAAGAGACATAAAGATAACTTTGGTTATATTTGTTTTAGACTCAGGATATTAGAGATTAAGAAATGTGTCCTAAAACACAAAACAAATCAATGGCAGAATCAGAGATAGAGCTTATGCGACTTGACCATATTTCTTTTTTATTTTTAATGACACTAACAATAATTCCCAAGCATTAAAAATATCTTCATAGCCTATGTATTTGCCTATTAATTTTGCCTTAAAATATTTAAAGTTCAAAATACTAGCTTTGTATTGTATTAAATGATTTTTATTTAAATTTAAATCTCAATCTCTACTACTTGCTACGCTCTATGCTGAGACAATCTCTGTGGTCTGAGATATTTTCTGATAGCTATTTTAGAAGAAGTTTTGCTTATAGCACATTATGATAGCCTGGTTTCAAATTTGGTTGTGCTTACCATTACCTAAGGAGATAATGAATATTCCATGCTAGAGAAATAGAACTCAGTGCTTGTTTATTTACTTAGTAGTTTTACAGGTTCTCCTGGAGTCTGTATTTTTATCTTACTTTGCTACCGTTTCATGGTATTTTGGGGTCATTTGGAAAGACTCTTCTGATTCCCTCTTACATATGTTCTAGTTAAATTTTAAAAAAGACAAAAGCAAAAATACCATTTTAGTCCTAAATGTAAACAGCAAACTGAGTCATCAACTCTGTCACAATCCACAGCATCTTCTCTTTTCTACTCTCTTGTGGATTCCTCCTTTGACATACCTGTGGCGTTTACCTGGCCCTGCCTATTCCTGTTGTCACATCCCTAATTCAAGCCTTTACCCTCATTTGCCTCAGAATGGCACTAGCCTGTTAGTTTATCTATTTGCCTTCATCTCTGCCTCTTCCATTACATCCTCCTCATTACCACCTAATTTACCTTTTAAGAGCACAGGTCATAATACAGTATTTTGAACCTTGGCTTTAAAACCATCGATTGTTGCACATTAGTAACACAGAAAAGTTGTGATTCATTGATGTGACTTTCCTGGCCAGTGATGATCAGACGTTAGCTTTATCTTCTATCTCCACTCTCCATCTCTTTCCAAGTTCTGGCTGCACAGATTAATTATAAGTTCTCAATATACCAGTGTTCCATGTCTTATGGTTGTTTTCCCTGTCCTCTCTCCTCAATTTTTACTGTGGTAGTTTATCGCAGATCAACTATCACCTCCCTCAAAGACTTCCATTATACTCAAGGCACAGTTGAATTAGCTGTGAAGGATAAGGGCAAAGAAAAGTTTATAATAACTATAAACTGAAACATATCTCTCTTAATATTGAGAGTTAGTGATGGTATTAGAGCTTTTTCACTATATAATCTTATAATTTTTCTGGTTTAACTTACCTAGTATAATTTTATTGACATTTGTTTTATAGTTCGAAACTGAGGAAAATAATATTATTGTCTTTAACCAATTTTGTCTAACATTAAAAAAAGGTTTTCTCCCCTTAGTATCTCTTTACCACCAAATAATATGAATTATTCTTACAGAGTCATATATATGAGGGCAGACCCCAAAAAACAGAATTGACTTCTGGAGAGCAGGCCCTTTGTGGTACAGGCTTCCCTCACTAGGTGAGTGTTCTGGGAACCCATCTGCCCAAGTGTACCAACTGGCATTGTTGTGAGAGGCTGTGTTCTGCTTCAGTGAATATTTTTTGAAGACTCAACACATTTGCCAATTCCTTGATGGGCGATTTACAAGTGCACCTGTCCACACCACATTGTGCTGGGTGTTCAGCAGTTTTTGAACAAAAACAGCATGACCTGCAGGCCCCACCCTTCCTATTCAACCAATCTTGCCCCAAGCAACTTTTCTTAATTCCCTTTGGATGAAAAAAGTCCTCAAAGGGAAACATTTTGCTGATGCAGAAGAGGTGAAACAAAAAACAGCAGAAGCACTAAAAGGCATCAAAATCAATAAGTTCAAAAACTGTTTTGAGCAGTGGAAAAAAGTCACAATAGGTGTATTGCATCACATGGAGAGTACTTTGAAGGTGACTGAAGTTTAAACATGTAGGAATAAATACACAATTTTATAAATAAATTCTGTTTTTTGGGGGGAGGGTAGGCATCATATATACTCTCTACCAGGTTTAGACATTTCCAGAATCCAGGGTACAACCTGGAGACAATATCAGCAAAACTAACACTTTTTAAACAATTTCTTTGTTTCTACATACTTAGTGAAAATAGAGGAGAAAAGATTTACAACTATAAGCAAAATAATACAGATGAAAGAAGCAAATCAGTTCTTGGAGTGAGGGGAAAGGCACCTAATATTTTTTACTATGGATTTTATGAAGCTGGCTAGATTTTGTTCTCAACTTTTAATGAACCACAAATAACTGTATCTGAATAAGAGTGTTTTTTTGCACTGTGTCTAACTTTCCTTTGTAGATTTGCATACACAATCTTGCTTTGGCATGAAATTTTATATGTTTTGTCTGTGTTGTATATCAATACCAAATTATGATTCAAAAGGCAGAGTTGTTTTTTTCCAACACACTGTACAGTTGAATACTTCTGCTTTTTAGGGGTTCTGGCTAAGAAGTCTATGCCATCTGCGTTTGCTATAGGCTTATTTGCAGCAGTTTCACACAGCTCTGGCTATATCCTCTGTATAGTCCTCACTAGTATCATGTAGTAGTTAAGCCTCAATCTATTCCAAATGATAGTGATTTGATTTCTCCTCTGCTACTTACTTAATTTACCCAGTGGAGCAGTGAGTAGTCTCTTTAAAACTCTATTTTCTTATCTGTCAAATGGGGACCATAATACAATAATTGTGCAATTTGGGATTATTTCTAGGGCTGTGGCGAGGGTTCAATTAGATTTTACATGTAAATACTTTGTGCAGCCACTGACAAACAGTGAACACCCAATGAATGTTTACTGATAATGATGATAAAATTCTGACTATAATGTAATATGCAGGAAAATATTTAAATTCCACTGGTTTATAATTTGAAAACTATTATCACAGCAACTAAATGGAAATTTACATTTGTATTTGCTTGTTTTTAGTTTCTAGAAAAAAGAAAGTTGCTAATAAAATTAATGGTAATAAACTGATTACAGGGGGAAGTTGTATGTACTCACAGGAGTAAAGTGGTTTCCCAAAGTTCAGAAATCTCTAGCTACACACTAACAATTTATATGCTAATTACAAAATAATTCCAAACCGTGATATGTGCTGGACAGAAAGAGGTTTTAGCTTTCCACAACTGATTCCTAACCTTGTAGAAACTACTATCTATACTTAAACATTAAAACAAGTACATATACAAGATCCATCCAGAAGGTATCCAGCCATGTAATGTGAGTGAGACATTTATTGAAGAAGATACAAGATATAAGACACATTGTATATAGGACAATGACAACTCAGTTCCCTCTAAGTAGGCACTTTGGGACCTCACACAGTTCTCCCAGTTGCCATCAGCTGCCCCATTGCATTTGCCTGAATCTCATTGGCAGTCTGATTTTAAAGATGATTTTAAGTTTTGGGAAAAGCTAGAAGTCACAGGGCATGAAATTTGGGCTGCTAGGGGGCTGAGTCACCTGGGTGATTTGATGCTTTACCAAGAAACAGCACGTGAGCATGGGTATTGTTGTGATGAAGCTGCCAAAGACCAGTTGCCCATAGCTGTGGCTTTCTGAATCATCTGAGTATTTTCCACAGAAGAATATTCAAGCTTAATGCAAAATTTGATGCAGAGTCACTGTACTCAGTCATTTTGAAGGACACACAGTACATATGCTCACTCAACAGTGTCTACCACCCCCACTGACTAGTACAGTGAAGTTGTCCTTGTTCAAACATGTCCTTCCAATCCACTCTCCTTGGCTGCCACATTACATCAATGTTGTGCAAACCATTCTCATTATATTAACAATGGCTGAACTTTATCCATCTAAATGTGAGCCTCAATGCTGACATCTGACACCTCGTGTAATATGTATACTAACTATTCATACTTTAAAAATAAAACTAATCTCTCCTTATACTGGTCTGAGTTTGTGAGGTTTTGCTACACACAAATTAAATTTTCTAATGTATAGACCCACTTCTTCATTTTCAATGCAGCTGTAACTTAATCTATCATTTATAAAAGGAGGCTTAATGAAATAATTGACCCATTTCAACATTATTTGAATGTCTCCTGTTTTTAATTTGCAGCTATTAATAAAAAGCATTAACATTTTAAACATTGAATTAACTTAATAACCCAATTTATTGGCTTACAAATCTCTTAGTGAAATAGGGAAAACAATTTACCATTGTCAAAATTTGATAGTACTGATTAATTATTCACAACATATATAATCAGAATCCATTAAATGTGAAGTATTATTTTGATATATAAAGTTTGTCTTTGGGGAAAACTGTGCTCACTGTTACAATCGAGTAAGCAGTGGTTCTGTTCTAGAATCCTTCGTGTCCCACCATGTGGTCTGTCTGTGAAAGTGATCCATGTGTATTTGAGAAGAATGTACATTTTGCTTCTCTGGGGTGAAAGGTTCTATAAATATCAAGTCAATTTGATCTGGAATGTTGGTCAGTGCTGCAATATCCTTGTTGATTTTTTTGTTTGGAAGAGCTATACATTTTTGACAATGGGGCATTAAAATTCCCTACAATCACTATATAGCAATCTCTTTCTGAAGTCCTCCAAGATTTTCTTTACACATTTAGGTGCTCCTATATGGGTGCATATATGTTTACACAGGTTATATCCTGTTGTTGGGCTACTTCTTTAAATACTATATAGTGACCTTCTTTGTGTCTTAATATGGTCTTTGTTTTGAAGTCTATTTTTTTAATAGAAGTATTTCTACCCCAGTTTTTTATTTCATGTCCATTTGCATGGAATATTATTTCTATCCCTTCACTTTCAGCCTGTGTATACATTTTGTTCTGAGGTTGGGTCACTTGTAGACAGCATATATAAGGGTCATGTTTGTTACAGCACCTGTACAGCTGAAGGTTCACTGTCATAGTCACAATTCAAGAGACATTTAGTTTGCTGGACTCTTCACATTATTAAAATAAAAAAATATTTTTTGTTACTATGTTCTCTGTTTAAGAATACTTGACATACATTTGTGCGATTGACTATCAGTATTAGAATAGCTGAGAATAAACTTTAAGTTAGGATTCTACTAGTAAAGTATCAACTAGCCTTTCGAGTTACAGCGATGTACGAAAGGAAAACTAAAATATATGATAACACTGTGGTTAAGGATGAAAGTCAGCTTAAGCATTTGGAGCGTGAACTCATCTAATTGGATATTTTCTGTGGTGATAAATTTTCCTTTTGTGCTTAAGTTCTCTTGCACCCAAACCAAGTGGATCACCAATACCATTTAAACCCAATCACTGTTTCATCCTCTCTCTCTTTTCTTTATGTACCTTTACAACCTAAGGCATTATTTTAATGAACTCAGACCTTTCAAAACATGTTTAATTTAAATATAAAAAATAAAATTGGGAATAGATCAAGTTAACTATTAAAATCATCATTTTGTAAGACAATGAAAATGCTACCTGGTAGTGGCAAAGGAGGGGGTGATGGCCAGAAATAGACTACAAGTCTTGGGTGAGGTACCTAGAGGGAATAATAATAGGAATTTACTGAATTCCGATAATTGTTTCTCAGGCGACTCAAGCACTTCCAGATTAAAGACCTGGGTAGAACAAGACCTCGGATCCCCATTGCGGGCAGGAAGGCTGGGCCAGTGGAAGAGAGAAGAGCACGACGTCTGCAGGGCTTACAGACAAAGCCCGGTGCTGGGCTAGGGGCTTTTACATGCATCACCTCCTCAAATCCTGACAATGAGCCATGTGTCACATTTTTACTTCCCAATTTGTTAAATATTGGAAACAGCCTTAAAGTTGTAAAACTTTTCTAAGGTCCGATGGCTCAGTAGACTGATCTCACTCAGTAATGTTAGATCACTAAGACACTCAAGCTACCCTTCTCTTTGCATACTTAAAATACTGTCCTCTTTCTTTATTTTCACTTTTCACTTGCATGCAATAGTCTCCCCTTACTCATAAGAGAAATATTCCAAGGCCCCCATTGGATGTCTGAAACTGCAGATAGTACCTAACCCTTTATATACTGTTTTTTTTCTATACATGAATACCTGTGATAAAGTTTAAAATAAATTAGGTACAGTAAGAAACCAACAATAACCAATAAAAAACTAGATGTGATCCCTCAGCAGTTGGGCTGATAACCTAAATGTGTACGAAGTGACTAATGGGCAGGTGGCATAGACAGTGGGGATATTCTAAAGAAAGACAGGGTTCATGTCCAGGGCAGGACTGAGTGGGGCACTGTGAGATCTCACCACACTATTCAAAATGGTGCACAATTTAAAACTTATACTTTTAAAAATTTTTTTGGACCTTTCCATTTACGGTAGGACCAGAGGTTACTGCAGGTAACAAACTGCCAGTAAAAAGCAACGCTGTGGTTAAGGGGAGACTACTGCATTAATCTCATTAAATGTTTTTTTAAATTACTATAATAAAGTGAGAATTTGTCTTAGAAGTAGAGAAATGAAAGGAAAATAAGGATATAAAAATAAATGAGGGTAGACATAGAAATGCATGCTGCCGAATTCTACAGAATTATTACATGTGGGCCTCAGTGCTGACATCTGGCACCTAATCCACATAAGAAAACTAATCATTTTTATGTATCCCAATTGCTCGGGAGGCAAAGTTCTTTAAAGAAGTGAATTCTGAGAAAAATATTATTTCATGGTTTCTCCTAAGGGTGCTAGTGAGTTCACTCTATATATTAACATTTTTCCTGCAACAAATAACAAATTGCATACATATTTTTCTATTGGTTTATATACAACTGCACCCGCTACTGTATGGTACACCTGGTACTTCTAACTTGTTGTAAGTATTGTTAAAGATTCATCATGACCAGATCCAGATTAATATTAAAGTGTCAAAAGCCTTCCAGGTGGACTACGGGATTGGTGCCTGTCATCTTTCACATGGGGTCTTTTCTTTACAGTTAATCCTTCTTGTTAATTTAAAAGGTTGCTTAGATTCTGATTCTGCCACTTACTGAATGTGTAACCTTGGGAAAGTGACCTACCCCCACTGTGCTTCAGTTTTGTCATCTGGATTTGGGGATAACAGTACTGATGCCATTAAAATTGCATTTAGCGTTAACTTAAGCTTTAAATTGTAAGAATGCTTAGTATAGTGCTTGGCTCCAGTGAATTCCCTATAATTGTCTATAGGGTGATGGTAACATTTATAACATATAGATATCTAGGTGTGCCTAAATCATCTTGCAAGCATAATAAATTTCAAAAATCCAAGATGAATCTTTTCTTTCCTCCATGATGTACGATGAAGGAGGTAGAAAACTGAAATCTTTAGAAGTGGTTGAATTAGTATAATTCTTAGGAAGCATTCTGTGTTCTTGCACTCTTAGAAAAATATTCTTGTTCATTCCAGGTAATGTGTTGTTTGGGGAATTTGTAGAGAAAAATTTGATCTGTTTTAAAAGTCAAAAATGCCTGTAATTAACATTAAAAAACTTTCAAAATGACTTATCTTCTCTTTTTTTGTACCTTTAGTTAGGTAGTTTTAGCCTAGATTTTAGATTTTTTAAGATTTTTTTTATTACTCATTCTCCCCACTGTAAACCTGATCTCTGCAGGCTGATTGCTTGTAGAAAATAAGTTTATTCAAATTAAAGCATCCCTTACACTTCAACAGCAGCCTGCTTCAGTGAAACACATGCGTTGTTCCATAGAGTATCATACCAAGTTAGTCATGCTACTCTAGTCACAGGGGTCACAGACTCAAATAACTATGAATAACTAAAAAGTAAGTTTTGTAAGCATTACAAAAATTTTAACAGAAATTTTTGTTTCCCCATTACACTAGACCCATATTTAATTTTACACATATCTCTTTCCCAATTAAATTTTTGTGGCAATGACTTTGCATAGTGCCTAACCTATATAAAATATTCAATATGAATTTGTTAAATTTGAATGATAATGTTGATGAAAAATGATAAAAATAAATAGAGCAGGAGCAAAGATGGAGTAAAAATCTTTAAGAAAGAATTAAATATTTGCCCTATCTTTCCTGTATTTATCCCACTGCAGGGTAACCAAATAAGTATCCCTAGTAGATAAAGGAAGTTTTTAATGGAAAAAGCCTAACAAATAAATTTTGAAGGAATAACATTACAAAACCACAATTTTACAGTCTCTGATGGAAATAACTGATTCTGGAATGATTTTTAAACAAATAAATGCATTAGAAAAGAGATTGATAGAAAACTTGGGAGTGGAGGGATCAAGCTGCCATGGCTGGTCAACCTTAGCATCACCATAGTGGAAACAATCAGATTTAATGGTGACACTTGATGTGATGAAATATGAAGTATAGAACCACCCATGATGTATTCTTAAAAAAAATAAAGGGACTGAAATTTAGCCTCTAGAGCTAATAATGTTCAACTATGGCAAATATCAAGTGTGGAGAAACAACTTATACATAAAGAGGCAAGCAGAATGATCCAGAAAGCAGAACATTCTAAAGGGCAATGAACATGGCTTCTTTAAGATGTCTGTGGCATGGGTCAAAGAAAAGGGACTTGGAGCTGAAGTAGAATGAAAGAGACTTATGGCACATAACCACCATATGTAGTGTGTAGACCTTACTTGAATCCTGATTAAAAGAAACCAATTGTAAAAAGGCAGTTTTAAAGAAAAATATTGGCATTTGACTATGGGACAGGGAGCACATGATAGCAAGGCATCAATGTTACTGTCATTAGCTGTAATGATGACATTGTGATATGCAAGAGAATAGTCACCATTTCTTAGAGATGAATACTGAAGTCACAGGAATAAAATAATAGAATGCTTGAGATTTGTTTAAGACAATACAGCAAAGAAAAGAAAAAGAAAGCCCAAGAGTATAGATGACAAAACTATGACAAAATCTTGGTAATTGTTAAATAACCAATCGCAATGGCTTCATTGCATTGTCTTGATAAATTTTAGTGTATGGACACTTTGTAAAAATTTTCAAATATAAAAATAATTTATGGAAGCCACAATGCAAGCAAATAAGTCAATAGCTTTAATATTTTGAACACTGTTAGTTTCAAGACAGAAAGAATAAAATGTAAATTCCCTGATCAAGGTAGATTCAACCAGGTCTCCTTGCTGCAGCAAGTGAAATATACTATCTTCTAAGACATCCATTTCAAAAATAATATCCTGGCTCATCCCATAGCCTTGAGAAAATGAATGCATAATATATTATTTTTGCAAATAATATAACATATTTTGGAAAGTTGGACCCTTTTCTACCCAACACATTGGATCCTCTAATATGTACTCTTAGTGGAGAGAGAAAATAAATTGAGCCTTAACTCTACATGTACCTTTGTACGAAACTAAAAGAAATTATAGACAATAATAAAATACGTGCAAACTCACAAGATCAGAAAATTGATGAAACATATTTCTGCTTATAAATTGGCTAGCATTAGAAAAACAGTAATTTACAGTCACAATAATTTACATAACCTGACAGTAACATTTTCAGAATATTAAAAAAATAAGATTTCCTATTTTTAATCATTTATAATGAACCTCCCCTATATTTCATTATATGTTTGGTGGATGCTAGTCTAAAGAACTTTTGCATATAATTATACAATTTCCTACTGTGTGTAAAGAATTCATGAAAGTCACACAGATAGCCAAATCTCTATATGTCCGAATATAATTCACTATGTACTTCCTTGTTCAAAATTACATACTTTCTTCCTGAAAGTACACTGATACTGCTTCCTGAATTTATAATGCCCCTGACAGCGCCCCCATAACTACAGCACCTTCCCTGCCTCTACCTTCTCCTTCCACGCTCTGTTCAATGCCGTCAGTAAAAAGGAAAACAAGCTTCACTTATCTCTTTCATATTTCTGAAATGTGATCTTACTTCTCCATCATTTTTATACTAAGTCCTCAGACCTTCCCACTGGATTACCGCTGTAGCCTTTTAACAGTTATTTCCACTTCTAAATAAAAAAGCATAGAAAAGAAGACAGTTTAATTTAAAAACCAAAAATAAAAGAAAACAACCCATAGAGTTTTAATGAAACCAAAATGTTTCATTTTCAGAAGACAAAAAACATCTAGCCAGTTGGACAGGAAAAAACCAGAGAAGATATAAAATATCAAAGATGAGAGAGGGGAAATGAATTCAGATTTTACAGACATTCAAGGATAATAAGGAATGTCATGAGTAACCACATGAGAGCAAATTTGACCACTTAGGTTAAATGGAAAAATTCCTTGAAAGACACACATCAAAAAAAAAAACACCTCAATTAAGAACAAATAGGTTTTGGGGAAACCAAAACACAGGAAGCTCCTGAACTTCCTTTCACTCCTGGGTGTACTAAATGCATGACTTCACATGCAGCATTTATCCTTGGAGAGAAATCCAGACACTAGCTGAATGACTCCTACATACTGGCTAAATAAGAAAATTTCCACATCAAAATGAGGAGATAAGACTGAGATACAGTCTTGCTATTAATTCCACCCCCCTGCACATTGCCATACATTCTTTTAAGTCCCAATGGCCATCTTCTCCCTGAGTAGTGAAGGGTTTGTACTGTACACCTAGTACCCCAACTTTTAAGGCTCCTATATGAGGGATGAACCTTTGAAACACCTAGTTATGAGAGCCAACATGGCTTGTGTGCATGACTCACAGGACTATACAAAAAAAAAAAAAAGAAGTAATTGTAATGTGTGCATGAGCACTCTCTATGGCTGTCCCCTCAAGGATCAGCCTAGAAAGAATAGGCAAAAATGCCCATCTTCTATTGTTTCCCTGGAAGGGGTTGGACTGCATATTTTACAAGCTGATGCATGGAAGCCTGGCTTCTAACTTAGCAAGCATCTAGGGGATGGCCGAAATCCTCCCCACAGCCCAGTGGAGCAAATGGGCACTTCTCCTGTGTTCTCCCCTTTAGTTGTTCCAACAAGAAAACTAAACTGCCAGTATCTGCTAAAAGGAGCTTGTTCATACCTTTAATGCTTCAAATTTTATGGCTACTACCAGAGGGACAGGTCCTCAAATCACCCAGCTCTGACACTGAACAGGGCTTACATTCATAAGTCCCATAGGACTACAGCGAACAAAGAAGCAACTTTGCAACAGGTGCAGGAGTATCCCTTTTCCCATCTCCCATTCATGTGGCTATATACCTGGGCTCAGTGTAAAGGGTACAGGAAAAAATGCTCATCTTCCAGTTTCTCTCTGGAAGGAGCTTAATTACATCCTTTCCTAGCTATTGCTTAAGGGTCTGGTTCTAATTAGCCTCTATCTAGGTGTTGGCTGCATTCCTCCTCTTTGGGTCATTGACAGGTCTTGGCACACCCTCAACAATGGAAGCCACTAAGAACAAAGACAGAAGCTTGGACTACCAAAAGGTTGAGAGACTACCAGGAGCTCAGGCTATGTTGATTCATGAGACCATTCTTTTAAGCCTAAGCTATTTTATCTAAGGTGGAGAAACCAACACAGGGAGTTGAGGAAAATGAAGCAAGGGAATATGTCCTAACAAAAGAACAAGATAATTCATCAGAAAATGATCTTAATGGTGGAGACTTTAACATAATGCTCATAAAAATGCTCACTGATGTCAGGTAATCATTGCATGAATACCATGAGAATTTTAAGAAAAAGAATATATAAGAGACAATGAGAGACTTTTAAAAGCAGCAAGAGTAAAGCAACTTGTTACATACAAGGAAATCCCCATAAGGCTATGAGTGGGATTTTCAGCAGAAAATTTGCAGGCAAGAAGGGAGTGAACTGATATATTAAAAATATTGAAAGAAAAAACTCTGTCAACCAAGAATATTCTACTTACCAAAATTGTCCTTCAGAATTGAAGGAGAGATCATGAGATTTCCAGACTAAAGCTGAAAATGTTTATCACTAGCAGACCAATAGATATGTGAATCAATAGATTAATGGAACAAAATACAAAAATATACCCTTACCCATATACTTAAATTTATTTTTTGACAAAGTTGCCACAGTAGTTTAAAGAAGAAAGGATAATTTTTCTAACAAGTATAGTTAAAAGATTAGATAAATATATGAAAAAATCCTAAATACTTAAACTCTATTATCACAGCATACACAAAAAATAACTTGAAATGAATCACAGACTTCAGTGTAAGACATATAGAAGAAAACGGTGATGTTACCAGTTGACTTTGGGTGTGGCAAACATTTTGTAAATAAGACACAAACATCCCAAATTATAAAGTAAAACAAGCAATAAATTAGATTACTTCATCAAAAAAATAGCTCTTCAAAAGATACTAGTAATAAAATGGAAAAGAAGTTCACAAACTAAGAGACATATCATCAAATTTATATTTGGCAATATAACTTTATTTAGTATACATAAACAATCATTACAACTCAATAATAAGAAAATAAATATTTCACTTTTGAAATGGCAAAAATATTTGAACAGACACTTTCCCAAAGCAAATATAAGGATTGCAAATAAGCACATAAAAGATCATCAACATCAGTATTTAGAAAAGTGCGAAATAAAACCACAGTGAGCTAGCACTTCGTACCTGTTTGAATGACTACAATTAAAAGTCCAATTATACCAAGTGTTGGCAAAGTACAACCACTTTGTAAAGCACTTTGGCAGTTTTAAGAAATATTAAACATGTATCTACTATATGACCCAAGGGAAATAAAAGAATTTGTCTATGCAAAACCTTGTAAACAAATATTCATAGCAATCTAATTTGGAAACAATTCCCAATGGTGACACTAGCCCTAAACCCTACTCTAACAGTTGAATGGATACACATTTTGTGGTATATCTGTATAGTGGAATATCATTCAGAAATAAAAGGAGATGCAGTATTGATATACATACTTGAATGAATCTCTTTTTTTTTTTGAGATTTTTTTATTGTTGTTCAAGTACAGTTGCCTCTATTTTCCTCCCAGCACACCCCCTCCCACCTCAGCCCTCCCCACCTCCCACCCTGGATCCTACCCTGCTTTGGCTTTGTCCATGTGTCCTTTATATATGTTCCTTGACAACCCTCCCCTCTGTCCTCCTCATCATCCCTGAAAATAGTTGTAATGAGTAAAAGAAGACTGAAAGAATAATATATATAAGACTCCTTTACAAAATGATAAAGTCTCTAAATCTCTAAACTGATTTATAGTATCATAAAGCAGACTAGTGGTTATCTGGAATGAGTTGCATATGGCACATGGAAACTTATTGGCATGATGAATATCTTCAGTATCGTAATTGTGGTGAGGGTTTCATGGCTAGATACATAATATCACAATGAATCAAATTGTATACTTTAAACATATGCAGCTTATTGTATTCAGTTTTACCTCAACAAATCTGGTAAAAAGGCAAAAACACTGACACCAAAAGCTCTAAAACCACTCTGTTGAATAGTTTTTAGTTTCAATGTGGTAGAGAATTTTCTGCAAGCATCTAGAAAGCCACTTCATAAATAAGAATTTTTTAAAAGTGAATAAATGTTGCTCAAAGAAATACTCTAGTACATCAATTAATCAATGGAGTAGAAACAGAGGGAACAGATACTGACTACACATATAGATTTACTTTAATTTATTCATTAGTTCAACCACAATATACTCCTGATTATACACTAGTGTACAAATTAAAAGAAATTTCTCCCCTAATGCTTACATTCTACAATTATAAATTTTTATCAACTTTCAATAAGCAAAAACTTATAATGACTTTTCAAAGTCATGGTTCATCCAATAAATTATTTCAGTATTTATGTCAATAACACTGGAGCACTCTGAAAGATAAAAATGAGCCTGATACATTTAAATAATTCATCCACATCCATTGCCTCCAAAATAGAACGAAAACTTGTTTTAACCTAACATGTCCTTCACAAATTGGGCTGTGCTTTCGTCCTTTAGTTTAATAGAATACATGATGGATGCTTTCTTAATAATGCACACTTCTGTTGCCATCTTCAAAGATTGTGATTCCACAGATCTGGAGCAGGGCTCAGAATCTGTAGACTCAGCTAGCAACCCATGCAACCCTGACTCCAGCGACCTGAATTTTCTAATTTGTGAAACACTGTGCTAGTCTAACTAACCAATAATGTAATTAGGGAAGCCTAAATTTGATGACACATTGTGCAAATAAAGACACAGGTGTGAATGAAAGTCTCACAGATTCAATATTGGCAACCAAGACCATATCTCACTTTCCAAATGAGTTCACTTAAAACATTGATTCAATTAAATAAGAAACAAAAATAAACTGATCCTTAATAAGAAAAAACATCTTTAGAATGTTCTCAAAATCTAAGCACGTACGATCATAAAATGTGGACTCCAAATAGAGGAAAGGCTTTTAGGTTTTTTAGGACTAAGTTTCACAGAAAAAAGAGTGACTCTAAACTATAACCTTAAAATCAATGATAAAAAGCTAAATAAAGACATTTTTCTTCTTTCTGTGTGCCATAGCTCATTTTTATACTTAATAGTAAAAATGGGCATTATGAGTAGAGGGACAGAGCAAAAAGGAAAAAGGACTCATGGACCTGGACAACAGTGTGGCGATTATAGGGGGAAAGGGGGCATAAGTAGGAGAAATGGTAATGGAAAAATATAATAAAAAAAGAACAAAGAAGCAGAAAAGGATAAAAACTTGGATACTTAAATTTACTTCTATCATTGGAATTTCAATTGAGTTCACACATAAGCAAAATGCCCCAAACTGTCTTGATCAGTAGGGTCATAGAGAATGAGAAATTAAAAAAAAAAACAGTTTTCCATCGTAAGTCTGAATTTCCTTAATGTTCTATTTCACAGTTTGTATATTTCTGCTATTCCTGCTGTCCATAACATGCCAGGTATTTCCAATATGTCAGAATGCCCTCTCCATTAACCATACTGCAAGGGCTTGGTTGGCGGAGGCAGCTGCTTTTTGCTTGTATAGTCCTCAGTATTGGGGATGAAATCAATACTAAATGTGCAACATTAAAGGTGTATTGGATCTTGGAAATTATCTAGTAATATGACCTTATTTTACATAGGAGAAAACTGAGACCTAGGGAAATGAAATAATTTGCCTGAGGTCTCATAGCTAGTGGCATTTTGATAAGTTGATGACTTTAGACAATTCTAGAGTTTGGTCTTCTGTAACAGCCATGAATTTTAATTCATCTGTCTTGACTACTTGCTCGTATTTGTAATTTCTATGCATGGGGAGTAGGTTTAGATTGTTATTTGAGAAAATGGAATTGTCCTATTAAATATTGCATTACATTTGTTAAATCCAGGATACACAACTATTTTGAAATCATTTTTTTTACATATCATTATTATTAAAAAGTTATATGTTTAATAGTAGTTTTTAACATGTCTTTAGTTTGGAATGTTGCATTTTTTCTTCTTTTGAGACAATGAATAGTTACAAAAGAAACCAGAGGAAATAAACCACTTTTCTACATCAAATAAAAATAAGCCTTGGGAAATATTTGTCTTCACATCCAAAGAATCACATTCTACGGGACTTGAACTAAAAATTTATATCATCAAATTGATATTTTCTGATAAAATAGAAAACCACTGGTTTATAATATAGCTTAATTTAAAAAAAATTGTCATTGTTGTGAGGAGATAAGCCATGTTTCAAATATTTTGTTCTTTAGCTTTAGTTGAATAAAATCTATTTGTTTATAAAACAGTGTACTTACTGATTCAGGACAGGTGTGTAGGCAGTCTTATCCTCATCAATAATAGTGACCATCAGGGTAATAAGCTGGGGCCAAAAATCCAAATTCTTGGTGGTTGGTCCCTGCTCTTCCCGAGGAATGTCCTGTTTCTTACTCTGCTCACAAGGTCACATAACATGCAAAAGAAAAGGTTAAATGGTATAACTTTAGTTGGAAGTCACTGTCAAACAGGAGGATCAGAAAATTGTTATGAACAAATTAGCTCATGGGAGCCAAAGCTATTAAATTCATGTTTCCTTTCTTCATTGACTGGAATACCAAAGGATAAAGTCACAGTGGCCAGGTTTTGATTTCTAAATGCTTTGGTTTTGGAATGAATGCTTCTCTTCTTCTCACTATAATCTTAGGAATTGTTACTGTAGAAATTATTGCTTTCTGAATTCCTTCTATACAAAAGTATGTATGTGTGTATATGTGTGTGTGTGAAAAATTTATCCTGCCTAAATATTTTATTCAAAGTCACATTGGTGGCAAGTGGGCAGAACTCAAGGCTGCATGGTTACAAAGTCAGTACTATCAAACCACAATAATACACGTTACATGAATGGCTATTAACTCTCTCATTTCATCTACAAATGTATCTAATTAACTAAAACTTTGGAAGCTTATTTTGTGTGTGTCTTTGTGTAAGCCATGTCTGAATCCTTTTCCATTTATCACACTGAATGAATTCTCCATCAAGATTAATAAAGTACAGTAACACTCATGAATGTTTCCATATAAATTTCACACTCAACACATAATTCTTTCAAACATACCAATAAATTATTCTAGTTATTCTGTTTGGTGCGTGTTATTTTTAGAGCACTTCTTTTACATTTACTTTGTAAAATCAGGCAAAAAATATAAAGGCAAGACAATTTTTACTCAAGTATAAAAATAGGTGGGAAGTATATGGCTTCCCGGACTATTTTTACTAAATTATTTACATGCTGAAAGGTCCAGAATATCTGAGAACTTAAATTTGTGGCTCAGAAAATTCTTGGGCTCTCTGATATAAAAGGTAGGTTAAATTATAATTGGCCCAACCAGTTGCCATATTTAACTGCCATGTCTTATCTGAAAATCAGCTACCCTTTGGTATGCATGGAATGTTGTATACACGTCTTCTGATGCTGCCCAAGACAGGTAACCAGATTTGGATGAGTCATCACCCAATTACTTTCACTTAAGTTAGAGCATAGCCCAATGTTAAATCCACTTACTATTAGAGACCTCCACACACAGACTGTAATGTACCCTTAAAGGTATGTAATTTCCCTAAGGTGCTATCAAGTGCTGTTCATTTATTTTTATGCTCAAAATGCAACAGATATTAAGCGTTGGAAAACAAAATTAAAACAGTCAAAAAATTGGTGGCTGGCACAAATTACTTGGAAATTGCCAGAATGAACTATAAGCAGACTTCACAGGATCTTAAGAACCTTGCATGTCTGGTCCCCAAGAACCATTTGAAAGTCCTTGGCAGCCTTCCCTTCTTCGTTTCTGGGGCACATCAAGGCATATCAGCAGATCTTTAAGAAGCAAAAGGCAGGAATGCAGTCTTACAAATATTCAGCCTTACCTACTTTTAAGTTATATTTTCTATTATAATGTATCTTTCTTTTGTGAACAGGACTTTATTATTGCCCCAGTAATGTAATCATTTACTCATTACATGAGTTCAATAAAATTTCCTTTCTATGATATGTTTAGATTTGGAGAGTCTGTTGAGTCGTGAAGGCTGTAAATAAATCAGTTCTGATGGTCACAGTGGACTACATTAGAATACTATCATTAATCATCATGATGTGCATGTAGACAAACTATATGTCTAACTTATTTCAAGTAATGTAATTAAATGAGAGAAAATGACTATAAATGATATATGTAACATCACAGTCACTTATCATCGTACTGCAAAGAGTGATATGGAAAGGAGGAAAGACTAAAGTATGAGGTTGAATACGCATTAATACCAAAGTCCCTCAGCTGTCATATATTATACCTCCATTACTCTTTTTTAAATGAAATTAGAGGATTATAGATAGCACCACTTTTTTGCATCACATTCTCTATGTTGCATCACAATAAACTAAATGGAATGCTGAATCATTAAATTTTTACATATCACACAGCAATGTCATAAATCAATTTTCCTGTTTTATTAGCACATTTCAACAGACTGTATGTTCAAAGCAATGGGGTACAATGATGTATATTAAAATATATACTTGGTTTACTAAGAATTAAATTTTTCTGAGTAAAACTTTAGTAATCTCCTAGAAGTTGATTAGGGCATTTAACCTTATGGCTAAAAAAATTAAGATAATGGTAGTAATAGTTTTAAAAGCTAATAAATATGTTAATATGTACTGGAACCCTTTTAAATTAATACTCATAATAAAACTATATTTTATGATATATTTATATAATATATAAATATAACATAATTATAAATGTAATAACAAAAACCAAAATCCAATAAACCTATAAAACTATGACTTAGTAGATCATTAATTATGGTCATCATTATAATAGTGACTAAAATATACTTTATTAATAGATTATTGAGGAAAGAAAGTTGAAAGAAAGTCCGTGACACTGTAATGAGGACAGGACTTTTTGAAAGTGGAAAGTTGCCAGAGCCAGCCGAATAAAGCGTCCAATAGGCATGTTTACAAAAAATACTTCCCTACAAAAAAAGAGCTTGTACAGACGTGCTGATAAAATGTACACTCTACCTTCATAATTTCAAATAAGAAAACATGAAGATATTTCATCAAGAAGAGCTCAACATATAGAGAGAACTATTACGAGCAAAAAAAACAAAAGAGTTGAAATGATAGACGATATCTTCATGGTAGCGAGACTTATGCAACACTCCTAGGATTGCTATACATCCGTGACATTGCATATGTAATTCTGAAACTGTCCTCTAAAGAGCTGGCCAGCCAAAGTTTGTGGGGAGATATTTGGTAAAGAAATACAAAGATGCACGTTTAAATGTGAAAGCACATGACATACATACTTGGGGATTTGCTAATGATATGAGGCTACAAGCTTTTGATAAGGTAAAGTAAAATAAGTTATTTCCAGACTTCTTTGAGTAATATGTTAATATGCATAGTAATTCTCTAAGAGGGTACTTCTCGGGCTTCAGTGTGTATCAGTATCACTGGGAAGGCTTGCTAAATTACAGAGTGGTAAACCCTATCAGCAGAGTTCCCGATGCAGTAGGTCTAGCACGAGGCTCGAGAATATACATGCACAATGAAGTCTCAAATAATTCTGCTGCTGCTAGTTCAGGGATTAGACTGAGGACCACTGCTCTGAGAACTAACGTTAGAACACTGGTTCTCAGATGCGTTTGCTCTTGATAAACCCTCCACCCCCCTCCTCTTTCAGACAACCCCACCTTGTAAAATTTTCCACAGAAAAAATGCGCCTCTGAAAATACTTTGGGAAAAAAGGCTCTGGAGATAGATGCTATCAAACCCTGAAGTAACTTTTGTTTCATGTTAAGGAATTTGCATTTAAATCAAACTTGATAAGGCCCATTAAATAATTTTAAACATGGAAGTTTTTAATTACATTTTTTTAATGACGTGGCAGTAGCAGTAAGTTTAATAAAATTAAATTTATAAAAAAATCAAGTAAAATTGATACAACTCATTGCCTAGTTGGTGAGAAGGAAGAGAGAGAAACCAAGTGGAACTATCCAGAATGTAATTAGGTAGGGGTCTTAAGTTCAAAAGAATCCTGAATTATTGATATAGATTAAAAAAAATTCCAGGGTATAAATGCTAGCTGAAATTATGGAGTACATAAGATTACTCAAAGAGAGGCCAGAGGCAAAAGCTTGGGGAAAATTCTAACAAAGGGAAAGAATACAATTTTATTAAAAAGAGGCATAGATGGGGGAATTAAGCTTTTGTTGAAAGGGAGAGAACAGGATCTAGTGTGGATGTGGGAGGAT
This sequence comes from Tonatia bakeri, assembly GCA_004024845.1. Taxonomy (NCBI): domain Eukaryota; kingdom Metazoa; phylum Chordata; class Mammalia; order Chiroptera; family Phyllostomidae; genus Tonatia; species Tonatia bakeri. The sequence goes on from PVIA01000218.1 coordinate 312,750, forward strand.
TAGCCTCAAATATAAATGAAAACCATGTTTTCCTTGGAGTCCGATGATAAAAATGCTAGGAATTTCTATCTGGAGAGCAGAGCAGGGGTAAGTAGTAAAGGTTTAGAACAGGTCCTTCCAGCAAGAGGAGAGAGCCTGGAGTTGTACACACAGTGCACTGCCAGGTAGCTTGGGGGCTTTGCTGAGAGTGGCTCCCTGAACGTCTGGTGACACTGCTTAGATCACCATGAGCTCCCTCCATCATTGGATTTAAATGTCAAAAAAACAGAGCGTGGATTTGCTACTGGCGTGCAATGAAAGTAGGGGAGGAGACAGATTTGAGTGTTTGACAAGAAGGGTTGAAGTGCTGGAACAAATTTATTTTGGTCCAGAGGAAGAAAGAAAAATGGAAGGGAAAGTGGAGAAATGGATCTGGACAGAGTAGGGAGTAAGAAAGCAGAAAGACAGAAATGGTGTTCAGGTATTTAGACTATGGGAGTGGGAGGCAGGAATGGAGATTAGGGGAAGGCCTCTAGAGCTGAGGTCTAGAAGAGCCAGGGAAAATGATTCTTTAGCTTAGATAATGAAGCTGCTGTTATCTCTGAAAATAACTTACAGAATTCATGCATATATAAGTAGGTGGCTGCTACAATGTTCATAGGAAGATAATTTTGGTTCAAGGCAGGCAAGCAATGATTGAAGTTTTGACAACAAAGTTTATAAATGCTAGAAATTTGGAAAATCAGAACACTGTGGCTCTAAATACAAAATAAAATAAAAAGACATGCGCCTGAATATTTAACAAGAAATAAGCTTAAAATATAACAAAAAAGGCTGGGAAGATAAATTAATATTAATTGTTAACTAGATATCTCATATATGTTTGCAACTTCCTTTGACTCTGAGTTGGATGGATACCTCCTCACATTTCTGAGATAAGGAAATTTTAGCCCTGGCAGTCCAACAGGTTAGAAAAATGGAAAGTCTATCAATAGTTTTAGAAGCAGATCATAAAGTTTCAGATGCTTAGCAGATCTGAGATCCCTGCGAAGAGCGATATGGATAGTTTTCCAGCTAGGAGAAGAATGGCCATTTATACTGCCCTATACCTAGATGGGATCAGACAGAAAATCCCTAGGTGTCCTTCTTGTAGCCCAGGGCAACTGGTGGGAACTTTAATGATGTCAGTGGAGGTATCCTTCTTGCTGCTCTCTCCCAGAAACTGCTGCCTGGGAGTATTATAACAGTCTAATAATACTTCTATCACCTCCAAAGCAGCAACAGAGGCATCTTTTCAACTTGTTTTGTATTCAATCCTCACAACAAGACTAGACTTGAAGACTGGATATACAAACAGATGGTGGACAGACTACGTACGGCAGAAATCTGACCCACAGTCTTTGCAGCAACTAGTTCAGGACGCCAAACCACAGCTTCTACAGGAGTCAGTGGGGAATGGTCAGCAACTGGTTAATCCAACAGTTTCTTCAGATTTGTCCTCACTCTCAACTTGATATCAACCACAGCAAGCCAAATATGCTCCTCAATCCAACCACACAGAATGCCCTTCCCATGAGCTCACTCCCCGTTTCCCCATGCAAACAAGGTCCAATCATTTCAGGCCTGATGCCTTCCCTGCTCTCTACCATAAAGCTTTCCCACTTTTCTACCTTTGAGTCTGCCAAATAAAAGTAATGTTGGCTGCCTTCCTTGTTATAGCAAGACCTGGACAATTAGACTGTTTGCTCTTATTTGGGTGGTCTTCATTCATCTCCAGATATCAAAGCCAAATATTAAAACCCTCATTTCAGAGATAAACTGAGTTACCTTAGTTCCCAGCCATCTTCTTAACTGAAAACGAGCATGTAGACCAACACTTAAAAACACTTTTTTTGTTGTTTATATTTTCAGCTCTAAGACTTGGTTATATAGGTCATAGACACATTACAACCATTACTTCCCACTAACAATATTGAGCTGATTTTTATTCTGAGTTAGATCTTGAATGGGAAGAAAAGCTTTCAGAGAATAAAGTTACTGATGCTTATATAAAGTCTCTGCAGACTTCCTAAATTCTTGAGACTAACACAACTTCTCTGCACATGCTGGCAGTTTGAGAGCTATAGGCACAAACAGTGTGTTCTCCCACCCCCAGTTTCAGAGCTTTCCTAATCGACATTGTAACCTGTTGTCCCAAAAGTTCCTACTAAAGTTATGAGTTAATCCTTACCATTCATCTCACCACAGCCCCTTCATTGGTTTCTCCCAACCAGTGTTAGTTTAATTCCACTCAATTTTAGCCAGTGTGAATGGTTAGACATAAACATAATAGGAAGATCTAGAGAATGCAGCTCTGAGCTGTTCACAGACTCCTTAGTCTGCTTGCCCAAATACAAAACCAGCAGGATATTATAGTGTCCATAATGACTTTACTAAAATTGCTTGTCTTGGTAATTTCAGAGGCTAAATTTTGTTTGACTGATTACACTTAAGCAAAATGGTATGAGTCTCTGATGTGAAGGTGTAGACAGAAAGTAAAACAGAAGGCTATGGAAGGATTTCCCAGAGGCTTCCAAAAAGAAGAGGAAGAAAACAACAGAGGAGAAACAGGGTTTTTTTAAGCTGTATTAACTTTTTGTGAGCACGTTGATCTCCATGCCAGGGAGTTCTACAAATCAAAGACTGCTGGGAGGCAAGGTAGAGAGAAGTTAGGGAAAACTCCCAAAAGGGTGGAATGAGGAAGTAAAAGAGTACATCTCAGACCAATAAGCTGCTAGGTCCACTCACCACAGCCCCCACCTCCATGCCTGAGCAAAAGGAAACACTTATGGCAGGAGACTCTGTGATAGCCCCAGAAGCCAACGACAACACGGACTGGCTAAAAACACATCAATCCAAACTGGAGAAAAAATTGACACCAGAGACCAACCCCAAAGTTCATTATACCATCATTAAATGAAAACTGACACCACAAGGAGAAGGGGGGCTAATGGGGAGGGGGAGAAACCCCATGCTACTGCTGTAGCAGACCACATTAGGAAAAAGATCCGCTCCTAACCAGGAGGCAAAGACTGAATTCAGTGCTGCAAAGTTCAGGAGCAACCTATCTTTAGAAGCACGTAAAATCCCAAGAATTGACTGACCCAGGGTGCGGCGCACCTGCTAGTGAGCCCATGTCCACTTCAACGTGTCCATTTGCTGTGTGAGTCAAGAGCCTGCAGTTCCCTGACCACACAGGGGCAGGGCCAGCCCAAGGCACAGTACTCATCTGGTGATGACTGGGCCAAATTCCATGGCCTGGCATGAGGAGACTATCCACAGGCAAGACGAGAGGAAGAACTATGGAAGTTAAAATCAAATAATAAGTAAATACAAGTCTTTATGTCTCTCTTCTTCTCAACTTTTGCCAGGACCTCATAGACCTACCCACAATGCTCTACTTCTTTCTTTGTTTTTTAATAATGCTGTAAGACTGAAAAGACTACAGACAATGCTTATTACAATTTATACATTCTATCAATGAGGAAAACGAGGCTGACGAGTGGTCCATCCAAGTTTACGTATAGTCATACAGGTCAGACCTTGAAATGTTAATGTCAATTTATTTTATTTTAAAACCTATTTCATTTTACCTCCTCCCTTTACCTAAAGTAAAAAAAAATTACTTCAGGTAAATAGAAGAATACAGAGTTGGATTTCATTTGCAAGATGGACAGAAGAAAATTAAGTTACAGATCGATAGGGTTTAAGACCCCTCCTCCTAAAGAGTTTGAGAACTGTTGCTAAATGGAATCATTTGCATTTTTCATCAACGACCAAAGAAATCTCCTTATATATCTTAATGCCTTGTATAAATAAGGTACCCTTTTTAAGGTGGTGCCAATATTTCCTGTTTCTTCTTTCTTTAATTTTTTGCCTCTGGCAATGTTCAGTCCACGGCTGACTTGGACCATGGCAAGTTTAATACCTTTGATTTAGCTACAAAGGAAGGTGTTTTTCACTATTCATCTTTTTTCCCATTATTAATCTTTAATGCCACAGTCAAAGATGCCTTATTCACCCACTAAATTTTACTGACATATAGTGAGTCACTTAACCTTTGGGGAGAGATTTGGGGAAGCTTGGCTGAATGAGACTGATGCCTGGATTCTCTAATGAACTTGAACTTAATGAATAGGCCTTAGTATTCTGGGTATGCCATGCAGCATACACTCGAGTTTAATTTCATCACAGATAAAGTTGTGCTACCTTTGCCTTTTCAGGGCACTAGGGCAGTCTATACTCTGATTGTCACGATTATTGTATAACTGGCATTTAAAATCCGTATATTAGAATATTTTACTTTTATTATAGCAAGGTACTTAAAGAATCTTTACTGGACCTTTTCAGCTTCAATAAGTGAGGTATCTGGACAATGCCCAAGTGCATTTTAAAGTGCGTGGACACTATACTGGGGGCATCTAACCTGTGGCCCATGAGCTAGCTGCTTGCAGCCCAGGATGGCTGTGAATGTGGCCCAACACAAAATCATAACTTTACTTAAAACATTATGAGATTTTTATGTGATTATGTGTTGCAGTATATTTAATGTGCAGTCCAAGACAATTCTTCTGCTTCCATTGTGGTGCAGAGATGCCAAAATGTTGGATACCCTTGCTCTAAGTTTTAGTAGCACTAAATGGTTCCTTGAATATGAAGAGCCTGTCAATGGTTAAGTCAATGTGTGTGTGTGTATCTTCACAACTGTAAATTGTCATAACGTTGAATGTGGACTTTAAATATAAAAAATTATTTAATAACATAGTATAATAGAAAAAATAATAAACATAGAATCAGAAACAACATTCTGTTCTCAGCTTTCCACTAACTTGAAGGAATTGATTTCTTCAACTTTGGATACCTAATATTGAAATAGAAATATACCCACCTAATCCTATGTTTCTGATAATTCTTGTAAAGCATATAAGCTGAATATCTTAAATAAGAGACATTTATTATCATATTATCATAGTAGGTGAATCCTTACCTTTTATTAAATTTCTAGCATATGGTCTGTAATTTGCAAGGTTTTTGCTAGATTCCAAAGAGAGATGCATAAGAGAGGTTTTTGAATATAAAACATTACTATTTTAATGGATCAACTAATAGTTTTGACCTTTTCTTTTTACATCTAGCAGTCATTTATATCCATTTAAGATATCACATCTTTAAAATAACTAATAGTCCTTAGACTGAACTCAGGAGTATCATGATAGCTGATTTAAATACATAATGGGTGTGGTAGAGAAAAAGATTAGAAGATAAATTGGATTTATCCTGTGAGGTCAAGAAAGTAAAGTCTGTATTTGTGAATAAAAGTTTCAAGAGAAGACTTTAGCACAACATAAGAAAAAAATTTTAAATATCAGATCTGACCAAAAGTGACAAATCTCCAAACATTTAGAGGTGCACATGCACATGATTTCCTTCGCCTGTACTGTACCTGAAACATGACCACATGTCCTGAGTTTCTTTTTCATATGCTTTCTATGAGTACATGCCTATAACTAAATCAGTAGAGATAAAAACACAATCCGTAAGTTTTAAGCACCTGACAGGATATTGATAAAAAATATATGATTATTGTTTTTTTAATAACTTTATTGAGGTACAATTGATGCACAAAACCTGCATATATTTAATGTATACAGTTTGATGAGACTGGAAATATGCATACATCCGTGATGCCACCACCAAAACTAGGTAATAAACCTATCCATCACACCCTAAAGCTTCCTTGTGTCCCTTTGCTTCCCTACTGCCCCACCCCACCCCTGTGGTAAGAATTTAATACAAGATATACTCTCTTAATAAATTTTTGAGTAACACAACGCTGTTAACTATAAGCACTATGCTGCACAGCGGATCTCTGGAACTTATTTATGTTGCATAACTGTAACTTCATACCCATTAAACATGTGGGTGCTCCTTTAAAAGGCTAAAACACATTGTGGCAGAAACAGGAAAGCTGTTCACCAAATCTGTTTTCGATTTTCCTGGAGTATACAGTGACTATTGTGGAGGACTAAAGATGACTACAAATTCTTTGGTGATCCTTCCATTAAGAGGTATGTCTGTATTTTCTTCCCTTGAATATGGGTGACTTTGATCAATAAAATATGGTAGAAGTGACATATGCCTCTTTCTAGGCTGAGGTTTTAAGAAAATGACAACTCTCAGTGCCTGTCACTTGTACCATTTGCCCTTAAAATCCAGCCACTAAGCTGTGAGGATGTCCAAGTAGCCCCGTGGAGAGGCCCGTGTGGAGAAGAACGGACAGATCAGGTGCCGTTCTCACCAACAAGTCTTCTGACTTCACTAACAATCTCCTTGAAGCCCTTACAGATTTTTGCCTACCACCATTTGATTCCAAATATCTTACATGTTTATCACATATTACTAGATAACAAAAACAACTGTGTTACCTTCAAATGCTTGACAATCATTATAATAAGAAAAATAAGGATTAGTGAAATTTTACATTTTAATGGAGACTGATATTTTAATTTTTAAGCTTATGTCAGTGTTTTTTTTCAAATTTTAGATTTTTTTATACCTATGAAAAATTTAGATGCTTACACCTTATCCACATGCCAAGGTGGAGACTCTTACTAAAAACCAAAAGCCAGAAAGTTGTAAATAGTCTTTGGGGTGCCTTCTTAGTATCCGAAGTCTACAAATAAAAACATGACAAGATGTCAGCTTATGAATCCAAATGATCAACTAGAAAACACAGAATCCCTGTGTTGTCCAAAGTAGACAGAAAGTCAAGATGCAGTCAGGGAGAATTTGTGGAGGATTAGCATCGAGGAAAGTACATCGGATGTTGTCACGATGCCATATAACTGTCAGGTTGTTCAGAGTCAGAGAGCTTAAGAGTTAAAAGAAGCTGTAAAGATTTCAAGTCCTATTCTTTTCTAGATTTAACGATAAGTAAGCAAACTTTATCTGTGTGCCTAAATGTTTCATTATAAGTAATTTATTGATTTCTATGTAGTGAACTAAATTGCTTGAGAGTCATTAAGGCTCCACAATTTATGTCAGACTTTGCAAACACAGTCACTAGGGGCTTGCTTTTCTAAAACTGACTGTTTCTCAATGTTCACCAGCCATGCTAAATGTGGTCAGTAAACAGAATGGATGAGTTCGCTTCCATCACTCGCTGAATAGGCGCAGCAAGCCACCATACATTTTCTTTGTTTGTTTTGTTTTTGCTGTTTTAATCTGTATGTAGAGAAAGATAAAACTACTTAATGTGGCACCAAGCAAATACTAAGAGTTATAGAAATGCCGAGTGTTAGCTTGCAGCAGTGGCACAACCCATCAGCGATCGTGGCTCAGAAAAGCTCAACAACTGGTAGTAGGTACAACCAATGAGCTCATAAGAAACAGTGCTGCCTATTATTCCTCACCTCCCCCACAAAAAAGCCCCCCGAGGACAGAACATAGTCAGCACCAAGTGAGACTCTGACTAACTCAAAGATTCCAATACAATCAACACTCATTTTGCTGAAAAGTGGTCGGAAACGGTAAGACGCATAACTAGAAGACACAGATGGGTCCTCACCTCCTTTTGTTCTCTTTATGTCCCCTCTTAGGCATGTGAATCAAGTAATCTGAGTGCCACTTTTCATCATCATTTATCTCCTCATTAGTAAAATAATAAATCAGTAAATAGAAAAGGGGAATCTAAGGATGTTTCCAAACAGATTACTAATTTGCAAATAACCAAAAAGAGGCTGTGCTTTCTTCATACTCTATCTTAAATTTTACAGGCAATAGAACTCATATAGAATTTCCTTCTGGATTTATCAATTTATTGGGTAAACATAAAATTCATGGTGCATTTTAAAAATTGTATGGCTTCTGATTAATTCCTGAATCATAACTTCTGAGTTTAGTATGGCATAGGGAACAGTGATCTAAATAGTCAATTACCAATTTAGTTGTAAATGTGGCTGTTATCCTAGATTGCAATTAGCAAGCAGAGAAAGAACAAGGTTTCAGTAAAGGAAATATTTTGTTGAGGGAGGAAAATTTCCAAATTAATCTTACATCAAATAATGGCAGCCTAAAACTACCAAAATTAAAATAAAAATGTAATACCTTACCATTTAACTAGACACCAGCATTGAAAATTCAACTTTTCTCTGGCTAACAATCCTTTAATGTACAAAATCTATTTCTGTAATTTACTTGTGGATATAAAAACACAGAGTTGTTCAACTTTATTAATAGTGGTGACCAGACAAAGTTTGTTATTTTTCTCCATTTATAGTGCTGGGAGGTCCTTATAAGGTATTTTTAAACAAATCATTTCTTTATGGAAGAGATGATTCTAATTGTTCTTCCTTTATTAACTATAAAACTATATAAGCTATACATACAATTTATAAAAAACTAAATAAACTATATATAGTTTTATTATGTAGTAAAACTATATATAAACTAGATACATAAACTATAGTGAAATGAATCTACAGCTGTTTAACATAGTATTTAAAGTTATACTGATTTATTCATTCTCTATAGACTCCTCAGCCTTAATAACAATCAAAAGGATAACACTGAAAGCAGTACTTAGCAAGCGCATACTCTGTTTCAGTTTCTAAAACCAGCACTTTGAAGCATATTTTAGACCTTATGACAATTGCTCACTTAATTATTGACCTAGATCTACTATGTGTAACAAAAGGTCAAATCTTTCTTGCAGGATAAGTTATCTTCATGTGGTGTAAATTCTAGGCATACAGAAGGCACTCATTAAGTAATTATTAAGAAAATAAGCATGAATTAGGTGTTATATCACCACATGTGGAGCAGAGAGAGGAGCGGAAGCTTAGGAAACGTAAATACTAACAGATTTGGTCATACTGCTTATTCACTATTTAAACTCAGTTTTATCAGAAGTGAAAATACAAAGAAAGCAGTAGGAGTCACTTCAAAAAGTAGATATCATTAATTACAGAAAGAAGGTCTGATATTTAAGGAGTTACCAACAAAAGCGGGGAAGGGATGGGGTAAGAAAACATGTCTTGCTTCCCATTATAGCAGAAAGGCCATTTCTTAGATTTGTGAAAAATCCATTCTATAGATGACATGATTCTTGAATGTAAAATAATGGTGCCCCAGTGCCAACTGTGCCTTATGAGGGGTCTGACAACACGAGGCAAAGTGTCATGGTGAGAAACTCTTGTTAATAGCCACTGAAATGTAGGGTTGGGACTTGGTTAAAGCAAGTGAGTTGCCATGAGTGTAAAATTTAAGGGACAACCGTATACTTGCACAATTCAGGGTTTTTATTCTAGTGTGCCCTGATCCTTGCCCAGCTGTAGTATTATAGCACAATGTGAATTTTAACAGTTGCTTTGAATTCCAGAGCTGTGTTTTCCAATATGGTAGCCACCAGCCAAACGTACCCAGTTAAATTTAAATAAAAGTTTGTTCCTCTATTGTTCTAGCCACAATAGCTATAATTTGTTAAACCATTTGCATTTTCCCTCTAGAAACTTTTAAATATTGATTTTGAGTCGATAGGTTATTTAATATTTGTTAAGCAGATATCCTGTGTAGGGCACTGAGTGTAAGTGAGGGAAGAGGAAGAAGAGAGTTCTTACGTACGTAATAGCTTCAATCTTTCCTCTAAAGGGCCTTGGTATAATAGGTGAGCTAAGACTTGCAAAAATAACAGTAAGAAGTGGAACAAATTTCCAAACAGGAGTTAAGAGTGGGGAGAAATTATTTACTGTTAGAGCCATCAAGAAAGAAGTCTTTATTAAAAAGGTAGTATTTAAATTGAGCCTTTACAGATAGGTAGAATTTGGAAAAGTGAATACAGTAGTAGGAGAGCTACATAAAAAAAGGCAAGACAGGAGGAAAATCAGAGCCATATTTGGGAGGAACTCTTGGGTTTGCTTGGACTACAAGGTATGTGGGAGTTGGCATACATCATGTTTTGTTGGTACCTTCTGTTCTGATAACTTTTAAGAAAATGTTTTATTATAAAGACTTTTAATATAAATAGATTAAATTAATAACTTTCATGTCATTAACAGCAAAGTTAAATTCTATGAATTGTAAAGTCACTTTCGCTTCTGAGGTTTGATGACATGAGAAGATAGCAGTGTTAGAACCCAATAATTCCTACCTGACTGTACTTTTGGGAATAGTGTCCTGCTTTGTTTTATGGGTATGTTAGTGTCTTACAGCCCTTCATGACTGATGTATGAGGTCTGTCTGGAAAAAGTCCAGTCATTGTTAATATAACAAGAACAGTTTATGTGACATCGATGTGACCTGGCAGCCAAGGAGAGTGAACTGGAATGTGCATGCATGAACAACGATGACTTCACTATACTAGTCAGTGGGGGTGGTAGATGCATTGAGTGAGCATGTGCACTGTGTGACCATCACATTCAAAATGGCTGAGAGAGTAGAGCAATCAATCTGCATCAAATTTTGAATTAAGCTTGAACATTCCTCCTTGGAAACTATTTGGATGATTCTGAAGGCCATAGCTATGGGCAACTGGTAATTGGCAGCTTCATCATGACAATGAGCCTGCTCATTCATCATAGCTCATGAAGAGTTTTTTGGCAAAACATCAAATGATCCAGGTGACTGGCTCCCTTACACCATACATTTGGCACCCTGTGACTTCTGGCTTTCCCCCAAACTAAAATCACCTTTGAAAGGGAAGAGATTTCAGACCATTGATGAGATTCAGGAAAACAGATGAGGCAGGTGATGGCTATTGGGAGAACTGTGTGAGGTCCCAAGGTGCCTACTTTCAAGGGGACTGAAGCATCATCATCCTACGTACAGTTTCTTGTGTCTTATAGCTTCTTCAATAAATGTCTCTATTTTTCATAGTACATGACTAGATACTTTTTGGACAGACCTCATATTATATGCATATAATCAAGGGCTATCCAAATATGCTCTACAGACAGGTTAGCCACGTTTTAGAAAAACGAAGAAAAATAACTATGGATTTTCTTCAAAGTATGTTTGAGAGCTCAGGCCCATTGCTATAGTGAAACACCATCTGTTTTTAAGATGATGTTTAATAGAAATTTCACAGAGATTTCTTCTTTTCGTCACTGTCAGACCTGTTTCTTTTAGCAAGATTGAATTGCAATTATTGCCAGAATCCTGGGTCAAACAGTTAAGCATTTTCAAAACAATTAAGAGAGAATATTTATAACATTAGTATGGAAGCCTCATAGAACTAAGATGTCAAAACAGCAAAAAACTATGGTTACCAGTATGGATATGTCTGTGTCTGTGTGCATATTAATAAAATATAATGTTTTCAGATAAGAATGCTTTTTATCCCATGAATCTGATTTTTGTCTGGAAAATGAATCTCAGGAAAAATACAAAGCATGATTAAAACCTACATCTGCAAAGCACTGGAAGGGCTAAACAAAAGTACCCTAAGATGCCAGCTTCTTTACTGTATTTTGCCATATTATAAAGTAAAATCTGTTATATAGCAGGTAGCTGCATCAACAAAATTATATATAGATGAAACATCAGTAATTAATTCTGAATAATAGAATAACAATAATAAAATATTATTAGCATAATATTTCTTTATAAAAATAATTTAAAAATAAAAACAAGTATCTGAGGAGAGATACTTGATTTTAAAGGGAGCCATCAATAACAACAGCAAATAAATTAACACATGTAGGCAATGTCCCAAATTGCTTTTCTTCCATGGAACAACTTAACAAATTTTCCTAAAACACTTTTACTTAAAGTGCTGCAAAGGTCAAAAATGTTAACAGAATTCTAAATATCTTCAAAATGTGGAATTGAAACTGATATGTTTTCTATTTCCTTTTAAAAATCCTATGAAATTTTTGCAACTGAAGAAGATGGATAGGTTGGGGAGACATACAGTTCTAATATGTTTCTACAATGTTTACAAAAATGGGGCTGCTTCTGGGGATCGAGCGTTGGGGCACAGCACAAGCAGGGAGTCTATAATGGGGGAGTCAAGAGTTGGAAAATTTTAGTTTAAGGTAATAGTTAATAAGCTTAGTAATGAATGCATGTGAAAAGCTATTGTTTCAGGAGCAGAAGGTATGGCCCACCCTGACTTGAGGAGACCACAGCGATTGACCTTTGTGCTCCAGAAGAGACCATAGCAATCAAGGTGGTATCCCAGCCACTGTGTCCCAGGGAGAGACAGTCCACTGCCCAGGACACAGATAAAGAAAATCGCCCAGGAAACAGGACACAGGACACAGATAAAGACAATGACCAGTCAGTGGATGAAAGGATGTTAGGGGAATTGCCGGACTGCAGCTTATATCTAATTAACCTCTTCCCTGAATTCCAGACCCCTTAGCTACCTGTTTGCCCCCTTATAAAAAAGGCTGGCTTGAAAGGAGGTGTAGGATGGTCAGTTAGGATACAAAACCACCCTCTTTTCAGATCTCTGGCCTTCTGAATAAAACACCCATAAAGATTCAATCCCTGTCTCTGCTTATTGGGTCTGGTTGGTGACAGGCAGCACAAATGCCAGCTTTTCCAGTTCACTAGGAATGCTGTCACATGAGTACCGACCAGAAAGACTCAGACTCCTCTACCATAAGGCTTGTTTCTCAGGATGCATAGCCGACTTACGTAATTTCGTAAATCATCTGGACTTCCATGCTACCACAAATTCCTAAGTAATACAAAGGCTATCTTGCACATGTAAAATAAATTTGGGCAAATAAAAAGAAAGATTTATTTCCGTGAAGGGCCTGTGGGCAGTAACAAGAGACTTGCCCTTCCCCAAGGAACTGAAGATGGGAGACTTCCAGTGAACAGTGATGAGCTTAGCTCTTGCAGGTCAGCTGGTCAGAGGGGAAGGATGGAGACAGAACAATCCCAGAGACATCACTGCATCCAGTGAAATCAGGAGCAGAATGGAGACAGGTGAGGAGTGAGAGGAACATTAAAATCGCCCAGGGTTCTGGGCAGTTCTGCAGCTCTGCCGGTCTGACAGCGACTGGTTTAACTCTCTGGATGGGGTCTCCTCTGCTGGGCAGGAGGAAAAGCTGTCAAAATTAGAATGATTGTGGGGCTGCACTATCTCAGTGGCTAGATCCTCTGCAATTCAATGAGACCGTTGTTCCAGACACAGTGCTAGAGTCAGCATCAAATATGAAAATGTAGCTGCCTGCCTAGCAGTTACGACTCAGTTGGATTGTTCTAATGTCCAGCCAAAAGTCCTTCTGGTATGTCACAATTCGACTCATTCGCGGTTTTCTAGTTTACACACTAATGATCAGTGAGAATCATTCACTAGATAAGTGTGTTGCCAGCACTTTCTAGACACAGATTCTATTGAATAAGGTCCATTAAGTCATTTAATGAGGAACACAATAAGAACAATCAGCGGCATATTACACCGCTAGTGTCGAGGTGAACCTTAGATAGGATACCTCTTTTTCCATAAAGGTTTTAGACCTTCTATTTATATTCATACGAGTTTGTTCCCATAAAAAATTAAATACTAAACTAAATTCTTCCAGTCCCTCACTAAAAATACAAACTGTCATCAGCTCAATCAAATTGCAAAAGCATATGCTACTCAAAAGACAAGAGGAATTGAATGTCAGTATGAACACGATGGCATAAGCCCCAGTAGGCTCCTCAGCCTTAAGAAAAAATAAACGTTGAACAGGGGCATAGCTCAAATACCAAGAAGGTGGGGTTTGCCTGGATGCTGATGCCCTCCATCTCACAGCAGCCCTGCATGTAATCACTTATAAATAATATTTGTTCTTTATCTCCAAAATGAACCGTTTTCATATAATTTAATTTTTCTTTTCATTTCAGGTCAGTTTTGTGCATAATGCTCCAGTAGCCACCAAACTCACTTGGACCCAGCAACATCACATAATAGAAAATACGTCATGGTTTGTAATCTTTAAACATCAAGTACACATATTCAGTTTTCTCTCATGAATCATATTTTATTTTCTTCCCTACTACATCAGTTAAACAAAAAGCTAATTTTCTCACATTTTGTTCTTCAGTGATATGTAAAGGTCAAACTGTTTCTAGCAGTTTCTAATCAGCACCAAATCACAAGCGTATCCATACTGAGTTGACCTAACTTTAGCCCAAATGAAAGAAACATGAATTTTCAATTTGCTTTTAAACAAATGTATGATTCTTGTTGGACCTTTTAATATACTGAAAATAGCTTGTGATTTTCTCTTTGTTCCTACACACGTACACAGTTGTCCAGAATCCTCAAATCGAAACCTATTACTGAAGAGATAAGACTTTAATTTTTCTGTATGCATTATTCTTACTCGACATACACTGAGGACCTAGAGCAAATTTTTGTAAATACATTCTTTTAGCAAGAACATGTTAAGTTCTGTTATAAAACATAACTCAGCCAGATTAACCAAATAGTCTCTTAGCTGCTCTTCTTGCTTCTAGTCTCACCCCCTCCAATCAATCCTCCGTTCTGCAGCCAGACCCGCCTTTATAAAACACAAATCTGACCATGCCACGCTCCTACTTAAACTTTTCAGTGGCTTTATGTTTTCTTCAGAATAAATTCAAACTCCTTAGCTTGCTTTCCTCTTTAGCCATATCTATCACCAGTGAATGGAAACTATTTGTAGTCCCTACTGCTCTCACTATTACTAATAGCAAATGATTCGTGACACGCCTCACCCTTAATGAAGCCTCGCGATCAGCTCAGCACTGAGGCTGGCCTGTCACAGCTGCTGCAGCCTCCAGTCCTGAGAGGGCTCAAACCCTCTACACCTCTGAGTTGTGCATATGCGGAACACTGCTTCACTGGTAACACTCTTTTGTCTTTGTCCCTCACAATGCCCCATCTTTCTTTTTCCCAGTATTCCTTGTATGCTTTGCTCTTACTTATCCTTTACATCTGCTTAAAAGTCACTTCTTTCTGAAAGCCTTCCTTGATCCCTGACCCCCCACAGGGCATAACTTGAGCCTCCTGTGTGCTATGTGTTCACACAACACACTATCCCCTTCTCTCTTAGTGCACTTTCCACACTGTATTGTAATTGCCCCTGTACTTATCTGAGCTATGCAGTAGATCACTGATTTTCAAACACAAGTGCGCATTAGAATCACCTGTAGGGCTTGCTAAAACACAGATTGCTGGACCCTACCCTCAGAGTTTCCGATTCAGTAACTCCTTGGGGGTCAGGGGAGCCTCTGACATGCATTTTTAGCAAGTTCCCAGATGGTATTGATGCTACAGTCTGTGAATATACTTTGTGAACCCTTTGAAAGCAAGGCTTTGAGTTATTCATTCAGGTATACCTAGCATCTAGTTTAATGCTTTATATGCAAGAGGAAACATGCAAGTACTTACTGCATGGATCGGCAAATTTAGGGGGCTTAAAATCACTCTACATGTAGAGATAATAGTGTGGTAAAGAAAAATTTCTCCTTGGTGCTTCCCTAGCTCAATAATGGCTATATTTCCTAGTATACCAATATCTACCGCTACCACCACTACATTTTCACATAATCAGATATTGGATATTTAAATCGATTAGGAAAATAATCTAGATTGCATACTGATTAAATGCAGAATCCCTTTAGTCCTTTTTAAAACAAGTAGAGTCAGATGTCTTTGGTCAGCACTGTAATCGGCGTAGTCAGGCCTACGTGGCTTTTGATGATACTCAAGGAAAGACAGACATTTTTTTTTAAATGGAAAAATGTATTTGTAAGAAAATGCTATCCCAAGAACAAAGGGACTTTATATGTTAAGCACAGAATAGTTTACCAAAAGGATGAGAGCATTTGTTTGCCCGTTAGTTTGCACTCTCACCCCCGCCTGCTTTCTCAGTGATTATCTGTCTAAGTCTCTCCTAAAAAGTTCACATCTGCAATTTATCTATTTTTGGAGTCTTGAAGGTTGTTTTGTTTTGTTTTAAAGTATAGGGGCTTGATAAAACCTCCTAACTCTGCTTTCTCTTTTCAAAATATTTACTAGTGTACAAAGTTATGTAAAAATATGTAGTACTAAAAATTAACTCTGTTTTTTTAGGATTTCAGGTAATGAGGTTAAAATGGAAAATATGATAAATCATTTTATTCCTAAAGTTGAACTTGCCAACTATTTTAAAATTTAATATTTTATGAAAACAACTTATAAATAGACCTATTACATACTGTAAGAAAACAAGTTTTTTTTAAATAGTTCTTTAGGTTATATTTCAGAAAGAAAAGGGAAACAACGCAAAAATGTTATTGGTTGATTTAATTATATGCTATAATTCATACTTAACTTTTATTTCTAAACTTGCAGTAAATTATTCTTGAAAACAGTATTTCCATCACGTTTCATATCAAAATAAATTACTTGTGATAAATAGGTATTAATATCTACTTATTCAGGGGCTGTGGCCTGAGAGGAGGCTTCATGTTCGTCACACTTCTGGAGGGCCACCCAGTGCTCTCGGCGAACTTAGGCCAGGGGAGGCCATCCGTGTGCTCGCTCCCACTTCAGGTGTCTCAGAAAGCAGTTTATACACTCGTCTGCAGCCCAACGTTCGTAGTTGTCCCTGGGGGACGCCTCCAGATCACCTGGTTTGGAGGCCAGCAGGGCTTGTGACTGTGGCCACACAGGACTGTATTTTACTTGCATACTTTAAAAGCTTCTCCCTGGGGGCCTGGCTTCCAATCAGCCTGAAACTGGCTGCTGAGTGAGATTCCCACATTTGGGACACTGACAGGTCTTGTCACGCCCTTGACAACTAGAAAATATTAAAAATAAAATAGGCTGCTTGGACTGTCTCAAATGTTTGGGAGACAAACCAGAGCTCTCTAGGTTTGAGAGATATCTTAGGGAGCAAAGTTGCACATTAAGTTTCATCTTCTACATGAGGAAACTCCTCCAAGACATTTGATCTGCACAGACATTTTTCCAAAGACATACAAAAGGCCAACAGGTACAGGAAAAGATGTTTAATATCATAATATCACTAATCATTAGGGAAATCACAGTGACATATGACTTCACACCTGTCTGGCTGGCTATTATCAAAAAGACAAGAATAAGTATTGGCGAGGATGTAAAGATAAGGGAACTCTTCTACACTTTTGGTGGGAATGAAGATTCGTGCAGCTGTTAGGTAGGACAGATAGTAAACCAAGGCAGGGAGGAGGAAGGAGACATGGCTCACACACTAACTTAGCAGTCCTGAGCCTGGTCTGATAATATCGTCAGGTGTTCCAACATCATAAGAAACACCATGCTAGCAATGGAAGAAGGGAAGCCCTTGAAATTCTGTATGTATCATTTCTATAATCTGGAAAAGAAAGCCTTTGAAACTGTATATTCATTGAGGGGGTCCACAGTACCCAAAGAAGAAGTCCATAAAACAACTTTGCTGCTTATGGTCACTGTTTTATGAGGGAATCCCTGGTGCTTGCAGAAAGAGCCCATAAATAACTTTGGGTAACTGCCTCAACTTCAGTTAACTGCCTCTTGTCACATATCTGTTTTACAAGATGAACAAATGGTGTCTGGAGCAAGATAAGGATTCAGGCTGATAGATCCCCACACATACCTATGTTTGGGTAGTCATGTGACCCCCGAGGGGAAGCTGGTGCCACTTTTACTCATCAATCAATATGTAACTTCTTCACCCCCCACCCATCAACTATATAAGTCCCCAAGACAAAGGACCTGATGTTCTTGCTTTAAACCTCCAACATGGCAAGGCCCATTGTCTTCCATGAGAACATATCACCAATTAACCCTGTTTACATACTAGTAGACTTACTGATCTGTAATTCTTCACTGAGTCAGCAAGAAGAACCAAGTTTCTCCCATAATATAGCCACTATTAAAAAACCATATGGAGGTTTCCAAAACATAAAAAATAAAACCATTGTGTGATTAAGAATTCTACTTCTGGGTATTTATTTGAAAAAAATCTAAAACACTGATTAGAAAAGATATATGCACCTCCATGTTCATTACACTATTATTTATAGTAGCCAAGATATGAAAGCAACCTTTTCCCAACAATAGATGAATAAATAAGATGTAGTACATATATACAATGGAATATTAGTCATAAAAAGAATGAAATCTTACCATTAGAGAGAACATGGATGCATTACATTAGATAAACCAAGTCAGAGACAGACAAACACCATATGATTTCACTTACATGTGAAATCTAAAATGAAACAAAATAAATGAACAAACAAAACAGAAATAAAATCATAGATACAGAGACCAAAATAATGGTTATTAGATGAGAGGGGTGTTGGGTGATGGATGAAAAAGATGAAGAGATTAAGAAGTAAAAATTGCCAGCTATAAAAATAGTCAGAGAGATGTAAAGTACCAAATGGAGAGTACAGTCAATAATATTGTGATAACTATGGATGGTGCCAACGGAAAATTGGACTTCTTGAGGTGGTCACTTTGGAAGGTATATAAATGTTTAACCACTATGTTATATACCTGAAACTAACACTATATTGTATGTTGATATTGAAAATATATCTAAGAAGACATGTTTTTATATCAAAGTTCCATTAAGTAAGCAAGTATTTATTGATTTCTATTACTGTATGTGAGGCACACTGTTTTATGCTGTAAATTCAATACTAAAACAAATAGAGTTTCTGCTCCCATTATACTCAGTGTTTACTGTGGGAATTACACAAGTAAAAGGACATTCTAACACACATACAAAAATAGAGGTTGCTTTTGACTACATGATACCAGATGGCAAGTTTATATTATTTCTGGTAGGAATGGAAGAGTAGAGGAAAGGAGAGCATTCTTCTGTTTTTTAAGAGCACAGACTGGAAGTTGCACAGATCGCTTCCACCTCAAGCATATTCACTGTGCTATCATTTGTAAAAGTGAGACATTGGAGTTGATATGTAAATTGTGGTGTAATAATGTGATACATAGCTGTAAAAAATAATACCCCTCCCCTGTGCCTAACTGTATCAGCATAGGTTCTCAAAAAGGAATATTGAGCTTTAAAAATTTCAAACCTCCCAAATAGCATTTAGGCAGTCTGGTTCTAGAGTTAGCACATGCAACCACACCACTGTCCTACTTGTTTCCATAATGTAGTACATGAGAGATTTATGGAGATACAGATGGTACCACAAATGGATAATAGACATATATAATAGATGTACATACAGATGAACCAGAAAGCTAATATCGAATTCATAATAGAGATTGCCTCAGAGGTGAGAGACAAGGAAATTTGATTTGGGAAGGAAACAAAGAAACTCTAAACAAAATATGTGATTTTCCATGGATGGATGAATGGATAAATGAAAAGATGGATGGGTTGACAGGTGGACAGACAGATGGACAGATAGACAGATATTCAGTGCTATTAATGTTAGGCAGTAGTGTAGATTCTGAGGACACCTTAAGGTAAAAATGATAGTTTTCTTAAAAATAAAAATAAGCAAAATAGACTTTAAACTATTTTGTTTTATCCTCTTCTGGAAGATTATATAAAAGGAAAACTTGAAATCTGAAGGTTGTTTTAAGGACATGAAATAACACCAAGGAAAATTAGTTGGATGATTTTAATGAATAGTGATTATTACTAAGCTAGAACACACCCATTTCATTAAGTCTACATAAAGAGACCCTCTATTTGTGGGATGGGGAGGAAAGACTGTTTAAAATGCCAAAGCACAAATTTTAAATTAAAAAAAATTGATCAATTTGATTACATTAAAATTGAGATTTTCTCATGAACGTATACTGTGGCAAAAATATAGAATGATGATGGATTGTGTAGTATCTTTGCCATTTCAAAAGCTGACAAAGGACTAAGAAATGCCAGAATATTAACTGGGAAAAAAAGTAATATTTTTAAAAAATTGGCATCAGAAGAGGCAATTTATGAAATGGACACACAAAATTAATAAGCTTATGAGAAGATTTTAGACTGAATATTAATGAATAAAATATGATTGTAACAACATTAGTCTAGTTTATAGTTTGATTTCTTAGGTATCTTCCTGCAAGAGATCCATCACATACATCCTCATTGAGACAGTAAATGCTCCTCCACAAGTATGCAGCCAGCCTCTAGAGACCACATGTCTATCCTGTTCTTCTAACTGCGATTATTTTGACTTCTCTGTCAGATCTAATTTCCATTTATATTCCAAGCACTAATTTCATCTGGCTCTTCAAAACCCCTTTGGGGAAAGTATGCTTCCCCATTTGAATAATCAGAATTATGCTGTGTCTAACAATCCTAAAATTCTTCTTATTTTATTTATTTATTTTTTTGGTTTCAGGCATTAAATAATCTAGAAAAAACTCAGATAAAGCAGAAGTAGCATAAATATAAAAACTATGTCCTACTGAAGAAAATGATGCATGAAGAGGTCAAGTAGCTCATCCAATGCCACAAAACTAATAAGCCATAGAGCTAGATTTTAAACTCAAGAGTTTTGATATCAGAGATCAAGTTCTAGATTGCAGTCTTGGAAGTGGGGTTGTTGAAGGAGACTAAATGAATAAGTAACATAATGCTGTTTTTATAAACTCTGTTTTTAATTAATTATATTATCAACTTAATTCTGTGTTAGGCACAGCATTGAACATTGGGGCTACAGAACTGAAACTGACAGCCTACTGGGAAAGATAGGCCAAATAGATAATATAATGTGCCTCATGAACTCAGCATGATAAGTGCACTTGGTGATGACATATCAGAGCATTAGGCGCACTGAGAGCCAAAACATTTAATTCAGTTAGGAGAGGCCCTTAAGGCTTTCTGAAGAACAGTTCAGAAAAGCTACAGCTAGCCATGAGGGGGATTGGGGAGGTGAAGCAACTTTAGGCAGCTAAAGGCAATGCAGACAAAGACATCAGCAAGTTTAGTGTGCCGAATCACAGAGTATAAGGTGAAAATGAAGTTGAAATGAGAAAAGACAATCAGAGCTCAGATCTTGGAGGACTTTTGGATAATGGCAGAGTTTGGACTTAATCTCATGAATGAATGGAGTTATAGATAGGATAGTCATATAAACATAAATATATATTAACTAGATATAATCAAGGTGGCAGGTTGGAAATGGATTTAGAGGTCTATTAGTCAAAATAAGTCAAATTATGCTGTGGTAATAAATTTCCATATCTCAGTGAATTAATGCAGTAATGGATTATTTCTTAAATATCCAAAATCTACAACTGGCTGAATAGCCCTCCTCCATCTGGGAGCTATACTATCTGGAATGTGTGTCCTTCCAGGTAACTGAAGCAGATGAGAGCTGAGGATGTTTTGACAGCTTGAGACCAGATGAGGCTTTCATCCACTCCTCCCACACGTCATCTTCCTGAACCCTGCAGCATGACCCAGTACAACTGCAAGAGGCTTTAGGCAAGGACTGAGAGTCTACCACAGAACAGAGTACTTCTTTCAGTCTTGTTTACAATAGGCCAAGTATACCTATGTGCTTATGGTTTGAGAAAATTATTGCTTATTCATTTATTCACTTCACTCAACAAATGCTCTTTTGAGCATCGACTGTGATACAGTTACCATCATAGCACCAGGAGCATAGAGTTGCTCATGCTACTTTCCTGTGGGTAAACTCTTGCACGGCTCCCTAGTCTCAGGGTGTCATATGCAAAGGATAGAGTGAGAAAGTAAGTGGGGTGGAAGGTGTGATGTGGGGCAAGTCCTGTTTCTTACAGGCCATTGTAAAGACTTTAAATTTGATGGAAATTAAAGGACTTTAGAACATTCTGTGACATGGTCTGACTTACTAATTTTTTAAATTACTGATGTGTGAGAGAGAGAGAGAGAGCACGAGAGAGAGAGAGAGAGAGAGAGAGAGAGAGAGAGCACAACATTGAGTTGTTCCACTTACATATGCATTCATTGGTTAACTCTCGTGTGTGCCCTGACTGGGGGTTAAATCATAACTTTGGTGATTTGGGATGCTGCTCTAACCAACTCAGCTACTTGGCCAGGGCCGACTTTTTAAATGGTTCATTCTTGCTTCTCTGTTGAGAACAGATGTAAGCTGGTAGGCTGAAAGCACTGAGATCCCTTGGAAAGTTATGTAGTAAGCCAAGTGAGCAATAAAGGTGGCTCAGACCAGACTGAAAGCACTGAGCTAGTGAAAAGTGGTCATATTTTTAATGTATTGTGAAGATATTTAATTTTGAAGATACCATCATCAGATTTGAGGGCAATTCCAAGATATGGTGTAAGGTAAAAAAAGACATTTGCTTTGGCTCCCAAGAGAATGAAGTTGGAGTCACCTGAGGAGAAATGAGTCTTAATCATTAAAATTATTCTGAGATGGTTTCAGCAGGGCTTTTGGAAGTATTAGTTTCCTAAACTATTCAGAACCAATGGGTATTCCTTTAGAATTTCAAATAATAACAATTTTTATGGAAAAATCTTTTTCTTAAATGTAAAGCTTAGCTCCAAATAGTACCAGAACTGTCAACATTTCATATAACATCTATCGATCTTTCTACCTATAAAGAATGTATCTTGTTTTGAAAGCCAAGTCAGCAAATATTACAACTATATTAGATTTGTTTTGATGTAACAATTCATTTACTTTTTGTCAAGGGCATGTTTGTTTTATGGGAACTCCTATATT
Organism: Tonatia bakeri; assembly: GCA_004024845.1. NCBI lineage: Eukaryota > Metazoa > Chordata > Mammalia > Chiroptera > Phyllostomidae > Tonatia > Tonatia bakeri. Next base: position 335,412 of record PVIA01000218.1, read on the forward strand.
TTTATATCTCTTATATAAATAAAACCATTATTATTATTATTTATTGGGAACTGCCCTGCCTGGTTTCAGGAGCTGTAACTCCCCCATGGCTGTGAGTGATGTTTGGACCACAAGCCACTAAGGAGACAAACCTTATCTCCCTGGCAGGGGCACCATCTCTGCTCCTTTTACTTCACCCTGCCTGGCTCCCAATGCTTGATTGGTTAGCCAATGATGGGTAAGATTCCTCAAGGGAGGGATGACCTAAGACAGGCACGATCATGGGGCCCCAGGGAAGGACTTGGGGGCTACAGAAAAGGGGTAATTGACCCTCAACCCTTGGCTTTGACATAGCCTGAGTCCTCATCCTGTCTGCGAGAAGTCTCCCAATCTCTTGGCTGCCTTACTTCCCATGCCTGACTTAAGTCTGAAACAATGCCAGTGGTGGGTGCAGCACTGTTCTGGAAAGGGCGAGTTCCCTAGGGTGATCAGGCCTAAGAAAGAATTTGTAAAATCCTGTGAAACCTGCTTTGTTTAGAATGATCTCAATTAAATGATAAGGGTCCAAGCAGGAAGTGAGTTTGTTCCCCAAAGTTTTATGGCCATTTAGCTATCTGACCCTGACTCAAAATAGGCCCTCAGAGTTCTTTGTATGTTATCTATCGTTTGATCCTTACTGCCTGATAATGATTAATGAGCTTTCTGTATACACCCTGTATTCCTATGCAAATTGAATCCAATAAAAGCCTCTCAAGGCGAGAGGGTCCAGGCCCTCTCGCCTTGAGAGAGAAGTTTCGCTGTCCCTTTTCCTCCACAGGACTCGATAATCTGTGTGAATTTATTTCATCTCATCCATAATGCCGAGGACGCTGAAGGCTGGTGTCCACGTCAATTATTAATAATTATTATATTAGAAAGACACTAAATAAGATATGCTACTTTACCTTGATTTACCTTCATTCACTGGGTGTACATTAGCAGAATGAGGTTATATTTAAGCTGGATTTTGATGAAGGCAGAGATCAGGAGAACATTTTAGGAATATAGAAGAGGATATATAAATTTGTGGATGTAAAATAGGATGGTTGATTCAAGGAAATAATAGACTTTAGGGCCCATGAGAGGGATCATTTTGGGTTTGGAGTTGCAAGGAGCAGGAAACTGGGACTGGTAAGGTCTGGCAAGATGGATAATAAAGTTATATATGGGTAATTTATATGGTATAATGAAAGTTTCAATTTTATATTTTAGGTAAGATAAAGATGATGTGAAAATGCAGAAGCATTTAAAAATTTTTAGTATATGTGCTGCCGAAGCAAGCACAGCATTTAAAAATTTTTGGGGGAAGAAGATGGAGAGTAGAAAACAGATGAAGGAAAGCCACTAGAAAGCCATCCAACAGGAGAGTATAAGTGAGAGACAATTTAATCCCTAGAAATCTCAGAGAAATAAGTTTCGAAGCTAGCGCACATCTAGGAGGAATGACAAGCTGAAGTTACAAATCATTATGTGGTTATATATCACTTTGCCTCTGCAATGACAATCATCAGGCCTTAATTTTTTCTCCTATTAGGCTTAGGAATCAGTGAGCCCAGAAAGATTTAACACCATAAGAATCCTATCTTGAAACCTAGCTTGAAAGAGTCCTACTCACCTTTATCTTACATAGGCTTTATAGAATGTGTCCCATTCAATTAACCTGGAAATTCCACAGGTAATTGACAATTCCACAGGTAACCTGACAATTCCACAGGAAAAACTGCATACTTCAGGGAAGTAGGCAATAGATACATGTTAAAAAGCCACCCCGCAAACAGCAGTTTTATAGAAGTAGTAGCAATGTATAAATCATAGCATGCATTAGAAAACTTCTATGCAACCAAAAGACACATCTCATATAAACAGGGAAATAATATATGAAATAACATAACCAACAAACAATTAATATTCAGAATATATTTTAGAATTTTCTACAAATTAATAAGTAAAATACAAGGAAGCCAAGAGAAAAATCAGGAAATGATTAATAGGCAATTCACAAAAAATAAAACTGAGGTATTCATTGAGCATATGTGAAAATATGTTCAAACACCAACATTAAATAGCGCTCATCTCTGAAGGAGGAAGAAGAAAGGGGAATAAAGTTTGGAAGGAGTGCAAAGTGAAGTGCTATTTTATATGTAATATTTAATATTTTTGAACAACAAAAGCAGAGCAAATATTGCTAAATATTAAAAGTTGGTCACCTAAGTGGTAAATATATACATGTTTGATTTACTTTCTATATTTTTGAAATATTCCTTAATAAATTATTTCTTAATAATTAATAAATTTTGAAATATTTCTTAATAACAAGTTCACCATTTCACTTTGTAAAAATTCCTCCAACTATCACTTTTATGAGATAATGATAAGGGAGGCAGTATAAATTAGGGGGAGAACATAGGAGCAGGAGTTAGAATCCTAAATCTATTCCCAAATCTGCCACTTGCCCACTATGTGACCTTGAGCAAATCACTTAATTCTTCTAAAACTGACTTCTCATCTGAGAAATTTGAATAATAGTGTCCACCTTCACCACATAACATTATTGTGAGGAGTAAATTATTTCAAGAATATAAAGTGACATCCAAATGTAAAGAAAACATATAAAAAATTTCAAAACCTCCAGTTACTGTGAAATTAAGTGAAAATACTTTCCCATTTACTATCATTCTGAACTAATGGAAATGGACATTAGAAATAGAAAGACACATGTTTCTTCTTACCGGGTCTATTAGCTGGGAATAGAGTTCATGGCAATTGTCAAAAATATACTTGTACGTAGAATCCAGGCAAGCTCTGACACAGTCCTTCACCACCATGCAGGCCTTTGGGGGGTTTTGCAGCTCCAGAACCTGACAGACAAATTATTTTCTTAACTTGAAAATGTAGAACATTGCAATTCAGTATAAACAACTCAAACAATTTCAATAAATGCTTTTAGTTGATTTTTCTATGTTCAGAAAAATGTGGTATTAGAAATGTTTTAATGTGTAAATGTACACTTTCACTTTCTGATGTGACTATTCAGTGAAAAAGTTCATAGTCGTAAATATTGAAATAGTAACACTTAAAGTGACTAATTGTATTATTCATTCATTTATTTTATTCAATCATTTGATAAATATTTATCATCTATTATATGCCGGATAATGGTTATATTGCAATGAACAAAAGAAACACAAATTCTTTTCCTTGTGGAGCTAAATTCTAGTAAATAAAAAACAAAATAAATCATAAAATATATTATATGATGATGCATGTTGAAAATAAAAATAAAACAGAGAAGAGAGGATAGAAGGTATTTCAGTGGACTGGAATTAATATAGAGGACAGCAATAGTACCTGAACTCAGAGAAGTAAGAAGATGGAACCAGCAAAAAACCCCACATATATCCTGTTGGAAGAACCTTAACTTTGACCAAAGTGGGAAGAAATTAGGCTGTTTGGGTAGAAGAGCAAAATGACCTTACTTATCTTTTTAAAAGTTCCCTTATGCTGCCTTAAGGTGGGCTACGGAGAAAGTGACCAGTGATACGAATAGTGCCATAATCAAGTCAAGAGAAGATAGTGCGTGGACTATAGTGGTAAGCTAGGAGCTGTTACAAGAAACCATATTTGCGTTAATTTTGGAAGGAAGAGAAGGATTTGCTTACATTGTATAACTTATGTGAGAGAAAAAGAAGAGTCAAGACCCCAAGGTTTCAAGCTGAGTAACTGGTACAGTGGCGGTGGCCTCAAATGAGACAGGCAAAGCTGTGCTTGGGAGATCAGGAGCTCAGTTTCAGACACGTTAAGACTGAGAAGCAAGCTTGTTGTGCATACAAGTAGAGATCAAGTAGGTGTCTGGATAAATGAGTCTGGAGAGGAGAGATGCCTGGGAAATTTGAGTCCTATGACATCAGGCAAATGAGATAGAATGAAGCAGTGAAGACAGGAAAAAAGCATTGAAAACCAGAAAAGAGCAGCCAGTGAGCTGGGAGGAAAACTAAGCAATAGGAAATCTAGAAAATAAAGAGTTTCCTGGAGGAAGAATTGATACTGAACACTGTAGCATGAGGATCAAAATTTACAATTAGATTTAGCAAAATAATGCTCACTGGTTATTTGAGAAGATCATTTGGTGAAGTGATGGGATAAACGTCTGATTGAAGAGGATTCAAAAAATAAGGGTTACTTGAAAATCTAATATTGTTAAAATTTCAGTTCTCTCCAAATTGATGTATATTGGGAGCCACCCTGCCTGGTCTCAGGAAGCTGTGACCCCCTGTGACTTAGGCTGAGTGAGAGACCTCCGGATCAGGAGCCACTAAGGAAACAAAACTTATTCCCCTGGCATGAACGCTACCTGTTTGTTCTGTCCCTGGCCTTTAATGCTAGATCAGTTTCCAATGACGGGTAACAATTCTCTAGGATAGAAAATGGACCTAAGACAGGGGCTGATCTCATAAAGGCCTCTGTGGAATAAGTCTCATGAGACTGTGGAAATAAATGAAGGGGCTGTGGAAAGGAAGGGGTGATCGGCATCTACCCCTGCCCCCTCTTAGCCTGAGTCTTTGTACTCAGATGTGAGAAATCCAAGTCTCCTTGCTGTTTCTGTCTCCAGCCTTTCCCAGGGCTTACTTAGCAAATAACCAAAGGAAGGGGCAGTTTGGACCGGAGACGGTGGACCCCCAGGGTACTCAGGCCTGAGACAAAGAATATGCAAGATCCTGTGAGATCTGTTTGCTGGAGGATGTTATTAACTTGGAATTTGAAGGCACAGTCAGGAAACCTTTAAAACCTGTAGTCTTTTCATATGATAAAACTCCAATCTCTGCCCAGAATCACAACAGAAACTCTGTTAACATCTTTGTAAGATATGTGTTCCCTTTGATCCCTTCTGCCAGACTGTCAATCCACAATCTGTGACTGCTTTCTCAATAAAAACCCACGGGGAGGAAGGATGAGGCTTCCCCTTAGGAGGGTAGCCTGGAGCGGCTCAAAGAATTGGAGAGTGAGCACTCCGTCTCTGACTTCCACTCAGAAAACTGTTTTCTGTGCATGATTATTACTATAGTGTTTTTTGGCGTGTCCACAGACAGCCGGGATCTAAGCGAGGTTTGAAAATCGCTATAGTCAGACAGCCGGGTGTCCCAAGCGAGGTTTGAAAATCACTACAGATGTATAGATTTAATGCACTCCAAATCAAAATTCCAACAAGGACTAATATCACCTAAACAATTCTGAAAAAGAAGGAAAAAAGGCGGAGGACTCATGGTACATGATTTGCTATAAAGTTACAGTAATCAAGCCAGTATGCTAATGGTGAAAATACAGACAACTGACAGTACACAGAGGCCACAAATATACCCAAATAAATATGGACAATCACTAGAAAAAAATGACAAAGTAGATTTCATCAAAATTAAAAACTTTCTCTGTTTAAAAATGAAAAGGCAAAGGACAGAGAGAAAATATTAGCAAATAATGTACCTGACAACAAACTTGTATCTAGAGTATATAAAGAATTCTTAATACTCAAGAGTAAGTTAAAATATAATGAAAACTAGGCAAAAATATTTCAACAAGACTGTTTATAAAATAAACTCAGATGGCAAATCAGACCAAGAAAGAATGATTAGTAACATTAACTGAGTAAATTAAGACCACAATAAGATACTTTACTGCTATTAGAATCACTAAAAAAGAAAAAAGAAAAAATCAAAACCATGGAAAATACCAAGAGCCAAGAGCTTCACTATCAGATTCAGAGCAATTGGAAGTGGAATTCTCACACATTGCTGCTGGGAATGCAGAACTGTACAACTGCTTTGAAAAACAATTTGCCATTTCTTGTAAAGTTAAGCATACATTTATCAAGTATGTTTACTTGATAACTATAATGTATTTACCTAAGGAAAATGAACACTGGTGTTTACAATAAAATATATCTTTAGTCCATTGTATGTGCTTGCTTCCTCTGTTGAATATTAATTGACTATAAAGGTGTGGATTTATTTCTGGGATCTCTTTTCTGTTCCATTGATCTATTTGTCTGTTTATATGACAGTACCACACTGTTTTGATTAGTATGGTTTTATGGAATAGTTTGATATTAGGTAGTATGATTCCTCCAACTTTGCCCTTCTTTCTCAGGATCGCTGTTCTATATGGGGCCTTCTGTGGGTTCATATAAATTTTTGAAATACTTGTTCTAGTTCTGTGAAATACATCATTGGAATCTTGATAGGAATTGCATTGAATATATAGACTGCTTTGTGTATTATGGACATTTTAATGATGTTAACTTTTCTATCCATGAACATGGTATGTGCTTCCACTTATTTGCATCTTATTTATGTCTTTCTTCAGTGTCTTGCAATTTTCCAAGTGCACATCATTTACAACCTTGGTTAGATTTATTCCTAGGCATTTTATTCTTTATGAAGCAATTGTGAATGGAATTCTTCTTAATTCCCCTTTATGACAGTTCATCATTGGTACATAAAAATGCAATGGGTTTCTGTTATTCAGTAAATGGTGCAGGAAAAATCGGCCAGATATGTGCCAGGCAATGAAGCTTGACCGCCTTCTTACACCACACACACGGCTAAATGCAAAACGGATTAAAGACTTAACTGTTAAAGCCAAACCCATACAAATCCTAAAAGAAAACATAGGCAGTAAAATTTTGGACATTGCTGATAGCAATATTTTATCTGATATGTCTCCTCAGGCAAGGGAAACAAATAACAAATAACAAATGGGACTACATCAAACTAAAAATTTTTTCACAGTAAAGGAAACCATCAACAAAATAAAAAGACAAGCTACATATTCGCCAATACATCTGATAAGAGGTTAATATCTAAAATTTATAAAGAACTTATAAAACTTAATACCAAACCCCAAACAATCCAATTTAAAGAATGGGCAAAGGACCTGAATAGACACATCTCCAAAGAATACATACAGATGGTTAATAGACATGTGAAAAGGTGCTCAACGTCACTAATCAGAGAAATGTAAATTAAAACCACAATGAGATATCATCTCACACCTGTCAGAATGGTTATCAGCAATAAATCAAAACCAAGTGATGGCCAGAATGTGAAGAAAGGGGAACCCTATGCACTGTTGGTGGGAATGCAGATTGGTGCAGCCACTGTGAAAGCAGTATAGAGAAACCTCTGAAAGTTGAAAATGGATCTACCTTTTGACCCAGTGATCCCACTTCTGGGCATATATCTGAAAGAACTCAAAACACTAATTCAAAGAACATAAGCAATTCTAGGTTCATTGCAGTGTTATTTACAGTTGCTAAGATATGGAAGCAGCCTAAGTGTCCATCAGTAGATAAGTGGATAAAAAAACTATGGGACATTTACATAATGGAATACTACTCAGCAGTAAAAAAGAAAAAAAATTTTACCCTTTGCTACGGCATGGATGGACCTGGAGAACATTATGCTAGGTGAAATAAGACAGTCAGAGAAAGACAAGTACCATATGATTTCACTCATATGAGGAATCTAATGAACAAACTTAACTAATAAGTAAAACAGAGATAGACTCATAGGTGGAAAGAAGATGACAGCTAGCTGGGTGGGGAGGAGATTAGGGGGTGGGGGGATTAAGGAAAAAAGAAAAAGGACATGGACATGGACAGTGTGGTGATTATGGGGGGAAGGGTGTATAAGGGAGATAAATGATAATGGAAAAATACAATAAAAATAATAAAGTTGGGTCTCACCATCAGTCTCTATACACTGTTTAAGCAGCTGCTATCAGAAGATCAGAACTGACATAAATTCTATTTATTCCAGTCATCTAATGTAACTGATTGTAAACCAAATGAATTTCAATTGAACTTTAGAGGATATAAAGGATTGTTGATATATATAGTGATGTTTTCTGCTTCTCATATTATAAATTACTATTTTTAGGGCTTCTAGTGAATAAATTATGGGCAACTGAAAAGAAAAACTTATTTCTATTTTCTATTTTTTTTCCATAAGGAATTTTCTGAATAAACATCATCAAACTGTCTTTGTAAGAGCAAAAATTTTAGCCCAAGCCCTGCTAAGTAGATTTGGGAAAATTTTACATGAATTGTCCTGATAGTCAAATTATGACCATAGAGAACCTGCTGTTAAAGCAGAGGAGATATATCTAAAAAGAAATGCCTGTATAGCTTGGTAGCTAATAGTTAAATACTGCATATTAATAGTTTAAGTAACCAAATATACTGTAGACATTGTAGACATTGCCAGTGCTGAAAATGGAAGTGACCACAATTGGGGTAAACTTAAAGAGTCAGCTATTTTCTTTCCAAGAAAAAGTCAGCAAGACATCTGAGTTAAAAATAAACTAAGAAGTAAATGCCATTTCTATTTAACACTCTCGGATTTTTTTTGGTAAGTGCCATGTCCGCTTACTAGAGAGTTTTATTTAAAATAGGCTTAATTTAAAACTACATTTGAGCCAAATGTATCAGAATATCTTGTGTCTAGGATAATTCCTTTTCAACACATCTTCTATTGGAAGAATCATTTAACTCAGATGAAGTCACTACAGATTAATTGCTCAGGCTGAACAGTACTGATCGAGATGTGGTTAAAGTCTAAAAAGTTTTTGAACAACAAAGGAAACCATCAACAAAACAAAAAGGCAATTTACTGAATGAGAGATAATATTTGCAAAATACTGATCTGGTATGGTGTTAATATTAAAATATATACAAACTCATACAACTCAATATAAAAAAATAAACAATCTAATTAGAAAACAGGGAGAGCATCTGAGTAGACAGCTTTCTGGTGAAGATGCACAGATGGCCAACGAGCACGTGAAAAGGTGCTCAGCCTCACTAAGTATCAGGAAAATGCGAATCGGAACACAATGAGGTGCCACGTCCCACCTGTCACAATGGCTATTGTTGAAAAGACAAACATAACAAGTACTGATGTACAGAAAAGGAATGCTTATGCACTGTTGGTAGAAATGTAAACTGGTGTAGCCATTATGAAAAATAGTATGGAGTTTCCTTAATAACATTAAAAATAGAACTACCGTATGACCCAACAACCCCACTTCTGGAAATTTATCCGAAAAAACAAAACCCACTAATCTGATAAGAATATGAACGTCTGTGCTCATTGTGGCATTGTTTATAATAGCCAAGATATTGAAGCAAACTATGTTTCCACGGATAGATGAATAAAGAAGATGTAATACATACCCACATAAAGAAGTATTACTCCGCCATAAAAAAGAATAAAATCTCGCCCTTTTTAAAAACATGGATGGAACTTGAGGGTATTATATGAGGTGAAATAAGACAGAGAAAGACAAATACAATATGATTTCACTTATGTGTGAAATAAAAAACAAAAACAAAAACAAATGAACAACCAAAACAAAACGGGAGCAGACTCATACATACAGAGAAATGACTGATGGTTGCCAGAGACACGTGTGGGGAAATGGGTGAAAGGGGTAAAGGGATTTAAAGAGCACAAATTTCTAGCTACAAAATGAATAATCACAGGGACGTAATAAACAGTATAGAGAATATAATAAAAATACTGTAGTAACTGTATGGTGACCGAAGGAAATTAGACTTATCATCATGATCACTTCATAATGTACATAAATATCGAAACACTAAATTGTTCATCTGAAACTATTATAATACTATACATCAATTATACTTCAATTAAAAAGAAAGAAAGGTAAAACCAGTTTTACCAGGACATAAATGTGTCATATCACACTAAGTCAGTGACAGAAATAAGTTACCTTCATCCTAAAAAAGGTGATACTTGTTAGCAGATCCACAGTTGATTTCAGGTCTTGCAGCCGCTCAGCATTGCTGGCAGGAAAGTTCTCCTGATCAATTAGGAAACAAAAGAATGTGTAAATTATCAGCATTAAGGCTCTGGAGGGGAAAATAAACTAAAACTAGTTTTCTGTGAACAAGAATGGAAAGTAAGCAGTGTAAAAAATTTAAAATATCCCTATAGTAGTCTTACAATATTTTTATGATAAAACATTACAGAAAGTAAAAAATTCAAAAAGATTATCTTAGTCTTAGGAAATACCTGTCTATTTATTCCCATAATGCAACAAAATATACAAAGCAATATTATTAATGCCTTGCTATTGTTATTCTTCTTTGTTATAAAATAGTTTTGCACTAAAAAGGGAAGAGGACATATATTTGAAAATACTTTTTATAATTTTCTCAAGACGGGTAACTTTTTTCAAAAATACTTTGGGAACTTTTACATGAGCTAATTTACTTTTAATCAGGAGTAAATTTGATAAAGTTACAAAAATAAGACTGTACTGCATAGTCTCTCCTTGAAGCATTGCGGATTTTAACGAAAAGTTTCTCTTAGTGTGATTTGGTGAGACATGTCGTATAAAAATGGAGATGTCCTCAGATTGGCTTTTTCAATGGCCATCTGGAACATCCCAGGTAACTTTTCGCTGCACACGAACTGGAGGAGAGTTGGGGTCTAAGTGATGGCAGACGAGTGAACTCAAGGCCCTTCTGCCCCCAGATATTTTCATTGCCTGGCACACGAGTTCTCTCCTCCTGGTGTTGGACTCAGTTCAAACGTAAAAGGCGAGTTTGACAAAATTTGGTATTTAAAATTTCCAGAAATATGCAGTTAAGATAACCATCAATAAGAGACTAAAAAATGAATATAGGGGAAATACATGTGTGCAGGTATAAAAAGATGTTTAGGGTAAACTGTCAAGAATGGAATCATTATTATGATAGATTTTTTTGATAAATAAAATTTGTAACTAAAATTCTATGTGTGGATTTGCACACACATGCATGGGTATATTTGTGTGTGTTTCACCTGGAAGTGAAGTGCAGAATTGTTGACAATGAACTCTGAACAGCTTTAAGAAAGCATGCTTACTGATCTAGGGGTGTGTTAATTAACGAGTCTCCACAGGAATCTGAAAAGCTGGGGAAATATCAGCAGGACCTCTCAGTAGTGAGGGTGAGCTTTCAAGATGAGGACTGGGCCACATATGTACTTCATAAATTAGCTGAGAGTCACTCAATCTGACAGTTATTAAGAAATTATAAAATTAAGCTACATACATACACACGATATTGTAGGCTTATGTGGGGCAAGGTACCTGAATACGGGACACAGGCGTGCTGATTCGGCGGACAATTCCAGTGTGACAGGAAATGAGACCCTATACTCAGAATTTTTATTTTCCATTACATAATGAATATTTCTTCCACAATATGACAAGAAATTACCTGAGCCAAGCACAGTAATTTTGTACATACCCTATACTTCGACAGGTCAATTCTTAAAGAGTTGTGCAACTGGTCTAGTAGTTTTATGAATTTTTCCCTCTGTACAAAGAAAACACAAAATAGGAAAAGGAAAATAAATGGTCACTCTAAATGTAGTTCATACAACAATTCTATCAGTTATTGTCCCCAGTTTCTAGAAAGCAAGGTTTAGAAGTATCAGTGATTTCTCCAAGATTGTAGAGCGGCTATGTGACACAGCAGTGATTCAAACTACAGTCTCTTTGACACCAAACTCACATTCTTTCCAATAAATCACACTGCCTCTCAGTAATGAATGAGAGAGTATCCAGAGAATTATGTACTGTAGAAAGAGTCCAGGCAACTGAATGGCCACCGTACTGATTCACGGCAATATGAGTCAGGAAGAGAAAATATAACTGTGTCTCTACCCCCGCACACCAGCCCACCTGCCCAGAAATAAATTACAGTTTTTAAAACGTTTCTGCCTCCTATGGAAGTGGGAACAGCTGTTGTTTTTCAAAAACAATTTTGAAAAGCATTTTCATTTTGGTAGCAAGTACAGATTTCATAATCTGAAAGGATCTATTGCCTTTAACTTATGTTTACAATTTAGTGCCAAAAATGTATAAAATATCCCGCAAAAAAAATACTGATGCTTCCTCTGATGCTTATCAGTGTAGAACTGACCTCTTCATAGAGGAATTTAAAGATGATAAGAATAAGAAGTTTTGCTAATAAACATAAGGATAAAGTTCTGTGGATTAAATAAATTGGATAAAGTAAAAATATCAAAGTCACGCACAAACTTTATAAGTAGATAGTTTCACCATCCTGAGTCTCAGATTACTAATCCAAAATAGGCAAGACATTACTATCATTTACTCATATCACGAGTAAATGATAGTAAATGTCTCCGCTTACATTAATAATCTGCATATACCAAACTGCACTTTGAAGATACTGGTAAAAGTGGAAACTTTTCCTAGTATTTTCACATACAAGGTGGATTTATGGGGTACAAAATTCTTAGCCCTTGAAGTCACTGATATTGATGAAGTGAGCTGAATACTAATTGAGTTGATGAATTGTTCCTAAATTGAAACTTCAATTTTCTAAACAAACTGCCTTCATCAGGTTTATACATCAGTGAACAAGGTTTGAATATTGCCTCTGCATTAACCCGTATAGAGACAATAAATGTACCTAAGAAATGAACCTTGCTTTCCAGAAGTTTTCCACTTGTTAGGCAGATTAGATTCTCCAGTAAAGCTACTGAAAAATACAGATGAGTGGATGCTCTTTGATTTTTCCTTACCATTTCCATCATACCTTCTCAGGGAGGGCATGACCTATGCTGTCCTTTATCGATCTATTCTCCCGTGCATGTGGCTCAGTGGCTCTCAGTCAAATTTAAAAACAAATGAAAGAGCTGCTATAATCATCAGTTTAGGCCACAGTAAAGTTAGTCATTCAAAGATTGTAAAAGAAAATGTACATGTCATATTGCTGACCTCTTTGTCTGACTTCGGTGATTGGTACAAGTCATTAAGACAGCCGACGTGAACCTAGTCAACCATGTGCTGGCCCATGTCACGGACCCTGTTATATACACCAGGACCAATTATTCTGGTCGTCTGTCCAATATCCAGTCTTCCACCCTCCTTATAATGGAACTGCATGAGTCAAGTCTATTTGATACAAAATGCCCACCTTCCCAGACCTCTTTTCCTCTAGAAGTGGTCGTGTAGCCATAGTTTAGGCCAATGAGATATATACAGCTTATTAAAGGGCATGGACTCAGCACATTATCAATGAATTACTACTTGGAAAGATTCTAAAATAGTGCTTGGCAGACAGTATTTGTTGTATTATTGTTTGGTACATAATTCTTTGTCAGGCTTTTTTTCCATGAGCTCTTGGCATTTTTCTCCTTTTTCCCACCTTAAATTCAGATTATATCCTAAAAGGTAAAACAGTCATCCTGTGACTATAAGATGAAAAGCTAAATACATGGTAAGAATGGTGGAGCAAGAAGCCAGAAGGAGTCCCTATACCTCCTCACCCTAGCCATGTGTGCCTGCCCTTTCAAAAAATTACAGTCCTGCTATAATAGCCCTGACTCCTTATTGCATCGTATTTAGGTTACATGGGAAAAATCTTATAAAGTTTGTTTGAGTCTCTGTTTCATGCAGCGGAACAGAATCCTGACAGATACAGATCACACATTTGGTTCCTACCTAGATCCTCAGTAACTGGCTGGAAAATTTACATTCAAGGAAAATAGAAAACTGGAGAAAACTGCCAGACTTGCCATGAAATCTCAAACAGTACCAGATAATGTGAAATTAAAACTGTGCTGCTGATTGAATTTTCAGAGATCCTTTAAACAGCAGGACAATTTGAAATTTAATTTTATCTTCCATATTTCTATTTAAGTACAGTGAGATTGACTTTGCAAGAGCAGAGGAGGCCTACTGTCTGCATGGTGTGATTTGTAGAATAAAAGATGGGGTGATTACAGAATGTTTCCCCTAAGGGGCATGCCGCGACATCAGAAACTAAGTATTAGCAGCTATCAGAAATTTAGCTTTAATTAGTTGATAAGCATAACCAGACCAGGGGACAGGAAACTGTCTAAAAAAGAGCCAGATAATAAATATTTTCAGCTTTCTGGCCTTTGTCACAACTATTAAGCTCTGGGTTGTAGCATAGTAGCTCCCAAAGACAATATATAAACAGATGGGCATGTTTTTTTCCAAAAAAATTTTATTTATGAACACAAATTTGAATTTCATATAATTTTTGTGACAAAAATATTAGTCTTATTTTGACTGTTTTAATAATTTCAAAGTCTAAAAACCGGTCTTAGTTCATGAGCAATATAAAGTCAGTTGGTGAACCAATTTTGGCACCTGGGCAGAGGGGAGATTTTGAGTAGGGGGAAGCTGTTGTGAACCCACAAATGCACTTTTAGTAGTTCTCCTTAGAATCTTGGGAACTGTGGAAGGAACAGCTCTTCTAAGGAAGGGGTGTAAAAACCTCTGCACCATTCTCGGTTTCTCTCTTGTATCCTTTTCTTTCTCAGTATCTCAGACTAAAAGCAGGGCAGATTTAACCTGGAGCCAATGACGCTTAAGATTTAGGGGCCCTTACTTGCTCCAGCTTTCCTGGGAGGAACCCGAGCCATGTGCTCACATGATCTTAGGTTTTTGTAACAGTTGCACAAAAAGGATGGAGATTATTCTGACCTGGACTGGCAAACCGTGAAGACTATTTTTTTGTATCATATCAAAAGTAATCATTGAATAAGAAGAACAGAAACATTTCAAGTAGAAGTAATGCAGAGGCTATTTTAAGAATTTTTGATAATCTCGTTAATGTTGATCATATTCTCGTTGATTTTTAGATTAATACTGATACCAACAGAGATATCATAACATTATAAAACTCTACTACAATGATGCTATCAATAGTAAACAGATTAATACACTAATAGATGCCATCAAGTTAAAGAGCATTTAAGGAGTCACTTCTTAGGCACAGTTGAAAAAAACTGAGATGTCATTCACTGACCACGAGAGCTTGGTGTTTCCCTCGGTTTGACTAAACACTAGACAGGCTTCTTAACTACAGGTCTTGACCTTTTTTATTTCTAGAGTATTTTCATTAGAAAACTAATAATTGTAAGTTTTTTCTCCCTCTGTTTGGGATGTAGATCTTTTAAAATGCTTCTTCCCAGTTTTATAAACCACTAATGTTTTTTTTTTCTCAAGTACTACTTGAGAACCATCCTTTTGAAACGTAATTATTAAAGAGAAATCACCCCTATCTCCCAGCCTCTGTGGGGAGGGTAGGCAATTAATTTTGATGGGTGGCAATTAGCAAACACAGATGGCCTAACCACAGAAAAAGACATTTACAAACTGAACTCAATATGCTGGACATGCCCATTGATAAACCTTCCCTCTAATATCTTCAGATGCTTTCCCTCTGTCTTATTCCAGCCCTTGTTTCAGTGGAGCAGAGCTCAAGCGGGCCCCTCTCCCCTATTGCAATAGCCCTACAAAAAGTCTTCTTTGGCTGTGTAACTTTGTTGGGTGCAACTTCTGCTTTGACATCACACATGGAAAAACATAATAAATGTTTTCCCAAATTTGATGTCATTTTAAAAAGTATGTGGCATTATCAAATGAATTATGAAAAGAAAAAAAAACTTTCCTAAAGTATCAATTTAAAAAAGTTTGATCAACTGTGCTAGATAAGAGTGAATTATCTTTTAACAAAAATATTATTTCAGAATTTTTGTTATATGAAGAAGTGACCCAGCAACTGCAGTCAAAAACTGTAGAAAAAACTCTTATAGAGGTGTGTCAGTTAATAAAAATACTATGTTTTTTTTTCTGGACTTGGTAATATTTGTGAAATTTGTCTTATAATAACTTATGATTCATTGTGAATTATTTTTATTACAAATAAATATTAATTTTATATAAAATTTTCTATTGACAATTTTGTATACTTCTTATTGAAGAGAGTCTGTACTGGAACAAGAAAAAAAAAGTTAAAAAAATAAAGAGAGTCTCATCAAATTGTATAAGGTTTTGGCAGCACAAAAACTAGACCTACCTCTGTCCAGAACTAATTACTTGGCAAGTCATAAAGAAACAATCTCTTCTAAAATGTTTCCCACATTCACTCCCTCCTTTACCACATCACTCCATTTTCTCTAAACCAATGTCGAGATGCAGTATCACCGTCTCACCAGGGCTAGCATACAGCCTTCTCACTAGTTTCCATCTTAGTCCTTCTGTGTTCAAAGCCAGGACCTGGTTTACTCTTTCCTCCTTTCTCCAGTGTGGCTCCCTGTAGTTTTGAGGTTAGAAAACTAAATGCCATGTTTCTCAAACTCATTTGCAGATACATTTCTGCAGTTATCTTAGTTTCTGCCTATTAGATGCACGTGTACTGCCACCTTTGGAAAGCCCACGTGAGATGCAGCCATGTTCTGCTTCGTGGTTTAATTCTGCTGCTAAGTAAAGTCCTGGAAATACTCACTTCTCAGTCCCTGGTCACTAGCTTTGTGGTTATAAAATAACAGTTGCATTGGAAATAGAAGCCGCCTTCTGATTCTTCTTTCTGACTGTTAGAAAGCTCATAGCTTCTCTTGCAAATCAGTTTCACTGTGATATTATAAGTATTACAGAAGGATCCTCCTCCAGTCCTTCAGATGATATTGTAAGCATCTAATTCCCTGTGCCAAACGATTTTCTATTTAAAGTTGCAAGGATAGTTTCTATTACTACAACTGAATTCTGTCTGATACACATTCTATCTTTCCCTCTGTAATATTTCCTCTACAGAGTGATCTTTGTAAGTCAAAAGTTCTATCAAATTATACCCTATTCCTCAAGACGAAGTCCAAATGTTTTAATGGGCAATTTAATATCAACCCAATATCACAGTGTCCTCTTATACCTCCATCTTTTATTCTACCTGCCATTCTCAGGAGGCAAGCTACCTGACACAAACTTATTTTAACTTATTTTGCATCTTTACTTCTTGTCTTAACTCAAATGTCCATCCAGCTTGAGGTAGTTTCTCTACTTTCTTGGACATTGAAAGTATTATTCATCTCTGAAAGGCTTGTTCCATCTGTCAAGCCTTCATGAGCCCCTGAAGAGAACCAATCACTTGCTTTTTGATTAATCTCAAAGCAAATGTATCAGTATAAACTCCTTTGCACTTATCACACTTTGGGAGTAATTTATGGTTATTCTTACATGTGGTTATGTGAATATCCTATTAGAATAGAATTCCCAGACAGTAGAGATCAACATCTTTCAGTCCCTCTGCTACTTGCCATACATAGTTCCTTGCATGAGACATCACATATATATGTAGTAAATGAACAAGTGAAAAAAAAACATATAGAATGCCAAAAATATTAGTATATTTGTTTTGTCCTGTACTGTTTATGTCAAAGAGGGTTATATGCTCAAAAATTGAGTGAGATAAACATCACTTTTACTAATAATATATTTGCTATTTTTGTCTTAAGGGAACTCAATACATTTCTCGAAGACTTTTCTTCAGAATTGAATTATTGACCCCTACTTTATGAAGTTTTTATTCTTTTCCAACCCTTGATCTACCCATCAGGTTTTCAACACCCATGGAGATATTCTATCCAAAAAAGTTCTTTCATCTTCTTTACTCCGAGCAACCTTTATACTTAGTGGTGTGCTGCCAAATCATCTTTCCAAAAGAAAAAAGCCTTGGTATTTAGCATTTTCCAATTTCCATGATATGAATACTCTCAATATTTCTACTTTTAAGGATGGCTATGTTCAATAACCAGTTTGCGGTATTTCTGAAAATGCAGCAATCATTGCCTTTGCACAGGTATAAACTAGCTCCAGTGTATCGCTGCTTTACACTTGATTTTCAACAATCTGCTCCCAGAGCTACATCTTGGATTTGAGAATCCTCCTTTAAAATCTTATGAAAATGAATGACTGAATGAATGATAAACAGATAAATAGATAGATAGATAGATAGATAGATAGATAAAATCTTATGAAATAAATTACATTACTACCCGAACCCTTTGTCCCTTTCTCTGCCATGGTGCCACTTAACAAACCTAGATGCCATGATGAATCACTTCTACTTTTCTCTTGAAAGAATCATCTCTATACTCTTTTCATTTCCTATTTTCTGTAAAATTTCAACCTACAGTCAATCCAATCAGGTGATGAATCTGATACTGCATCAATTTCAGAATGCTGAGAAAATCAGACAGTCACACAAATTGTGACAACAAATTTATGTGTCCTAACATCAAATCCGACTGTCAGTTTTATGAGGAACTCCTCTGACATAGTCCGGAAACATTCCTCTTTTTATTCCCTTCAGTAGCTTATTGAAACCTTTATCATCCTCCTTCACCTCATGCGTCTGTATCTTAGCTCTTGTCTTGAGAAGGAGCCCTTCTTGTACTTGTTGACAACCAGAGGGAAGGTTAGGGAAATGGGGTATGACTCCCTCCATTTTTCACCCCCATATCAAAAGCTTAGTGTTCTCTGCAAATACTCCTCCACTATTTTGTCAAATTTAGAATAGACCTTGTTTTTTCTTTCAAATGTCCCTCTTTCTATCCTTTTAACTGCACACACTTCCTTCTTTCTCCCGGGGATGTTGCTACGTCACTCATTCTCCATCTGATAAATGTGCGGCTTCACTCTTGCAACTCGTTTCTTTCCTAACAATTTACATTTATTCAAATTTATCTCATTAAATAAAAAACCTCCACCCAAACCAGACAGTACAAATAAAATCGTTTATGACAAAACTATCTCACTGTTGTTGACCATTTTCTTTTCCTCTTCTTATTCAAATTCCTCAACACAGCAGTCTGTTTCCCCACCAACTTTTACTCTTTTTTAAACTTTTTGATTATAAAATTTATCAAATGCAATATAGAAAATTTACAATTTTAGTATAAAATAAATACAAAACAAAAACAACAAAGTATTAGCTATAATCCCATCTGGTTGCTGCACCACTGACATTCTAGCACATTTCCTTCCAGTCTTATTTAGAGCTTTGTATCATTTTTTTCATTTATCATTATAACGTGAGCATTGCTCAATTATATGAACTTTCCTTTAAAAACTTGATTTAATGACTGCATTATATTTTAGTGAATAAATAAACTCTAGTTTACACTACTATTCATCGATGCCCTTCACTATAAAATGCTAAGAAATTAGACTTTTATCTCAACTTCTTCACTAAGCAATGATCTCCTAATTGTCAGATCCAATGGCCTCACTTATTTCCCCATCTTTTCTGAACTTTGTAACGCCTGAGAACATTATATACTCTCCTTTTCTCAAAACGGTTTACTTTGCCTTTCATAATATCATATTTTATTATCATTTTTATTTAATTTCTTTAACCATTTTCCTCAGCAAATTTTGCTTGCTGCTTTTCTCCACCCCTAAGGTTCCACCCGGTTCACTTCACTATTGAACATTTTCATCTAAACCATGACTTCAAATAACGCTGTTCACAAAAAAAATCTGAATTTGTAAGAGTAATGGTTTTCTTTTCTTGAATATTTTTTCTACAATCATCATAAGTAAATAAAATTGGCCACTGGTTTAATTTTTGAAGGCTCAAAATGTCTGGGTTACACCTTTGAAAAGGACAAAGAAGGTCCAATATAATGGTGTTTCTAAGTCACAAGTGACAGTATCAGCTTCAGAAATCAGACAAATAAGAACTTTAAGGCCTTAATGTGGGCAGAGGGGTCATTATACGTACATATATTTGACTGTGTAAATAGCATTATTTTCAATAGGTAGAGAAAAATATGGTTACATTTGCATTCCAACTCACCAAATTATCAAGATGTTTTTGAGAAAGATTTCTTTTTGGCCCCCTTCTATAATAAGTCATTTGATTTATAAAATGAAGTTTGTTATAATCATGTTGCCACTGGAAAGTACTGAAATCAATTTGGTTTATCTTCTTTGGGTCAGTGTGAAGTAAAAAATTGTGCTATCTCATTTTCCTCCAGGTAGCTTTTATGGCAGATATTAATCATATAAACACATCTTTTTTCTCAGTGGTAGAAATACTTAGTGTTCCACAAGGTTGGTTTATTTTGTATGATGCACCCAGGCAGAACATTAAAAGCAAAACAATTTCATAACACTGAATGCTGTTACCAAGACGATGCTTGCACAACAAAACTATTGTAGATCCGGTACTGGTCATGATAGTATTTCCCTGAGTGGACCAGGAAATGTTCTTCAGTCCCAACTCTTATAAGAGTTAATGTGTCTAACAAAAGTAGCTACTGGTGTACTGTTTGTACTACAGGTAGAGCAGGAGAGATTGAATCCCCATAGATTATATTATAGAGCACTTTAAATGTTTACAGAGTGGCTTATCATCTTTTACCTCATTTTAATTTGAGAAACATGCTTGAGAAATAATTCTCATCCTTACTGAGCAGATTGAGAAACTGGGGCTTGAATGAGTCACACTGACTTGATAATTTTGAGTAGGAACTCACACCCCATGACTCCTGACCGAGACAGAGTTTTCTTCTACTAGTATTTATTTTGATTTGCCATTAAATAAAAATTACTTTTTTCTTTTATTCATTCCAATTCATCTTACTCACCTCATATGCATTTTCTTTTCGATTAAAAGAGAAGAAAAGAGTAAACACAGCAGCACATATATATATTTTCCCCCTACGGGCTTTATATACTTTTATTTGCTGGGTTTCATTTATTCCTACTCTATGACATACACTGCTCTAAATTTGACTTATAACAACATTATCAATCAAAAAATCTATTCAGTGAACCAGTTCAGAAGTTCAGTGGGAAGTATAACTCTGGTGACTTGGAAAAGCACCCGTCCCACAGGGATACTGAACAGAGCTACTGGCCCTCAGAGTTGCCCTGACAAAACCTTGGGAATCTGTCCAGGCAGTGCTACTGAATTTGTACGTGGAATGCTCTGAAATGTGTCTTTTCTTCTCTATCCCCACTAAATCTTGGTTTAGATTTTTACCCCTTTACTGGGATTACTATTATTTCCTATTTTCAGAATTGTCAATTTCAATGTCATTACACTTACAGAGAATGAGTTCCAGTGACAGGGAAATAAATAATACTTGAGATTCCACAGGATCCCTGAAATTTTAATTTTTAATGCCTTTTTGATACATTTGAGTAGTACTTCAGGAGGACAGTCTTAATTAGATATAGATTGTGCTCTTAGACTCTTTACACACCTATTATTTTCTTTAGATGGTGTGCTGTTTGTTATCCACCAGTGCCAGTAGGAACCAACAGAAAGTACAAATGCAGCCGAACAGTGTGCAGAAGTCAAGCAATCTCACATTTGTGTCTACAATGGTGAGTTCCGAATTTGCATACATGAAGGACTTCTTATGAAATACCAATACTCTCACAACACGTATGTTTTTTCCCACTGGAAAAGGTCATTCCAGATATGGACATTTAATCTAATGAAGATGTCTCTTGACTGGTAAAATTATTTCACTACATATATTTAAAATAAACGTTTAGCTTTAGTCCAACTATACTAAGAGATATTCCCTAAGATATACGTTCCACAATAAGATCCCCAAAATATCTGGAATCCAATGCTCCTTTAAAATATAACTCCCATAAGCTGCTGGAAATGTTACATTTAACAGAACAATACTTACACCAAAGTTGGTGGCGGCAAATCGATCTGAAGCAGAAAGCTGTACATTGGCTGAGACTGTTGCATGAGCATAGAAAGCGTTTATATTTGCCAGCAAAGTGCTCATGATGGCAGGGACGCCTGGGCACATATATTTGGAAGACAGACAAGAGAAGTGCCTGCAAGACAAAAACATCAAGAACTTTAAAACAGGAATGAATTAATTCACATAGCAGCATAACCTCTAATGTCAACAATTAAAGAATTCCTTGACTGAATCTCTGAAAAGGAGAAAAAATTCCCTTAATCTGTAATTGAAGGAGGAAGCAATTTCAGCCTTTTAAAAATTTCTCATTTGCAAATATGGAGTGGTTAAATCAGAACGTGTTTTGCCACAGGGGTGGGTGCATAAACCCTTTCAACTCTGAGAGTGCTGTGTGCACACAGCAAAAGTGCAATTTTCAGTGGACCCTAGCACAGTGGGGACGCGGTAACCAAGAAGTCTCCTCTTCTCCAAAAGCTGTGTCCTTACTTATGTCAGTCCGTGAAATGTTGTAGTTCAATCAGAATGTTCTTTCACACTCATGTTTCTCTTGCAGGAAGAAAGCAAGAGGCCCTCCTTGCACTGCGCATTGATTGAACAAATAAACGTAATATCCGCCTTGAGTCCAGGTTGTGAGCTTTGTCATACAAAGGCATATCTTTCACAAGCAGCTCTGTTTTCCAAGCATTATGCTAAAACCAGGATTTAATTAAGCAGATGACTACTGAGGGCAGATTGAATTATGCCAGCTTTATACTTAAAGATCACTTCTTTTAAACCTTGAATAATAGTATCATATACAGACATCAGAAGCAATAAGTGTTCAATTTTGTTATTTCTCTCAGGAAAACCTGTTTCATTTGAACCACAACAAAAGACTTGAAAATTGATAGCACAGCTTAGAGATAAAAGTGAAAAGATAAAATACACACAGAGGAAACAAATTTTCCGTACATAATCTGAACCTATGTTGCTGTCATATCTTAGTAATTTATCCTCCACCTAAGTACCAGTGAATTTGGTATTGCGGAACACAAATGCGGGGCACATACATAAGTAAATGCCCTGAGTTGCACCTCAAAAGAAGTAATGGTGGTCCTGCAGATGGTGACTTCTCTTCCATTGCAGCCAGACCTGTCTCCTAGAGCTTGTCAGATACTAGCCAATAAGAGTAGGTTACAGTTTTAAACATGGATCTTTGAGGATCATGAAGAAAAATATATACCATGAGAGTTACATAATTTGTGCAATTTAACCCTGGAATTAGATTATCACTGACTGCTTCTTTTAGGACAACAATGCATATTTTGACTTCATTATACTCTAAATTAATTATAATTAATATTGTTACAGAACAGGGCCAAAGGGAGATATGATATACTATTACTGAAAGGACCCCGCACTAGGTTTGCATTGTCTGGCACCAGAGGAAAGATGTCTCTCAATGCCAGAGATTTGTGAAAAGGAAAGGAAATGTTTATTTAAACCTATACAGACTTAAAGTAGTGACCTAGTGTCTTCATTAAAATATCAAAGTCCTTTAGGATATCCACAGCCACACACAGTCCTTTCTTCTCCTTCTGCCCTAATTTGGGGTACCTTATCTCAGGAAAAGAAGTAGATTCAGGATCCCGGCACCATCAGCTGTGTTGCCGTCAGGATCTCCAGCTTTGGACCCCAGTTAACCCAAAGTCATGCGGCACCTTCTCATGGCCTATTGGCAAGAGTCCTTTCACCCCTCTTCCAGGCAAAGTCTCTCCTGTTTCCTAGGCCATATGGCCAAAGAGAATACCCCAAAGCCACGTGGCCCTCTTCTACCAAAGCTGTGGGGGTCCCCACTCTGGCCAAAACCTCATGGTTCTCTCTACTGCCACAGCCTCATGGTCCTCCTCATTGGCTGCCATGTCTGGGTTTAAATCCCCACACCAATCTTCCTCTCCACCCCCATTTCCGACTCCTCCTACAATCAGTTACACCTGCCAGCATTCCTGTATTATTCCAAATTTACTGGGCTGCCATAGTGAGTCTGGGCAGGTGTGGCCCCATGTCATGGAGCCAGTCTTTTCCAAGCTCTCACACAGGTGCTGTAACCAGGGGGACCTGTCCCCCAGTTACATCTTGGGTGGAAGTCACTTCCATACCCCTGGATCAAAATATGGCCACAGCTATTTAACATATCTATGAATCAGTTAAAGGTTATAGATATGTTAAATGACCATGCCAGAGGTTAGCTGCAAAACTGTTGCTGTACAAAACAACTCTGCATGTTCCTGCTCTATGTGTCCCTTCCCCCAACTCATACCTGTTGGGGAAGGGGTGAGGACATCCTATACATCTTTCTAATATTTCCTGGACACCTTGAGTTCTGGGCCTCATTCCAAATCCCTATTTGGGGCCCCCTCTTGGCTGCACCCTGTAACAATATTTACTAAGAATACTACAAATAAAATAAAGATATTAAAAACAGAAATTAAAAATCTACTAGTATTATGCTTTCACATTCCTTTTTTCCTTAACAATTCACAAGTAATCATATTTGTTGGATGCAAGTTAGAGGTCAAGAGTTGCAGAATATTCAATGCCTAAGGCACCTTTTACTTTTTGAGTTTTCAGCTAACAGGGTTCTACATGGTCTTCAATTTGGCAAAGTGTCTGCCTCTGAGTTTGTGTGCCCTTTCTTTATGCATGGTGACTGCCAAGGCAAACTTTCTTGCTTCTAAAGATCTTGAAAATCATTCCCCTTTAAAGGCTGCAGTTTCAGTGCTACTTAAATTATCCTAAAGGGAAAAGAGGAAACAGGATTAAAAGTACATTAGCAATTTAAATGACTGAGTATATCCCTGCAGCAAACCACCCTTTCAAAAAGTACACCTTCAAATAAAATAGGTCAAAAAGTACTACTGTAATTTCTAGAAATGCTTAACAATTCCCTTCAAGGACTTGATTAAAAGCACTTAATTAATAATGTTAAAGTCACTTGACTTCATTTTTACAAGAAAATGGGGTTAGTGTCAAGTCAATTTAGCAAATAACAATTGTAGCAACAAACTCCAAAAAGATGATACTTAAATTGCCAATAATGAGATTGTTCCTGGCAGGTTTTTAAATGAAGCAGCTGCTACAACATTATCAACCACAATTCTCTAAATATTACTGGAAAAATACTGGGAAAGTCATATGTACTTCAAATAACACATCTGGATTTAGCTCATTTGCTAATATTTTGTAGGCATCATAATGGAAAAAAAAATCATCCAACTCACCTGCCTTTTCATGAATAATTATCCCAAATAATACCCATCTGTGGTTTTCAATGGATGAAAATGCCTTTAATTAAGTAGATTTAGAAGTCAATTATTTTTTAATGAAAATAAGAGCAGGGTTATTAGAAAGAAGAAACAAAAGGACAATGATTCTTAGATGCTTTTAAGGGTCTTCAGAGAAACAATACAAGATGAGAGAAAAGACCATCTGTATTTCTGATGTTTGAAATATGAGAGTAAAACAATATTCATCGCATTTGCTCTTGAGAATTCAGATTAGCATGCAATTCAATGATAAGTAAATTATTTTATCCATCCTTGTCACCAAAGAGGGGCTCAAACATTTAAGGGTCACTTCTCTTTTGGCCAAAAACCTCACAGCTTTTCACAGATGCCATAGATTGCTCAAGCTCAATTATAGAGTTTGTTGAGGGCAGTGGGGTCAGACAGGAAATGCATAGTGTTTACAGAAATGAAGGAACTTGAAGAGAAAGTAAGGATGGGACCCGCAAGCTGCCCATTGGCTTTCTCTGACACTTCTCTTCTGTGCCTGGATTTGGTCCCATGAGTATGTTTTTACAGCACCCATGCATAGCTCTATTATGCTTCCTTGTTATTATTCAATTTCTGCTTCTTGTTCTCCCTAAATTAGAAGCTCACTGGGTACAGAAGCCATCTTTTATTGTTGAATCCCCATTGCCCTGTGTAAGTCCTCTTACTTAGATACATAGAAAGTGTCTGTTGCCTAAAATATATCTTCTGAAATGTGGGCTCTATAAGAAACTGGACCTTACCTTCTTCTTCAGTGATGTATTCTCAGTGCCCAGAGAACTTCCTGGAACATGGTATGCACTCAAGAAATAGTTCTTAAGGGAGTGAACAACTCCATTGAGCAGCATTCTACTTAGAAAGCAGGCTCACAGATCAGGCAACTGAAATAGACTAGTGGCTTTAGGTAAAATATATCCCAACTGTTCTGGTTCAAATATAAATTAGGTTAAGATGAGCAGTATCAAAGTATAGGTTGTTAAGTACACCAAAGTAAAAACAAAAACAAAGCAAAACAAAACAAGAAGAAACTTTGATGTAATGTTTTTCTCTCATTTGGTATTATGGAGGCATGGCTATACAGTCTAATAGAATCTCAGATTTTGTTAGACAACTTGGGCTTTATTTTACACTAAAAGAAAGACTCATTAAGTACTCAGTTAAAATGTATTTGCTTGACAGAGATCATCTCCAGAGGACAGTTTAATCCTTAAAGCTGGTCATGTGTTCAGAAGTAAAGAGTTGGTCTGTCAGAATATTGTTAAGAACGTACATGTTTGCATACATAAATAAAAAGCATCAAGGACTGTCTAATTCTCATGATGGAGACATGATCTATATCCAACCTCATAAGGCTAAATACATGGAATAGCATGCTGCTTTGAAAAACAGAACACGCTCTCCTAGTTACTGTCAGTAATTGGAAAACCAACTTTATTTTAGATGGATGGCTGCATTTGCCATATGAAAGCAAATCCTCCTGGTCCCTGATAGATCACTTGTCCAAATAGGAAAATTGTAAGCTGTTTCCGTTTTCTCATGAATGCTCCAAAACAAAAGATGCATTTTAATGCAACAAATAAATTGTGCACTCATAGAAAATGTTCTGTGGTAAAAGGAGAGAGCATTTCCAGTAAGAAGGAGGTACCTTGGAGGACTGGGCAGTTCAGTATTAATGGTCAGGTTATTTACTAGAAAAATAGATTCAGCCTCTTTCTTATGATGAGAAATACACAAGAGAAAAGTTTAATAATGTATAACCAGACTCTCTGACTTAATATATATATTCATTTATGCTCCAAATTCATCTTCAAAGATATGGGATATGCCTAAAGAAACCAAACAATCTCTAATATATGAGGAAGGTTATGAAGTTACCTGGGAATTTAGCTAAGTATAGGAGGACTTTCCCCAAGTCTGTGTTTTTAAAAATTAAAAGGAAATTCTTCTTTTTATTTTTGTAATTTATTAATTTTAGGAAGAGAAAGAGAGAGATAGAGAGGGAGAGAGAGACGTGTTGTTTCACTTATTTATTCACTCTCTTATTGATTCTTAATATATTCCCTGACTGGGTATTGAACCTGCAACCTTGGCTTATCTGGATGACACTCCAACCAACTGAACTACCCATCCAGAGCCAAGAGGAAATTCTTCTAAGATAAGCTTGCCATATCTAGTTGTGTGTTGTTGTTGGTTGGTTGGTATTCTGTATGTTTTTTTGGTTCCCTGAAGCAAGGTTTCAAAACAACAGAAAAATACTGACTCAATAAGCAACCAGTTTAAATTCAAAGATATGGTTAGTTATTCAAAAACTAGTTTTTGTTGTTTTGTTGAGTTACTCACTGGCTAACAATAGATTAGGACTCAAGTTATAGATCAATTATAAAAGTATTATTTGGAAAATATGGTCAAAAGCAGCTCTGAAAGTTATATTCTGTACCTGACAGAAGAATATCAGTACTTTGAAATTTGTTCAAATTACTAGAAATGATTAATCAATGCGATATGCTGTAAAACACTTAAATGCAACATAAATGGTAAAAAAAATACCTACATCAACCTAATTAAAATTTTCAGTTCCACTTTGCTTGCTCTTGGCAATTAAAAATGTCTGACATGAAGAGATATGCCAGAAGTTGAGATTAAATGTAATTTTATAAACATGATTATACATATAATTATAATATTAACATATCAACATAAAACGTTTTTCTATAAAAACAATTAACTTTCAACTAATGATCACCAATGAATAATAAATGAAGAGGTCATATCTATGACCTTTATGTTGATAGTAAAACTTTTAAAGAGTTATGAGATTTCCTCAAAATTTAAACACCAGTGACCATATGACATAGCGATTCCACTTCTGGGTATTTATTTATATGAAGAAAACAAAACAGCAATTTGAAAGGATATATGCACCCTTATGTTCACTGCAGCATTATTTACAATAACCAAGATAAGGAAGTAACCTAAGTGTCCACTGATAGATGAATGGATAAGGAAGAAATGGTACATATAGACAGTGGAGTATTATCCATAAAAAGAATAAAATCTCCATTTGCAACAACCGAAATGGACCTATAGAGCATTATGCTGAAATAAGTCAAACGAGAGAAAGACAAATACCATATGATTGCGTTTACATGTGGAATCAAAAAACCCAAATAAACAAATCAACAAAATGTAAACAAACTCATAGTTACAGAGCAAAACCTGATAGTCGTCAGATGGAAAGAAGGTTGGGAGAATGTTTCAAACAGGTGAAAGGATGAAGAAGTACTAATTCCCAGTCATAAAAACAGTCACAGGGATGTATAGTACAGCAGGGGGAGTATAGTTAATATTGTAATAACCGTGCATGGTGTCAGGTGGGTACTAGACTTACTGAGGTGATCATTTCATAAGTTATATAAATGTCTGATCACTATTTTGTATACCAGAAACTGATGTCAACTGTAATTGAAAAATAAGTTATTTAATAAAGAGTTATCAGATTGTCAGAAAATAGGACTTAAAAGAAAAAAAATTCTGGTGAGACACTAAATTTTGTACTTTCAAAAAAATTACAGTGGACAGAGTTAGGAAAGAAAAATTTTATTCAAGACTATGCTATACATAAGAGACACCAGAATTTAGTTTGAACTCAACTCAACTGAAATAAAAAATGGGAAAGATTTTAAGACCCGAGGTAGGCTACAGAAAGTAGAGAGTCTAAGGAGAGTTGAAGTGGTGGAATCCTAATCATCTGTATTTGCTAACTGGCCTTGCCCGGAAGAAAAATATACTTTTTTTAGCCTTAAGACAGCAGGCAGTACTACAGGTTGGACAAGGCCCCTACTCAAGTTAGAATTCTACCCTCTCGCAGACTCTGGGAGACAGGGGCCTATCTTCCTTGATGACTACATTGTAAAGGGATGGCTCTCCCGTGTCCTTGAGAAAGTCAGTCCTGGGTTGTAAAACTGGCAAGAGTCTTTTTAAAAAGTCTACATCTTAACAGGCCAGAGAATGAATTTACAAATTTAAGTTTTCTAAAGTAAATGCTCTAAGAAAAGGGAGGTTAGAGGCCTCTGGGGGTTAGGTCTCTCTCTGGCTTCTGTACGACCAAAGTGAGAGGGAGATCAGAGGCTGAGAGGCAGAGAGAAAAGCTTGTCTAAGGTTTTGTGCAGCTGAGGGAAATGTTAAGGCCATCTTGGTTTATATTTAATGCTAAAGGAAACACTTAATAAATAAAAATATCAATACCAAGTCAAATGTATAATCACAAGTAGATATAATCTACCACATTTTGTTACCATCAAAGTGTAATTGCCAATTCATCACACATGAAAATAAGGCGCCCTTTTTCTCATGCCTATCTACCTCGCTTTCTGCTCCTTAGTCCAGCATCATCGGTGATCTGAGGCTCACCACCAAACCCAGTCCATAGTTCAGTTTTTAAAATTAAGTTTTATCAGGACACAATCATACTGACTTGTTAATGTCATGTCTATGGCTGGTTTTGCTGTGGAAGTACAGAACTGAGCAGTTGTGGCAGCGATTTTAGGACTCACAAATCAGAAAATATTTACTATGTGACTATAGAAAAAAATGCCAACCCCTGTTTTTGACTAGTTCCTAGAGTGAGCAGGGGCAGAGTCTTAAAAATATGACAAAACCCTATTCATTTGCAGGTCACTTGGTACCAATATGTATTTAAGTTATTGTTTGTTGTTGTTTACATATGTAAAAAAGTAAGAAAAATACAAGTAATAAAATGGAGAGATGATTCTCCTCTTTTAAACTAGCATACATTTACCATTTTTCTACATTAACAGTTATGCTTCTCTGAATATAAGAACATGAAATTGAAAAAAAATTGGAATCAGTTCACAGAGATATTTTGCAATAAATGTAAACATAGCTCTCCTTCAGCAGAACACACTTCATTCACTATATATTGTTAATAATGATTGCATTTTAATTGCGCTTAAATTCATACTGGGTGTTCTGCTGAATTATTATAGTCATTGACGTGGGACAGAGTAGATGGCAAAACCCCAGACTCCACTATGGCTACTCAATTACAGCACAGGTTTCCTCAGAAGGAGTGAGCTGCCTGGTAGTGGACATGAGCAAGCAGAGGGCTAATGACCACTAGTCAGGAATGCGGTACTAGGGTTTCCTGATTTGGAGGGAGGTTCAATTGTGTGAATTCTAAGTTTCTTTTTGTGTCTAAGAATCTGTAGTTTTTTATTATTTAACATTAAGACATTCTGTAAGCTGAAAAAGCATATACTTTATCAGAAATTTGAAAGAAATTTACACATGCTGTTCAGGTGACTAAATGCTAAAAACAGTAAACTTTGAAGAAGAACACTGATTTTGGTCCAGTGCATATCCATCATTAAGGTAGTTGAAAATGACTGATTATCTGGGCCAGCATCTACTCAGCTCATGTAAAAA
This sequence comes from Tonatia bakeri, assembly GCA_004024845.1. NCBI lineage: Eukaryota > Metazoa > Chordata > Mammalia > Chiroptera > Phyllostomidae > Tonatia > Tonatia bakeri. The sequence goes on from PVIA01000218.1 coordinate 365,770, forward strand.
TACATCCTATCATTAATATGAAAAAACAGTTCTTGTATATGTACATAGTTTACCTATTGTATATAGTATATATCTGAACAAAATGCATTTACAAACTTAGACTAGGTTTCCAAATGTAAACTATAGGCAAGTATTAGCCCAATTCTAAACCCTAACTGAAATTCCTCAGTAAAGGTTATGTGTCTGTATGGCTCACTGCTGCAGTTCTGTACTTATTGCAGTGTTTGGGTTCTATGGTTGCTCAATAAATCTTGGTTTTACTGAATTAGCAGCGATGACATAAATATAGGAAGGAATCATATAATCTAATGTTAGGGTCAAGACATCGTAATGGCTCTAGATGTGTCCCGGACACCAGTAGGTTTGGTAACTTTGAACAAGGCACTTCAATCATGAGGCTTTAGCTTTCTCAGATATCAAATAAGGCATTGGTTCCCAAACTTAAGAGTGTATGGGGATTACTTGTAGGGCTTGTTAAAACAGATCATTGGGCCCTGCCCTCAGAGTCTGATTCTCTAGGTCTGGGGTAGACTGGTTAATTTGCATTTCTAAATTCCCAAGTGCTGCTAACTCTGCTAGTCACAGGACTGACCACATTTTGAGAACACAATAAGGCATGGAAAGTGAATAATAAGGCATAGTTGTAGTGAATTATCAAACACTTAATACTTTATAGCTGTGAGAAAACGGGGAGCTGGCACATTAAAATATAATTTTCTATTTAATCAAAACTGTAATTAAATTAGAAGGGATATGAATGCTTTTTAAAATTATTTCAAAAGAGATTTTTTGAACGTATAAATCATTTATGGTACTTACGTCATAGCTTGATAAATGGATTCAATTCCGTAACGCATGGCAAACTCATCAACTATTTCTTGGGATGCATCATCAAAGAAAACCTTCCAGGCTTCATCCCCTTTGACCTCTGGGATTTTCACTGCACCATTAGATTTCACTTCAGTCAAGTAATGGAACAGATTCTAAAAGCAAGTGGTTTTCAATTGTTCAGTAATTTCTTAGAATAGGCCAGAAATATTTAACTGTAACTTTGAGTAAATTATATTTACATTGTGAATAAGTCTTATGTTTCATAGCATCTACAATCAGTATGAATGGCTTGGATATTGATTGTAACTAACCTCATCTTTACACAATACTGATTTTATTTCTGACTGGGTCTATATAGAATCAATGATTTAAATGTTTCATACATACCAAATCATTTGAGAAGAAAATAAAAGTTTTAGCACGCAAACATTTCTAAATGCTAGAACATATTTTGCATTCATGGGCTCTGATTAAATTTTAGAGCCCTGAGTGAATAATCTAATTTTGACTATTAATATGGTTGTAGGTATGTAAATGATAATAAAGGACTTTGGCTGAAAATGGTAGAGTTAGGGCAATGAACTGAGGTTGAAAATGTATGTTTGAGAGCTCTATAATAGAAAAACTCACTACATACAATCCCTTTTTGCTTCTAATAAGTTAACAAGTTTAGGAACTGCTATATGGATGTAGCCTGGATCACTGGGTCTTGAACCTAAGTTGTTTTTGTTTTTGATTTTTGGTTCTTTGACCAGCAGAAAAGAGTCTGAAAAGCAAAACATAATGCTGCTTCCCTTATCCAAGTCTCTTCTGCCCACACTTTAAGGCTTTCCATCTTTCCAGTTCAGGAAATTTTTTTTTTATTGGTCTGAAAACTCAACCACCTGTTTTGAAGGAATGATATTCAATTACACTTGACAGATTGTAGTCAGGGAATTAAACCTATGCCCTATATCTAATTACTATATAATGTGCAAAAGACCTAAATACTATTCCACATTCCTTCTTTAGTAAAATGGAGGTGCAAATGATTACACATAAATTTATACATATATATTTAGAAAAAATAATATGCAAAGATTCTCTCAGCAATTTTTTTCTATCTTAGGTAGGTAGTTACCTCTTTGGACACAGGGAGAGGTGTATTCCTTAGCTTCTCCTCGTATTTTTTGATACATGGGACAAGTGTCATTTGTATTGGAGAAAGGTTTTTTAACACCTCTAACTAAGCTCTCATTACAAGCATCCAATAGAAGCCCATGATTAACTGTCTGTGTGTCCACACTGAGGTAAAGAGGAACTGGCGATTCTGCCTGTTAGAATCAAATGGGTGGCCTCTCCCTCTCTCTAACCCAGCCAGGCTCTGCCTTTTGGGCGGGTACATTGCCTGCTGTGCCTGGGTAACTGCACTCTGACTGGGCACTCAGAACTGCACTCTGACACTCTGCAGACCCAGATGCGTTTGTGGAAGTGGAGATAAAGTGGAGGAGGGCTCCATGTACATGAAGCCCTTTGTTGTTCTCAGAAAGAGGAAGAAAAAATTACTGCTTATTGCATTGGCTCCCAAAAGCCATTGATACAACATCAGAATTTTTATATTTCTAGTTGTAAATACTCTTCTTTAAATCTTCAATAAAACCTCAACACTAACTCAGAGTTCTCAAAAACACTTGTGATTTGGATCCTCTCCTGAATTATGAAGGATACCATATCTTTTTCTTATTTTATTTTAATCATTGTTCAAATACAGTTTTCTGTCCTTTACTCCCATTCCACCTTCCCCACCATCCCTCCCAACCTCCCTCCCATTTCCACCTTCTCCTAGTTTTTGTCCATGTATCCTTTAATATTTGTTCCTGTAAACCCTTCCCATTTTCCCCTGAAATTCCCTCCACTATCCCCTCTGGTCACTGTCAGCCTGTCCTCTATTTCAGTGTCTTTGACTATATTTTGCTTGTTTCTTTGTTTTGTTGTTTAGGTTCCTGTTAAAGGTGAGATCATATGGTATTTGTCTTTCACTGCTTGGCTTATTTCACTTAGCATAATGCTTTCCAGCTCCATTCATGCTGTTGCAAAGGGTAGGAGCTCCTTTCTTTCTGCTGCATAGAATTCCATTGTGTAAATGTACCATAGTTTTTTGATCCATTCATTTACTGATGAGCACCTAGGTTGCTTCCAGCACTTAGCTATTGTGCTGCTACGAACATTGGGATGCATAGGTTCTTTTGGGTTGGTGTTTCTTTGATGCTTCCAAAATATTTGTCATGACTTCTTATATCTTTAATACATGCTTTTTAACATTCTTTGTTCTCTTGGAAGAGTAGACATTTCATTTGGTATACTAATTCATTATCTCATTGCCTTGTTTATTAATACTTGCCTCACGTGTTTGCTCTGAACTTTCATTGAAGGACACCACCTAGGTCATTACTGCTGTGGTATAGAGTAAGGACTCTAGAAACAACTCCACAGAGCTAACTCAATCCTGTATTCTAAATCAAACATTTTGTTTTATGTTTCATGATCAAGACCAATTTCTTTTCTAGGTTTTATTATTAACAAAATTCACTTTACTTACCTCATGTAAACATGTATATTGTATGTGATATGGAGCAACCTTCTCCTCTCCTTTTATTTCTACATTGATTTTTAATCGAATGGCCCCAGAGACAGCTGACTTGTCTGTCCTTTTCTCTGATAAAGCAAAAAGTAATTGGTCGGTCATTTTTGACAATACCATATTTCTCATACAAGTTCTCAAAGGGTTTAAAAGAGGCTTACATGGCTAAAAGCCATTTCTCTAGATCTGGCATGATTATTATCTAACCAGAATGATTTTGCTAAATACAATTTAAAAGAACATGCCTACTGTGCCACTCTGATTATCAAACTGCATTATGGACACTTGAAGAAAAGTTTATCAGAAGATTTTGGCATTTTGATATAAATTTCTTTGTACTTGATTAGTTTATACAATAAAATCAAAATTATTTAGGCAAATGAAAGCAATATAACTTAAAGATAAAATTAACCAGGAAAGTAATTTATCTGAAGGCTTCCACTTTTCTTTCTGTGCCTGATGAGTCAAAACTTGGGCTAACAACAAATTATATATATATATAATTTGTAAATATGTAAATATAATGTAATATATTTACAAGGTCTGGCAGAAGTAATGCCTGATGCTTGCTTGAGTGTGGTTAGCAGGGTAATAGTATGGGTGTAATAATTTATAGTTTTAATTTGAACATTTCACCTAACATGTCATATGTGTGCTGAGTGTGATATCACTGTATTAGAGAATTGCATGCCTATGATTTTTGTAATAAAAGATTCTGTAATAAAAAAGGGGTGTTATTTGTGCCAGATCTTGTATATAACAAACTACATGTGTGTGGGGGGGTGTGTAGAGAGAGAGAGCATTTTCTTCATTAGTGATTTATAAAGACCTACAATCTATAGCCTGTATTTACTCATGACTGTTGGATTAACTGTTTATTTAAATGGAATCAATATGTAGTTAATTCAGTCAAAATACTGTGTGTGCATACAGACATGTCAAGTATGAACTGATCAGCAGCTTTGACAGAAAGAGTGTGGATTCCCAGAGTGTGAAAGTAGTAGGGGATTTACGCTGGACACCCACTTCACAGATGAAACTTAGACAAGCTGACCCATTTCACAAATGAAATGCCAGGGGTCAGAGTGCCACAAAGTCAGCGAGGAAGACTTCCTTAATTGACCTTCTTTCTAAGTACAGCTATTTTTAGTCACGGGATAAAGTTAACTCATGAAGCCTGCTTTTTCTAATGAAATGTCTACTGACTTTTTATTGTTAATATTTAGTCACTGTGTTGTGAAGATTCTTCCCTTAGGAGTTTCTCTTACTGGCTGGGAGACTGTGGATTCTCAATAAATACCGGTATTAAACTTCCCTGCTGGGGCTAAGGGAAATTCAAGTGCTGGGGCTTCTCAAAAATTTTTATTTTATTTTTATTTTTTAATCACAGACCATTCTTTTCCCCAGAGCCCCAGGAGAGCATTACTGGATCTTTGATTTTAATTGTCATCATCCCAGTGCATCCAGGGGGCACAGGCTCTGCTTGGATGCCAAGGATCTCAGCCAAGCTCTCTTCTGCATGGGGGACTGAATTCTAAGTGACAGGGAGTGACGAACTTTGTACCAAGAATGAAAATATGGTAATTATGTAGATTGAACCACGGAAGGATTTGACACAAAGCTAAAATGTGTTCAATTCCTCCCTGTTTTAAAAGGTTGGACACAAACAAGGAGGGAATAAAGTGCAAACTGTGGGTGAGCAGGCAAAGTCCGCCATGCCGTGTTACATCTGTGTTTCCTCTCCAGAGTGCGAAGGGCAGTTTCAGCATGAGGGCTGTGCAGTGGGTTTCACTAACAGCACATTCAAATTCCTTGGCAAACTTAATACTCTACGTGTATGTTTTGTCAAAGGAACGGTTTGAGAAAATTCTGTTCTGAGTTCTAATTGCCTCAATTCAAGGACATGCTAACTTATTACAGGAAAAAGTCCACGTATAGGCAAATCTCTTTAATTAAAACACAATTTGTGAGTTTGCCCTTGCTTTACATCTCTATTTTCATATATAAAGCTATTTTATAGTATAAACAAAACATGAAAAGATGACCATTATAACAATGATAAAAAATTTATGCTGATAATGTAGATGCACCAATTCCTTTTAAGGAAGACTTCTTTAGGTTTTATTTTTATAATGACCTCTTAGTCTAGCTTAAATTTTGTGTATAGGTAAGTCATATATTGCACCTTCTTTAAATTATTACATACTTTAGTGTTTTATTAATTCTGTGACCTTATCCCTTTACCTTGTCAAATGTTATATTACTTGAAATGTGTACATTTAAAAAAATCCAGAAACACTATTCAATTTGCTAAAATATATTGATATCCCAAATGGAAAAGAAGACTCTTTGTAATCTTGAAACTATGTAACCCTGCTTTGATTCACCACTAGCACTTAAAAATTTAAAGAAAACATTTCAAAATATCATGATTAAGAAATTTTGGATCATGTCCTTTATAGAAATAAAGGTTATCCACATTTTTCACTATTATTAACTTAGAACAAAAGTTTCTAGGTTATTATTCTAGTAAAGGTTGAATTAAAATTTATCTTTATTTAATTATTGGTTACATAATAAAATTCCAGTAATCTTAACAATTAAACATATTTTCAATATTGTCATCACTAGAGTAAGCATAAGTGAGTTGACATTAATACCACCACTTGAAAGATATCCAAAGTAAAGTTTTCCATTATTGCTAAAATCTATTAAGGGACCAAAAGGAAGTAAGTCAAACAGTATTAAGTCATAGGTTGATTATTACTTTGTTGTTACATTTGCCAAAGGTTTTTGGAGCTACATTTTCTGATTTAAAAGTTAAGAATGGGTTATAGTTTTCTCCTAAAAGACACCAGTTGATTCTTCAAAAAGATTTTTCTATTTTCATCTCAAACTTACCAATCTCCTTCAATAATACCAAATTTGAATGAATAGTAATCACCTTTTGTTTCAAATGAAACTAAACCATACCAAATCCAACAGAATTTTCTAGAAAGGCATTAGTTATTTTTATCTATTTGGAAATAGAATACATGCCACACACATCCTGGCATTTTATTTAACTTTTTATCAGATAGTCACCTAAGTTGTACCAGACATCCATTTCTCCACTCAGGGTCCTCACTTCTACAATTGTTTGTCCCAGAAAATCATCTGACTCCTTTTTGAAATGTTGCTTGACTCTGGATTTGATGTCATCATCTTCATCCCACACTCTGACTTTGATTCGATCTGTGGAGTTATGGCACTCACTGAAAATAAATGTGGACAAGTTAACAACCACTGATAACTGCCTTAAATGGCATTTGATGTTAGCAACTTATTTGATGTCTATCTAATTCAGAAAGGCATAGTATATATTACATAATAAATTAGATTTCTCACTGACCCATTCAACCCATGGCATGTTGTAGGTATCAGGGATGTTGAAGAAAAGTTGTATTAGTTAAATAACGTTAATTAAAGGAAATCCTATCCTATTCAATCCTATTTTCTTTAACTGAACTAGCTATAATCAAATTTTGATCAGAAACATTTGTTTTGGGTATTTTCTCTACGACATATTTCTTATTCAGAGCAGTTATCTGCAACAACATATCTATGCACAGAAAATTCTGCATTATAAATATAAAGCTAATTTTATTAGACTGGGTATTGAAAAAGCAGACATCAGTCTCCTTGATAAATCAAAAATCCCATTAAGCATATAATATATTGTTAAGTCAAATAGAATTAGAGCAAAATCCTTTTCTTTTTAACAATAAGCTGCCCATTTTAGTCCATTCCTCATTTACAGGATTCCTCTCTTATCTTGTTGAAGCAAACTATTAATACTTAGTATTGGCCATACACATGATGGTCTTTCTTAACACTATGGCTTTTGTATATACTCTTATGATTTTCTGCCTGCTAACTAAACATTCTCTAAGAATCAACCAGTCACCTGATCTTTAAAATGTTTTCTGTAGCTTTGCAAGGCAGTATGGATCAATACTGACCTTTACAATTTACAGAGTACAATTTACTCTGTACACACATTCACTTCAGTGCAGGGGTTTTTAATCTGGGGTTAGTGAATGAGTTCCGAGCATCACTAACATTGGATTTTAAAAAATTAAAAATACCATCTTCATCTTTATTTTTCTTCAATTATGAATATAGGCACCAAACCACAGCAGTTTTATCAGTATCTACATGATTTTCTCACCAATATATTTACTTAACATTACATATGTTATGGAACTAGAAGTTATTGTTAACCATCTTTACTGTACTAAAACTACATCAATATAATTGATTTTATTTTTAATTCTATGTATTTTATCTTATGCATTTAAAAATATACTTTTGAAAAAAAGGGTCCATAGCCTACACCAGATTGCTGAATGAGCTCATGACACAGAAATTATTTAAGAACTTCTGACAGTTTACTGTCTCTCTCATTAACCTATGAGGCAAAACTAACACAGCACATACACAAATGAGATTTCAGGTCCGACATGCCAATGTGCAAAATCATAGCTCCACTATTTCTGCTTAATGTGGGAATTTTCAACACAGAGCATTCTGGCAATTTCCAGGACATTTTTGGTCCCTTCAACAAATGTTGAAGGGCACTATTGTCATTCAAAAGACTAGGAAAGGGATCAAGACACCCTACACCTGAAGGACAGTTCACATTATTTAAAATGACAAGAAGACATTGATGAAGATGCAAAACCCAAACCTCAGCTTGAAACTTAACTCTGTATATAAAAACACCAACATCTGGGTATGTTTTACTAGATACTGAAATTTCCTGGCAAACAACTAGTAAGTAAATCACTAATCAAAGTAAGATTTTATTATTATTGTTCAGAACTTTAAGGGTTGCTTTCCATTTTGACAAACTACATTACCAATGTCAAAACCACTCTAAGTATTTGAGTCAAAATATTGTATCACTCTGCATTTGAGATGGTTACATTCATGCTAATTTTAACTACAGATGAAGGTAGACTGTCTACTAAACTATGTATTCTAGGGTAGTTTTGTCTCCCTTCAGATATTAAAATGTATATTAGAATACTTTTATTTCTCCTTTATATTATGGCTAGAATATAATATTGATTTTTAAATTATATTTCTAGGTTAAATTATATATTTTGTTTCAGAAAAATATAAAATTATTTTATATAAAAAGGTCATTGTGTCTAATAGGGTTGAGAATTGCTAATTATTTCTATGATTAACTATGAGTCTCATTTTCTTTATATATAAAATGGAGATAATAATATATATCTTATAAGATGTTTATGGAAAATAAGTGAAATGTCTTATAGCAGTTGGCATAGAGATAGACACATACCGTATTTTTCAGATCATAAGATGCACCTAGGTTTTAGAGGAAAACAGGAAAAAAATTTGAAGCAAAAATTTTGGTAAAATGTTTAATAACATAAATAACACAATATTTCACCAATGTAAATGTAAACAGAACTCAACAGCAGCATTAACAACCAATTTTCCCCCCAAATTTGGGGGAAAAACTGCTTCTTATACTCTGTAAAATACAGTAGTGTTTGATCTATGTTAGTCATATTATTATAATGTTGTTATTCTATGAGTTCTTTTTAAAGGTAGAGCCCATTTTAATATCTATATCCTTGACACAGTTTGTAGAATGCATCTTTCATTAAAGAAGTCTGCAAAGTTTTGACAAAATAAAATCCCCTTTATTATATTTGAAGAAAAATAATTTTATTATACTTAGAAATATTACAACTATCAGATAAATTCCCCAATTTTAATAGTTATTTTATTTTTAGAATGTTGTAGAAGTAGTGTGGAGGGAGGAAGAATGAATTCATGATACTATATCCCTAGAAGCTAACAAAGCCCCCTTTTCACCAAGGAGAGATGTCAGAAAAGATAACAGCAGAGGTGTCTCCTATCTTCTCAGAATTCCAATGATAACTATAAAAAACACACATCTGAAATCACACTAGTAAGAATATTTAGATAATTAAATCTTTGGCAATTTACCCAAAATTTATATTAAAAATGACAATGGTTTTAATTTCTTTGCTATAAATAAATTCTATGTAGAAACAAAAACCCAGCTACTGGTTCATTTGCCTCATACTTGTCTTAGAAAAAGAATGAAAGAAAACTTAGGGTATCAGGAAAAATAGTTACCTTTGTCATAAACTTAAAACTCAAAATATTATAAAAGCAGAAAGAGGTCCCTTATCATTTTTTGATAATTCATCACAGTTCACATAAGTTCTAGGAGACAAAGATCTATTATTTTCTTTTACTTGCAAATAACAGGCACAATAAATAGCAAGCTCTAGATAATAAAGATTGGTAACTATTTTTAGAAGATATTTTTTAACACAATAAAATAGCCTGTCTTATTTTGAAGAAAATTTAAGGTAAAAAATTTTAGCTAAATATATACACAACTAGTAATCTACATAAAACAGTAACAACATGTATGTACATGTGTACATATCTCTACACAAATATGTACATATACATACATTGTCACCTCTCCCTGTTTGTACATAATTGTGTATGACGTCTATCTGGAAAAAGTCCTAGCATTGTTAAGATAATGAGAATGGTTTGCACAACATTGATGTATGCTGGCAGCCAAGGAGAGTGGACTGGAGTGCACGTGTGTGAACAATGACAACTTCACTGTACTAGTCAGTGGGGGCAGTAGACACCATTGAATGAGCATGTGTATTATATGGCCATCACATTCAAAATGACTGAGTACAGCAATGAATCTACATCAAACTTTGTGTTAAGTTTGAACATTACTCCATGGAAACTATTCAGATGACTCAGAAGGGCATACCTATGGGCAGCTGGTGATTGGCAGTTTCATCATGACAATGTACTTGCTCATTTATCACATCTCATGCAGAATTTTTTGGTGAAACATTTAATCACCCAGGTGACTAAGCCCCCTCTACAGCCCAGATTTGGCACCCTGTGCCTTCCGGCTTTTCCCAAACCTAAAATCACCTTTGAAAGGAGATAGATTTCAGACTGTAGATGAGATTCAGGAAAATGCAATGGGGCAGCTGATGGCAATTGGGAAAACTGGGTGAGGTCCCAAGGTGCCTACTTAGAAGGGGACTGAGGCATCATTGTCCAATGTACTTGTATCATCTATCTTCTTCAGTACATGTCTCTACTTTTCATGTTATGTGACTAGATACCTTCTGGACAGATGTCATATGTATGTCATATACCAAGAGGAAGGAGAAACAATACTATCTTCCTTTCCAAGTTTCTATGAGAAATAGCTTCTTATTTTTGTATACCTTCCAACTGTGCACTCATTTTTCCATTAAGTTTCTGCATTAATTTTGTTTGTGTTTTTTGTTTCTATTATGATATAAAAAGTTCACTATGCCCTTATCCATTGGTCCACCTATTTATTCAGCCACCCATTAAGCATTTATTGAATATCCTCTTATGTGCTAGGCACAATGAAGGCTTACCAAGGTTACATAATTCAACCAACCAAACTCTTCATTTTTTGAAGTCAAAATAAAATGTATTTGAAATTAATGGATTCAGGACAAATATAAATAATTAATGATCTGCCCTTATAAATATACTTGTAATTTTGACAAAGGAAATTTCAATCTCTCTGCATTTCTCATTAAAACTATGTTTTTCATTTTTAAATTAAGAAAAATTAAAATTTAGAATAATTTTAGATTTACAGAAAGTTGTAAAGAGTGTACAAAGTCTTCTTGCACACCAAGATTCCCTGACTGTTAACGTCTTTCATTAACAGCACTGGTTCTACCTGTTTCTCAAAAAGCCTTGCTAGCTATTACTTTCTTTTTATTTTCCAAAGAGCTATTTTTGAGGAGTATTAAAAATAAACAATTTTAGGTTTAAATCATTGTAAACTTATATTTTGATCTACACAGAGTAAATGAAACAGTTAGGCTGTTGTTTCTAATACTGGAAGTTACATAAGTATTTTGCAATGGGTATAAAACCAGAGACGTAGTCTAAGCATGGTGGGGAGGCACCATGTATGAATGCCCGGCATCTCTAAGCATTCTCCTTCCACTTGGCTGTATCCCTCACCTACTCAGGACTGAAGTTAGACAACTCATGTTGCTAGATTCATTTGTAGCTATGGTCTAGATACTTGACCTGCATTCAAGCAAGATCCGAACTCAAAATTTAGCAAAGCAAGACAATATTCTGAGGTTTTACTTTTTAGGTAATGTAGTAGTGGAAGATTTAGTACTTTGATGTAGAGTTTCCGGAATTCGGTTCTGAGAGGCAAAAGTATTGATCAATAGTTGCAGGAGTATTTTCTGTGAAGAAACCCCATGATATAATTGGACATTGTTTCTGCACAGTAGCTTCAGAGGCAAATACTCTGACCTCTGTAAAAATTCTTGAGTGACCTAAAAGTTATCAAATAATATTTTTCTGCATAAGCTAAGTAGAGTAGACTGTGTTATTTGCATTTAAGAATACTGACTAATGTAACAATTTTAAAAGAATTAAGAGAGTTGCAATAACAGAACTTAAAATGTGGAATTCACTCTGTGAGGTGTATCAGGAGACCATAAAGATTTAATCACTTTAGGCTGCAAAGCCAATGCATTTTTATTTCAGTTTATTTTTGTTTTGTTTAGTGGAGGTATTTTTAAAATTTATTTTTTGTTGAATTTATTGGGCTGATATTAGTTAATAAAATTATGTAGGTTTCAGGTATAATAATACATCATCTGTATATTGTAGTGCGTGTTTACCAGCCCAAGTCAAGCATTTTAAAATGCTATAGCAAGACAGCTGGTTAAAATGTTGCTTGCTATACCTTGGAACCCCAACTACATGCCAAATGAAGCTTTTTTATTAGTATGATGGTAGAAATAAAATTCAGGATGTTGGCATATGCTCATTAAATCTTGCTGCTTTCAAAAGTGTACTACAGCAGAGGCACACTTCAAGTAGAGCTAGACAGTCTGTAAGCAGAGATACAAGGGAGCACAGCTGTGCCAAAGAGGCTCACTCTGCTTGTGTCCTGCAATGTAAATTGCCTGAGAAGATCATAATTCGGAACCCTGCAGGGTTGAGAAAAGCCAGTTGCCTCTATACACAAAAATGTACCTGTACAAGGAGAGGTTTCTAAGTGCAACTTCAAAAAGAGATAAAATGATTGCCCCTGAGCTTTTCAAACATCTTCCTTTAGGAAGTTTCTGAACGACAATAAAGGAGAAATTGGTGGCAAAGATCAAATTAATGGCGTTGCAATCTCATGCTGGCAGGACTTGGGATAGTACCCATTAGATTAAGAGAGAAATTGGTCAGAACAGAAGAGCCAGTAGGAAAGAGTTACATTTTTTTTTGGCTTATGTGGTTAATCATAAAATTGACTTGAAAACCATCTTCTTGAAGCCTGAAATTTTCCAGGGAATGGTACATACTCCTGAATGTGCCGCTAGTTTGTCTGGCTACAGCTGTACTTAAAGTAATTCTAAGTTCTTGAGGTCACAGCAAGAAAAGTGAGGTCCAATAGAGTCGCTTCCTGAATAGGAAGACTATATGCCTGGATATCCTGAGACGGCACCAACTTATGGTTATTGTAATTATATAATGCCTTTTAATCATTTTTAGAGCACTCATTCATTTACTTTCACTTTACTCAGTACCTGTCTAGAGGATGTAGGTGTTGACAAGTTGGGCAAGGATGATCTCCCCAGAGGTGTAACCTAGGACTTGGAAAAAATAGACAAAAAACTCATCCCCCCAAAAGTACCAGGACCTGCCACGTTGGCTAGCCAAGTAGCTACTTCTGCTGCTAGGATAGGAAGTCCTGAATATAACTGTCCAACAGGACCCTGTATTTGCTATCGACCAATAATAGTCATATATTTCCCACTTTCCCTCTCACCAAATGAGACTTTTATTAATAAAATTGCTGTTACCCTATCATCTTCTAACAATACATCAGTATGTTTGGAGGAAGATGATTTGTTTCTAACTTACAGGTCCACAGATCACAAAGTGAAACCTGTGAACCTTAGAGAGACTACTCAAAGATTATGGACTTCAAAACTAAATGCAGTAAATTTATATAATTTTCGAATTACCTACCATGGAAGGAAGATGATGAATTCATTTCAATTAATATATAGGTAGAAAGTTTGATAAATTTTAGTCAAAGATAGCAGATACTGTAAGTTCATTCATAGACCAACTTCTCAACCCTGCTTTTACTGTTCCTATTTTGATACAACATCCCAGCCTTCCTTGCAACTGGAGATGACCACTTGACCTAGTTCTGCCAATGAGGTACAATCAAAAGTCTTCTAGTCCTGTTTCTTCTATTTTAATTTTTATTACCCTTGAACATGGATATAAAATAGCCCTCACTAAAGATGTTGCAACAAGAAGATAGAGTAAGCTTTGTTCTTTAATGGAACAATTAAGTTACCATACTAGCCCTCAAATGGCTATACCTGCAGTTCTTGAATGAAATAAATATCTTTTTGACTAAGCCACAATTGTGGCTTAATGTGAAGCTGAATGAAATTGTAATAGAATCAAGTGGGAAAATAATTTTGAAAAACCTACTAATTTTAAAAGTATATGAAATAATTTTAAATGAATTTAATTTATAAACTGTTACTGTTTTTTTAGGTTTTAAACTTTTTGCTCACATACTGAAAATTGTGCATTTCAATAATTAAAATCATTTGAACAAAAAATATACTCTAATTACACTGCATTTTACAGCCTGTAGAACACCTTGCACCAGCTTGGATTTTACTCTAGATTTCACTGTTGTCCTATACAGATTCTTCCTTTGCCAACATGCAAGTTCTTTTCCTTCCTTGCCAGCCAGACTAGCAGATGGGGGAGGCAGGTGCACCTTTGTTGTCAGCAGGTCTCTGATGTGAAAAGAGGCAGCATAGTCATTTAAATTGATCCGACCTCTTCGCATCTACAAAGTTAAACAGCTAAAAGAAGTAAAATAAGAAGGCAATGCTGTGGAATGTTCAGTGCATATTGGCGGTGTATGCCTCATTATGATTTGCCTGCTTGCTTCTCCTGTTCAATTGTTTCATTTGAAGGCAGTGAATTTTCTCTTGCATTCTGTCTTTTTCAATTTTGTCCTACTGAATTTCTCAATCTCAGCCATATCGGGTTTGTCAGACATGGTTGCAATGTTTTATATTCTTGCCATGTTTTATGTTATTCCTTAACTATTTACCACATATTTCACAAACCTTGACTTTTATTAAAATATAAAGGTTTACATTTCAAATAAGAAATGATTGCTCATTTACAAAACAAAAGTTGACAAGAGAAATATCTTTACATACAAGAGAAAAATCTATCACATACAATATAGAGAGAAAAAGCATAGCCCCATTAAATCTTAATTTATTAGACCATTTCTAAACTGATTAATTAGGTAATCAAGACTCCTGGTTTAGTTTACCAGTTTGAGAATTTGCCTTTTTTAAGAGTAGAAAATAATGTATTTTATTGTACAAATTCTTGATAAATACAATAAGTAAAATAAGTACTGTTGGAACCATTTGCTTTGTAGTTTTCCTTTAATTAAAAATAATTCCATGCAAATAGAATGGTTCATGTCTAACTTAATGTTTTTTTTTTCATTGTTAAAGAGAGGACTGGTTTTGTTTTCTTGAGATAAGATATTTTATTTCTGCCAATGTTAAAGGAAAACATTTCACTTTTTAGGGCTCAGGATTAGTGTGTGTGTGTGTGTGTGTGTGTGTGTGTATGTGTGTGTTTTAAGTTTTGTTTTGAACTCATAGGTACTATATCTCTATAGAGTCAATCACTATTTGTCCAATTTTACTTTGGTGGCCATTTCACTAACTAATTTCTTTATAATTATTTATTCCAACTTTGCCCATGGTCTTGTTGCTAATATTTTTAGATTTAGAGTTTCCTAGATATGGCCCAAAGACATACCTCTGATGATCAAATCGAAAATCGAAAATCAAAGTAAGCAAAACCCCAGAGGTTCTCTTTGAATATAGCAGTGTAAAAAGATCTGAACTCCACTTCTCTCATGAACACATTGAGTCTACAGCTACATATGGAATAATTTCCTTGGATAAAATCTAAAGGCTGGCTGAACAACAACTACACACCAGGCAAACAAGAGTACATGAATATATAAAGAAAATATTAATGAACCTAAAGGGAGAAATAGTAGTATAATTGTAGTAGGAGACATTAATTTCCTAATTATATAAATGGATAGAGTATCTAAACAGAAAAGCAATAGGAAACATAGTAGTCCAAATACATGTAGATACATATAGAATGTTCCATTCAAAAGCAATAGAATATACATTCTCCTCATATGCACATAAAACATTCTGCAAATAGATCATATGTTAAGCCACAAAATAAATCTTAATACATCTAAAAAGTTTACAATCATATCAGCATCATTTACAACCTTAAGAATATGAAACCAGAAGTCAATTACAAAAACTTTGGAAATTCACAAATATGTGGAGATTAAACAACATGTTCCTGAACAACCAATGGGTCAGAGAAAATCAAAGGGGAAATTTTAAAAAAAGGCCTTAAGACAAACCAAAATGGAAATATAACATATCAAAATGTATGGGATGCAACAAAAGCATTTCTAAAAGTTTATATCAATAATACCACAAAAAACAAACAAAAAAATCTCAAAATCTTAACTTTATACCTCAAGGAACTAAATGAGAAACAAATGAAGCCTACGTAAGTAGAAGAAAGAAAATGTAAAACATAGGAGAAGAAATAAAAAAAATAGAGACTAAAAAGGCAATAGCAAAGACCAATCAAACTAAGAACTGGTTCTTTGAAAAGATACATTAAATTCACAAACCTTCAGCTAGACCCACCATGAAAAAAGAGGAAGATACAAATAAATAAAATCAGAAATTAAAGAGGAGACATTACAACTAATACCACAGAACTGCACAGAATAATTTGAGACTATTGAACAATTGTATGCCAACAAATTTATCAATCTAGAAGAAATAGATAAATTTCTAGAAACATACAACTTACCAAGACTGAATAATAAATAGAAAATCTGAATAGACTGATTACTAGAAAAGAGATTGAATCAATAATAAAAAAACTCCTAATGAACAAAAGAGTCTAGGACTAGAGAACTTTACTGGTGAATTCTTCTAAACCTTCCACTAAGAATTAAAACCTGCAGTCACTGTGGAAAGCAGTATAGAGATACCTCAAAAAATAAAAAATGTAACTGCCTTTTGATCCAGCGATCCCACTTCTGGGAATATATCTGAAGGAACCCAAAACACTAATTCAAAGAACATAAGCACCTCTATGTTCACTGCAGCATTATTTATAATCACCAAGATATGGAAGCAGCCCAAGTGTCCACCAGCAGATGAGTGAATAAAACAACTGTGGGATATTTACACAATGGAATACTACTTGGCTATAAAAAAGAAGAAAATTTTACCCTTTGCAACAGCATGGATGGACCTGGAGAACATTATGCTAAATGAAATAAGGCAGTCAGAGAAAGACAAATATATGATTTCACTCATATGTGGAATCTAATGAACAAACTGAACAAGGAAAATGGGGACAGACCCATAGATAGAAAGCAGGCTGACACCTATGGGAGGGGTGAGGGGAAGGAGGGATGGAGCAAAAAGGCAAAAGGACTCATAGACATGGACAACAGTGTGGTATTGCAGGGGATGGGGTGTATAAGGGGGATAAATGGCAATGGAATAAACTACAATAAAAATTTTAAAAATCAACTAAAAAAATTCAGTGGGGAAAATAGTTAATTCCAATCTTTCTCAAACTCTTACAAAAAATAGAAGAAGGAATACTTCCAAACTTATTTTATGAGGCCAGCATTACCTTGATACCAAAATCAGACAGGGATGCCATAAGAAAATTACTTGCCAATATCCCTAATGAAAAATAGATGCAAAATCCTTAACAAACCTTATCATATAGAATTCAACAACACAGTAAAAGTATGATACATCATGATCAAGAGCAAGTTGTTCCAGGATGCAAATATAGTTCGACCTTCACAATCAGTCAATGGGATGTACCATATTCACAAAATGAAGGATAAAAGTCAACAAAACGGATAGGCAACATACTGAACAGGAGAAAATATTTGCAAATTATATATCTGATGAGGAGCTAATATACAAAATATATTTAAAAATTATACAACTCAACAGAAAAAAAATCTGAATAAAAATGGGCAGAAGATATGAATACCTACTGTCCAAAGAGGACATACAGGTAGCTAATAGGTACATGAACAATGATGAACGTGACCAATCATCGGGGAGATGCAAACCAAAACCACAAGGAGATGTCACCTCACACCTGTTAGAATGACGATTATTAAAAAAAGACAAAAAGATAACAATTATTGGTGAGTATGCAGAGGAAAGGGAACACTTGTGCACTGTTGGTAGGAATATTAATTGGCTCAGCTACTGTGGAATACAGTATAAAAATTCCTCAAGATAATAAAAATAGAAATATCACATGATCCAGAATTTCCACTTTGAGGCATTTACCTAAAGAAAATAAAAACACTAACTTCAAAAGATATGCACCCCAAATTCACTGTAGCATTATTTACAATAGCTAAAATATAGCAAGAATCTAAGTGTCCATCAATGAATTAATGGATTAAGAAGATGTAAGATATATATATGTATATGGAGATGTAAGATATATGACTGATATAGACATCAGTCATATACATGTTATGTATATTTAAATATATTTTAATATACATAACATATATATATATAATATTCAGCTATAAAAAGAATGAAATCTTCCTATTTGTGACAATATGGTTGGACCCCAAGGGCATTATGCCAAGTGATATAAGCAAATACTATGTGATCTCATTTATATGTGAAATCTAAAAATAAAATAAAAAAGAAATGAGAAAACAGAGCTCATGGACGCTGAAAACAGGTTGGTGGTAACCAGAGTGGGTGGCGGGAGAAATGTGTAAAGAGGGTCAAAGGGTATAAATTTCCAGGTATAAAATAAATAAGTTATGAAGTCATGATTTCAAGGGAAACAACAAGCTCTTGCTCAAGTTGTCATCCCTGATGGGAACTCCTTACGAAGCAGTATATAAGCAAATGTTGTTCCTATAAAAAACTGTACCTACAGTCGAGCCTGATCTAACGGAGCAAGTAAACTGTATCTCACATGGCAACTATTTCACAAAAAAAGCCATTTAAAAAGTAAGTGATATTGCCATTTAAAATTATATTCTTTAAGAATGGTTAAAATTCTAGCTATACATTTTAAGTAAAGCAAATAAAAATCTGTAATATTTTAAATCATGTTGTACCAGGTTTTGTTATTAGGCAAATTAGTAAGAGGGCTATTGAATATATGCGCGCGCGCACACACACACACACACATACTGAAATAAGCTGTAAGTGTATATATCAAAATATGTCATATGATTAGTAAAAACTTTGATTTTTAAAAAATATTTGTCTATTACAATAAACAAAACTATATATTTTAAATACCTGCTAATTGTAAATAATCTTATTTTAACTCAGGCTGGAAGGCAGGGCACTGATTAAGAAAATCAGCAGCCAGAAACCTGCAAGAGCCATCCTGAGGCAAAGCAGCAGCAGTCTTTCAAACAGTAATTAAATTCTCTAGTTACAGCTTAATTCCTTAAACTCTGACCCACCAAATGGAAATATTGTTAGATAATCAACATTCACATTTCCTCTTAGAGATTTATTGTAAATTATGTAACCCACTTCCATTACAGTAGTGGTGTCTGATTTGTTATTGAATCAAGATCCCCAACCCTATTATCTTTGAATTACCCTATTACAGGAGATGGACAAACTCTAAGTTCAAAACTCAGTGACAATGCAGAGCAACTTTTCCCACCTGCATTTATCAAGGACAATTAAATTATGGGAGTTAGAATAAAAAAAAGAAAGTACCCAATATTTTACTTTTGCTTAAGTTTTCTTGTGGTTTTTCTTTGTAGAATTTGGGCATTGCATATGCATTCTGCAAATCAATGATATAAAAGATGATTAAAAATAAGAACAAGAATGATTTCTGTTGTTAGCAGCACCATTGAAAAAAGAAAGGAAGTGAAGAAGAATCTACACATGGGCATTTAGGGTTAGTTAAAGCAAGTCCCGGTACTGTAATGGGTCATAGACCCAAAGGGCAAACATGACCTGATAGCACACGCATACACCCACTTCCCTGCCCCACCTTCTAGCTCACAATTAGATCAGAACACTTGGAAGTTCATATTCTATTTTTATACCTAATATTTATCTCCCCCAATACTAATGTAAAAAAACTTATTTTACCAGCTGCTTTAGAGTTATTAAATATTAAAACAATGTTAGTATCAATATTTATTAATATTTAAGACATGAAGGTAAGGAACATGTTTGTTTACAAAAATACTTCAGTGTACATTTTGCTATGAAAGAAGAAAAAACTTAGGAAAAAAGATGTCAGAGAACAGGAAGGTCTATGATATCACTCATGTGTGGAATCTAAAAGTCCAAACTCATAAAAACAAAGAGTAGAATGAGAGTCACCAGGGGCTGAGGGTGGGGGGAAAGGAGAATGCTGTTAAAGAGTTCACACTTGCCACTAGTAGATAAGTAAGTCCTGCAGATACAATGTACGGTATAGTGAATGTAGATAACACTGTATTTTAATCATCAAAACTACAAGGAAATAGAACTTAATTATTTCCAACACAAAAAATAAATGGTGATATGTGATACAATGGAAACTGTATCTATAACTGCAATGTCAATCATATTGAAATTTTTAAATGTATCAAACCCATATGTTGTACATCTTAAACTTCCCCAGTGCTGTATGTCAAATATATTTCAATTATAAAAAACATGACAACAGGAACATTAAATTGCTCTCTCTCTCTCTCAAAAAGGAGAATGTGTGTATATGTAATAGGGATGGTTTCTAGTCATCATTTCTTCATTTCACCATATATTTTTCTTTCTCAGACCCTTTGCTCATTGTGTTTCTTAGGGTACACATGTCTTTTCCCTATCTGTCTTTGAAGACCCTTAAATATCACCTCTGTGAAACTTCCCTGGGAGTTTTTTTCCACAATCCCTAGTACTTGAAGCAAGTAGATACTCAAAAACTGTTTATAGAATAAATAAGAGAATATCACAGGTAAAAACAATAATATTCTTTTTTGTTGTTCATTAACTATTACAAATATGCACATTTGACTTTTCTTTAAGTGCTGATGCATTGTTTATTAATCTACTTGCCCACAGAACAAAGACCTCTATGTCAATGATCTCTAAAGCAAAAACTAATGTATCTTTAAAGGGCCTCGAACAGTGTTAATGTTGCTGTCATTTTGTGGCTGTCCTATTCTAGCTCTAATATTCCAAAGCCTGTGGTTCATGGCATGTCATGCCTTTTTTCATTTTACTTTCAAGGTCAATGTTCATTAGGCACGATGGAGTAATATAATGAGCTTGATTAAAATTCCATTTAATGTACTCTGGTTTCTCTTCAAAATGAATGAATCTTTTGCCTTCTACTAAAATTCCATTTGAGCCGCTTACTAGCAATATGATTTCAGGCAAGATACATACACTGAGCCTCTAAGCTCACTTTGTTAAATAAGAATACAGCGGTATGTCAGTACTCATCATTAATTCATTTCGACGAATGGTGAGCAAGCGATGATTGTTGAAGTATTTTCTCTTGTGGGGTGAAATGCGTGGGGAACCTGAGTGCCGAAACATTTTGTCCTCATGAAAATGTGACAAGTACTGAGTTCTGAAGTCAATGAGACTGAGGTACCATCATATAAATAATATGATTATAAATGACTTTATACACGTGCACACTTAGAACAGTGCTAACCACCCAGTAGGGTTTTTAAAAAATACTTATTTATTTTTAAATAAATAGAGAGAGGGAAAGGGAGGGAGAAAGAGAAGGAGAGAAATATTGATATGTGAGAGAAGCATCTGATTGGTTGCTTTTTGTACACCACCAACTGGGACCTGGCCCTCAACTGAGGCATGTGCCCTGACTGGGAATCCAACCAGCAAGTTAGTGGGAGGACATCCAACCTACTGAGTCACACCAGCCGGGGCCCCAGTAGGTGTGTAATTACTTCTAGCTAATCAAAGTAGATAATTATATCATTCAAACATATAAATGTATCTTGCCTTTAACAGCAAAGAACAAAATCCTGCAATACATACAATAGGAAAAAATTTTTAGTAGCTAATTATCAAAACACAGGAAATTGATTAGATTATTGATTTATACTGATACAGTAAAATCTTACTCTGCTATTAAAGGGTTATAGTGTTTGGGGGTTCCTTATTCTGTTCCACTGGTCTATATGTCTATCTTTACGACAGCACCATACTGTTTTGGGTACTGTAGCTCTATACATTTTTAAGTATTCAGTACAGTGTTTTTGACTGTAGGTAAGATGTTGAGCAGCAGACATACAGAACTTATTTCTCTTGCTTAATTGAAACAGTTTGCCTGTTGATTAGTAACTCCTTATTTCCCCCTCTCCTCAACCCCTGGAAACTACAATTCCAGTCTTTGATTCTATGAATTTAACTATTTTAGATATGACAAAGAAGTGTAATCATGCAGCATTTGTATTTTTATCACTGGCTTGTTTCACTTAGCACAATCTTTAAGGTTCATCCATGTTGTTACGTATTGCAAAACTTCCTTCTTTGTACAGCTAAATAATATTCCATTGTATGTTCATACAATTTTTTTTCATTCATTTATCTGTCAATGGACCATTTAGGTTGTTTGCACATCTTGGATATTAATAATTTTGTATAAACATGGGAGTCCTAATATCTCTTTAAGATTGTAATTTACACTATTTTTGGATGAACACTCAGAAGTAGGACTGCTGGATCACACTGTAGTCCTATTTTTTTTATTTTTTTGAGGAAACCCTATACTGTTTCCCACAATGGCTTCACCAATTTGCATTCCCGTCAATATGGCACAATACAAAAATTTGTTGACAAGGGAGCCAAGACTAAGTGGAAAAAGATAGAAGAGAACTGGGACCATAGAGCGGTTCCCTTCCAATGGGAGCTTAAATCATGGAGGAAACCCAGACATTGTTCCAGGTGCTGTCCAAATCAGAGAGACAAAGGGAGAAATACTCTGGCTTCTCCCATCTTCTCATTTTTCATTTCACTGCAGTGCTTCCTCATGTCTAAACCTAGCGGGCAAGGAAGTCTGGAGAAGTGGTCTTCAGTGTTCAGGTTCCTGAGACACAGAACACAGCAAAAAAACTTCAGGGAATAAATAGCAGAGCAAATAGACAAATGACCAATACCTGTGTATATACCAAACTCAACATAGAAAATGCCATAGAGAGAGACATGAAACTATACACTTAGCTGAAGATATTTCTTTGGTTCCCTCTTTTATTCTTTTCAGTATTTCTTTTTCCTTCCCTGAAAGGTCTGAGAATTTGCATCTAGATCGATAAAGCTCTGTAACTCTAAAGCTCTGTAATTCTAAAAGAATTTTCTAGAGTATGTTACTCAACTCCCTTATTTCAGGAAAGGAAACTGACAAATAAATAATGATAAACATTTCAGCACTAGGTAACACAGTGATTGACTTACAAAGAAATTATGAGCATAAAAATATTTTGGAAAAATAGTAGTGTTTTATAAATATAAACCATTTTATTACTATTTTATACTTATATAATTACTGTATAAGTATATGAATGCTTTAAAGACCTTTAACATAATATAGAGTGTGTTTTTTAGAAAGATGGACCATCCCCATATTGATTTCCATCTGCAATAAGCACAATTCATGGTATTATATGTTGGTATTCAGTGCATACTTACTGAATATTATGTCAATATTTTAATGAAAAAATATCAGTTAGTATTAATATTTACCTTAAATGTTTGATGCACTGTTTTCTCTCTGTGTGTATCTTTATGAACTTGTGAAAATAGTTTAACTAATTACTAAAAGTGGATTTTCCAGGCTGGAAGGAATGTGTATTGATTACTTATACATCTGTATATAGATAGACATACATTCACACACCCACATATTATTAAAATATCCTGCAGAAAACATACATATATTTGCCCTTGTACCTATTCCTTTATATGCTCATTAATATGGAACATTACCACCATCTTTGCTAATCAGACAGTAGAAAGGTAGCTTTCTATATTACACTGACTTTCAGAGAGCATATCTATTATACATTAAATGAAATATGTATACTCAATATTTGGGCAATACTTTCACTGTTACTATACCAATCTACTTGAAAAATAGAAAAAGTGTGTGGAAAGTACCCTTGCCACCCCTACTGCATATCAAAGAGAACTTTAAAAAACTTATGCCTATTTCTTGACAGCAAAAAAGAATTAAACTAAATAGCTAGAATTTATCCCTGGCAAGAAGACAGAATTGTTAGCATTCATTTCTATAGCCATCTAGCTTGCCTTTCTCTCAGATTCCCCGCTTCACTCTTTGCTAGGAAAGAAGAGCTACTCTTCTCCCAAGAACAATGAGCTGCTACTCTCTCAAGAAACTTGAAAGCAATGACAGAAATGTCAGCGGCAGGTGGCGGTTGCATCAGTTGCCTGACCAGACTTGATCTGAACACACTTGAAGCAGAAGCAGCAATCATAAAGGCAAATACAATTTGTCTAACATTCCAAATATCAGCAACACAGCATAGGCTTCTGGAAAACTGCAGTAATCACCAAAGAATGGCTAATGAAGAGAAGAAATGTTAGGAAACCCTACATTCTAATGAACTTTTCTACTTAAATCAAGCTTCAACCAATTACCTAGAATGGAACAACTGTGCTTAAGAACTCATAAATAGTAACATCAGTTATATTTTAGCTGTCTCTGGACTCTTTTGCTGAATGTTATGAAAAAGGAAAAGAGGCGGAATCCAAAAAGAAAGATATACTAAGCTGCAGTGTAAACACAACCAACTGCTTGATAGCACCTGTGGTATTTTGGCATTTGGTCACAGTTTATCATTAATATTCAAACTCAAGTGTCTGGAAAACTAAAGTTGACTCTATATAATTATAAGCATTTATCTAAAAACTTAGATGAAAAAATATAGCCAAATATCTATTGGAATGTTTTCAAACTTGCAAAAGTTTGTGTAATAAAAATGAAGTGATCTTTACAAAGCAATTTGATCAACTATAAATATTGGTAGGTTTTAAAAAGAGCAAAAAATACTATCTTCCAGATGATGATAAGGTAATATTTTATTTTCATAGAAGACATTACTGTAAGAGGATAGCATTTTAAGAGAGTAGAGTGTCAGCATAAAAAAGAAGGCACAGTAAAAGCTAGGCAAAACAGTCAAAGGTCTTAGGTCAGGGCCAGCTGGTCATGGTAAGTCAGCGAGGTGAGCACACAGCATTTACATAAGAGGACTTCTACCTTCCATGCTGCACTGATCCCCTTTATATGAACAGAAAGTCCTCTAAGGAGACTGACTCTAATTGTCAATGGGTTTCCACCTGTGCTTAAAATATGCCTCACTCTAAAATAGTCCTCAACTCTGAGACCTCCTGGCAAGCCAGTGCATAAATGTATCAGTGACTTAATTCTCCCCCAATTGAACATTTTCTCCACAACTTTATCCCTATATTACAAGATAGTTTGGGTTTGAAACTTATTTTCATTCCAATCCTTGCAACTGAATATGCAACCAAAAAATAAAACTGGATTAGTCATTTCAATTCCTCTTTGGAACAAAGAAAGGTTTACATAACCATTGACTCAAAACTAAATATTTAATTAAGTATGCTTTATTTTTAAAATGTTTTCAATATGGCCCTTATTTAGCAATATTAAAAATTCCATCTCTTTTTTTGATGGAATTTTCCCAACACCTATATGTACTTAATTATCTGCCAACAATAAAGTTTCATAAACTAATAAACCTTCGATGTCAGAAAGAATCCTTGATGTCATCTTGAGGTCAAAAGACATTCAAAATTTCTATCAGAGTAGGTGGTAGTTTTCTATTTGTGTTTTCTTGACTTTATCTTTAGTTCTGTGAGGACAGTGTAAAAGAGGATGACAAGACCTTGTCACAGTAATGGCTCAAGCAGTTACTTCCTATTGATTATATCAGTGCTTTATAACTAAGCCAAAATACATGTTGTTCCTTTTATTGTCCCTTCAAGTCCAACGAATCAAAAGCAGCATCCAAGTTTATTAGGGAGAAACATAACTGAAAGAAAATAACAAACATATCATGAAGACTGAAGACTTTTCATTAAGCAGGAAAACATATACTGGAGAAGCTAATAAAAAATCGAGTTCACCAAATAATACTCAAGTAGAATATAGAGAGAAGAAACATATACCTTTCAAATTTCTTGGGGAATAAAAAATTTCTTTTCAAATACAATTAAAGGAAAAGTAAGAAGGCAGAAAAAAGGGTAAAACAATAATAGTGCAAAACAAAAAAATAACAGAGAATGTTTATAAGACAGTTTTATTGCTAAGAAATTACCATTTGAAAATAATCATTAATGAGATTTTTTAGGCTCACTTTGTACCCAACATTATTTTAGGAGGTTTTCACCCTCAAGAAGCTCAAAAATCATTAAGGAATATATTAAGAATGCTTTAAAATGTTGTGTAACTAATGGAATGGTAAATGCCAGTGGATATGCCTAAGACAGCACATTCTTTTAATTTTGAGTAATGACTTTCTACATAGAAATTAATAAGGAAGCTATAATAAATTTGCATTATGTGCAAATAAGCCACTCCAGAAACCTCAAGTGAGAGACTCAGTACTTGGGAAAAAAAGGCAGAGGCTGTGGCTCTGCTACCTCTACTACCTCTAATTTCAGAAAAGTCTGAAACTCATTTTTCTCAGCTTAAAATGGGAGGTTACAAGTACATATGACACTGAGTTTCTTGTAGGATTTAAATGATATTAGAAATGTAGAAGAACATTGTAAACTACCAACTGCCAGAATGGCAGCCGTGATGGGGTCATTGACATCGCCATTGTTGGGGTTATCATCGTCATCATAATCACAGAAGCAGCAATTCTATACCATCTTGAATTGGTAGAATGTAAATAATTAATGGAGTACTGACTCTGTTAATGGGATAAAATTAATTTTAAACAGTGGTTTATTTAATAGTTTATTGAGGTATAGTTGCCATACAATTAACAACTTATATTTTTAAAATGTATACTTTGATAGGTCTTGTTATATGTATTTATCCATGTAACCACCACAATCAATATAATTAACCTACTCACCACTTCTAAAAGTTGTCTTGGACTCCTTGCAATCACTTCCTCCTATCCTTTCCCATTCTCACTCCCCAGGCAACCAGTGATCTGCCGTATTACTAATTTAGTTTGCACATTGCATTTCCTGTAATTTTATATAAATAGTATTATACTGTATGCACTTTTTTCTTTTTTTTTAACTTTAAGTTCCAACTTTATTTTTTTTCAATTACAGCTTACTTTTAATATTATTTTGTGTCAGTTTTACATGTACAGTGTAGTGGTTAGACAATCATATACTTTACAGTGATAGTTCCAGTGCCCACCTGGCACAATACACAGTTATTACAATATTATTGACTATTATTTCCTATGCTGTATTTTACATCCTCATGATTGTTTTGTAACTACCATTCTGTACTTCTCAATCCCTTCACCTTTTTCACCCAGTCCCCAGTTCCTCTCTTTTCTGGCCACCATCAGTCTGTTCTCTGTGTCTATGAGTCTGTTTCTGTCTTGTTTTTTTGTATTGTTCTTTAGATTCCACATATAAATGAAATCATATAGTATTTGTCTTTCTCTGACTGACTTATTTTACTTAGCATAATACTTTCTAGGCCCACCCATGTTATTGCAAATGGTAGAATTTTCTTCTTTTTTTATGGTTGATTAATACTGCATTGTATACATGTACCACCACTTAAAAAAAATCCACTTGTCTGTTGATGAGCACTTGGGCTGCTTTCATAGCTTGGCTATTGTAAATGACATTGCAATGAACATAGGGGTGCATCTGTTCTTTCGAATCAGGGATTTGGTTTCTTCAGATATATACCCAAAAGTGGAATCACTGTGTCATAAGGAAGATCCACTTCTAGTTTGTTGAAGAACCTCCACACTGTTTTCCACAGTGGCTGCACTAATCTCCATTCCTACCAACAGTGCACAAGGGTTCCCTTTTCACCACATCTTCACCAGCACTTGCTGATTGTTGTTTCATTAATGAAAGCTATCCTGAGAGGTATGAGGTGATACTCCATTGTGGTTTTAAATTGCATTTCTCTGATGATTAGTGATGTCGAGCATTGTTTTTGTATGTCTATTGGCTGTGTATATGTCCTCTTTGAAGAAGTGTCCATTCAGGTCCTTTGCCCATCTTTTTTTATTGGATTGTTTGTATACTATGTATGAAATCATATAACAGGTTGACTGTGATGATTTGAAGATATATACCATAAATTTTTAAAGCAGTCACTAAAATAACAACAGAATGAGATAAAAATAACTCAGGAAACATCAAACATAATTATAAAAAACAGTCAAATGATTAAAAAAGGCAAAAAAGAGAGAAAAAAGGTAAAATGCACCATTCTACTAGTTATTAAATTGTTTTACTGTGGTTTTAATTTCTCTTCCTTATTAATGATATCTAGCATATTTTCATGTGTTTATTTGCTACAGGGGCAAATGTTCTGTGTGCACTGAAAATTAAAGTGCATTCTGCTGTTGTTGGGTGATATGTTTTCAGTTGCAGGCATATTTGTCTTTATAGATTTAAAAAGTATTTCTTATAGGCAGGGCATTGTTGGGCTCTGCTTTTGTATTCACTACGACAATGCCTGCCAGTTAATTGCAGTGTTTAGAGTTTTTATATTGAATGTGATCTTGAACATGTTTAGATTTTAGTCTATCATGTTGCTGTTCATTTTCTATTTTCCTCATTTGGTTTTTTACTGCTTTTTCCCTTTTATTCTACTTTTTGGATTTATGCATATTTTTTAATGAATGAATTTTACTTACTTTGTTGGTGTATTAGCCATTACATATTTGTTTTATTATTTTAGTAGTTACTTTGGAATTTATTATACATATCTTTAAATTATCACAGTAAATCTATAAATATTTCATACTCCATGTATAGTGTGAGAACCTTACAATGGTGTATTTCCAGTTCTGTCCCCACACTTTTACTTAATCATATTCTAGTAGTTATATAACCCAGGAAATTATAGTTTTGTTTAAATGTTGAATAATCTTTTAAATAAACCTAAAGAACAACATAATCATTAGACTTGCATTATATTAAAACATAATATTAGATTTGCCAACGCAGTTAGCATTCCCAGTGTTTTTCACTCTTTTTCAAGCCTCTCTATAGATCCACATTTTCATCTGGTATCACTTTTCTTCTGCCTGAAGGATTTCCTTTAACATTTCTTATGGTGCAGCCCATAATTAAAGAAATTCTTTCAGCTTTTATGTTTGAAAAGCTCTTATTTTTGCCTTTTGAAAAAGACTGTGTGTTGCTTTTTTTCTCTTCTTTTTATTTTAATTTTTATTCAAGTACAGTTTTCTGTCTTTTGCTCCCATTCCAGCCCTCCTCACCTCCCTCCCATTTCCATCCCCCCTAGTTTTTGTCCATGTGTCCTTTATACTTGTTTCTGTAAACCCTTCCCATTTCCCCCTGAAATTCCCTCCTCCCTCCCCTGTGGTCACTGTCACCCTGTTCTCTATTTCAGTGTCTTTGGTTACATTTTGCTTGTTTGTTTGTTTGTTTTGTTGTTTAGGTTCCTGTTAAAGGTGAGATCATATGCACCCTAATGTTCATAGCAGCACAATTTACAATAGCCAAGTGTTGGAAGCAACCTAGGTGCCCATTAGTAAATGAATGGATCAAAAAACTATGGTATATTTACACAATGCAATTCTATGCAGCAGAAAGAAAGAAGGAGCTCCTATCCTTTGTGACAGCATGGATGGAACTGGAAAGCATAATGCTAGGTGAAATAAGCCAGGTGGTGAAAGACAAAAACCATACCCTTTGTTTTTAAAATATATTTTCTCCAGGTAAAGAATTTCAATTGGACAGTTTTTGTTTCATTAATTTAAAGATGTTTCTCTCCTGCATTATTGCTAACATCAGTTGTTACAAGAAATTTGCTGCTATCTTTATTTTTCTTATTATGTATGCACTGTGTCCTTTTTCTCTGGAAGCTTTCAAGATTTTCTCTTATTCACTGATTTTGAACAATTTGGCTATGATGTGTCTTGGTGTGATTTTAATTTTCTTGTGCTTGAGGTTCATTGAACTTCAGTCTGTGTTTATAATTTTGATCAAATTTGAAAAAATATTGGCCATTATTTTCTTAAATTCTTTTTTATACCCAATTTTCTTTTTTAGATAATTCCAATTAATAATAATTTTGGCTGTTTTAAGTATTCTCACTTGTTTTTTCATTTTTAACAAGTTTTTCTCGTGTTTCATTTTATACTTTTTAAATATTAGGGCTTTAAGTTCTCTGTTTTTTTTTATTCTGCAGTGTCTAACCCGCTGTCATTCCTATTCAGTGTGCTTTTTTCATTATACATATTTTTTATTTCTACAAGTTCAATTTCTGTCTTTTTTTTTAAGTAACTTCCATTCTCTAATGCTTTTTGCATTAACTTTTTCATGGCTTTCTTAGTGTGGTTGTTTTGAGTGATTGGCACTGTGAGGGAATGAGATAGTGTCAAAGGAACACTTAGTGTGGTAACCAAAGGTAAGCATATCTTTACTTCTTGGATAGATTTTTTTGCAACAGTCTATTGACTTCCCCGAGCCTTAGCTTCCTCATTTGTAAAATGGCAACAGAAACAACAGCAACAACATCAATGTTTTATAAGTTGTGAAGTGTAATACGTGTGACAGAAGTTGAGATACAATAGTAAATAGCTACATAAATATCAGTACCTGTAACTGTGATGATACTTGCAATGACTTGGGTTTTGGATTTTTTTTCCCTAAACATTAACATTTCTTCAACAAGGTGCTTACCTACCTAGAACTTCCTTTGCTCAGCCTTCTAATATTATCATGCTTTAAACTCCATTCATTTAGAGATAAGTCATCAAGCCCAAGGAAGATAGCAACACCAAGCAGAACTGTCCATTCTCTCCTGATGGGCTAGGATGGACTCTCCCCAGATGAAGACATTAGCCTTGGCACCATCTCTACTCCAATTAAAATGAAAACTCTGTAAGGAGAATCAATTGTTTGATATTTACCTCAGTGTCTGTAGCACTTAGGAGAGTGCTCATACATAAATATTTATTGAATGAATTATTTCCCTAAAGACTGGTGGAGCTGGTATTAGGAAAAAAATCACCCAGGAGTCAGATCTTATGTTTTATAGTTCTGAGTCAGTAGAGATCTGCAAACTTTAAGTTTGGCCAGGAATAGTATTGCCATGTTGTTCTCCTTTTTCTGCTTTGAAAATGGTCAGTCCACACATGAGGTACATCCAAAAGCTAGAGGAATGAACCAAATAGAAGCTGATGGTATTATGTGTTTGGGTCTTCAAAATGCTTGATAGGTCAAGATGGTTATAGCACCCGTGCTAGATATATTCCACTCACGAGAAATTGCTTCAATCTATAGGCCCAAATGAGTCACCTGAGACCACCACGACCTCCCTCTTCTCCCCTCCTCACATAAAGCACATTGGTTGGGTTTAAGATGTTCTGATCACAGTTTGA
Organism: Tonatia bakeri; assembly: GCA_004024845.1. Taxonomy (NCBI): domain Eukaryota; kingdom Metazoa; phylum Chordata; class Mammalia; order Chiroptera; family Phyllostomidae; genus Tonatia; species Tonatia bakeri. The sequence goes on from PVIA01000218.1 coordinate 397,119, forward strand.
CCAATAACACAAAACTTGCATGGTTTGCCCTATAAAAATGGATTGGATTGTTTTTCTAAAAGTGGAAAGATACTTCCTGGAAGGAAACTGCGAATTAATAGAGTTGGGAGACATATGGCCACAGGGCCAAGACTATTGTGAACCACATGGAAACTAATGTGTACTGAGCTATTGAGTAGTGATTAGGAATCAGACCAGAGTTCAGAGGGAAAAGGAAAAAAGGGGGAGAAGGCAGAGAGAGGAAAGAGGGGCAGAGTGGCACATAAAAGATATAGAGACACAGACAGAGGGAGAAAGAAAGAAGATATAATGGAAAGGTAGAGACAGAGAATAACAGGTGAAGTTGAACAGTCAGAGAAAAATAAAGAAATGAATGAAAGGGAATAAAATTTCTGCCTTTGGAGTTCTTGTTATTTGGATATTTCTGGATTCCTACAAGGGCTTTCTGCATCCACGTAATAAAATTTGTTGCATCCTAATCCCTTTTCCTGGACCATTTTAAATGTGGGGGTTTTTCTATCTTCCCAGCAAGAGAATATCTATCCTTCAAGTTAGTCCTCATTGCCCTAAGAGGTTGCTGTTAGAATCAAACTGCTCCCTAAAGATTTTGTTTGAACTCTGTTTCATCCTCAGTCTAAAACTAAGTTAAACACATGTCCCTCACACCTTGGCCTATAGACAATCATAGTGCTGTCTCCAAGGATTTGTTCTCATCTGAAATTTTATGGTTTGTTATCCGTGAATCAGTTCACTTTGGTAACCCCAAGTTCATACTTCATGTAATTCAGTCCACGTCACTTTTCACATCACCTTCCTCTCCTTATTACACACCTTCAGGTTCTGGTGTGACACAGTCATGAAGTAAATGCTGTGTGGCACTGCTGTATGTATCGGTCATGACTCAACCCAGTTGACTTAAGTGAAAGGTAATATTGCTTATGATATCCCCCCCCTATTACCAGACATATTTACAAGGTAGACAATGATTAGCTTTAAAAATTATGATCCAATAAAGTGTTACTAAACTCTATGTTGCTTTAGACAATTGTGGGAACTTCTTGACAAATGACTCCCTAATTCTGATACCATCATTGTGAGCTAGCTCAGACAACTGAGGAAATGTCCCCTTCCAATGTAGCCCAGGAAAAGCCTACACTAGTGATACAGGCAATAAATCATATCCTTGATTACATTCAGGCTGTCGTTTAAAAATATTAATCAGCTGCACTGTGAAGATGCTTTAGTTTAATTGTAGTATTTGAGTAAGCTATCTGCTATGAAGCTTAGTTTATGCTTAATTTATACTCAGCCTTGGGCTAAGCGGTGCATGGTGTGGCACAGAGCCATGGGCCTGGGATGCTCTAGGCGTTGCCACATCTAGGTAGCTGTGAATTGAACGTGGCCACCATATGCTTCAAAGGGCTGAGGCAATGAGGACTCTGCAAATAACAGCATTATGAGTTTCTGATGCTTATATTGTTAAGAGGCACTGCCTCTTAACAATACTGCCATTGAGTCAAAGGGGACAATATTTTGTTTTACACATTGACCACTGTAAAAATGAGATTCCAGTAAGTTAAGGGGTTTTCTGGAATCAAGAAACATGATTGATCCTGAGCAGTCTGAAACTTGGGTTTCTAAACTTATAGGCCAGATAGCTTTTCAGAATAACATGAAGGCACTCTTCACATCAGTACTTTCCATGGACCTAGTACAGTGCTTTGTATATAATGGACACTCAGAAAATGTGGGATTTAACTGATAACCCACTAAGCAAGTGGAGTTGGTTGTCTAGTTAATTATATAAGTAGAATGTATAAGCATCACTGTACTGCCTATTTAATACCACCATGAATAAGGGCATGTTTGCACTCATACCATAGGCATTGTGTTAACAAGATGTTCTGTTTTTAAAATAATTCTTTACTTCAATGCCTAATTCCAATTAAAAAGTAAGCAACACATGCCTTCTGTTGCCATTATGACCCACATCCCCTCTAGGAGGGAGTTAGCATGCACTTTTATTTTTATTTCAGAAATTAGCAACAATAACACACCGAGAATCAACTATAGAGTCCCCAGAAAACATAGCATCAATCAATATATACATAAATCGTAAGTCTCCTAACCAAAATTCTTATTAAAATGGGCAGATTACACAGCCATTTGTTTCTCTGCAACCAACTGGGAAAACTTACTTCCTTTTCTCGTGAGGGAATGAATGATTTATGATACGCATAAAACATTTCATTAACTGTAGCATAGGAAAATAAAATGAAACATAATTAATTATGAAGTGATCAAATACACAACTCACTAGGATCAAAGAGCAAGATAAAGAACAAGCACCTTAGATTTTTGTAATACTAAGTACTTTCATATACATTATCCTAATTAATCCTAGTGATATTTTTTAAATTACATGTGTTTACAACCGCTCCTAACCCATATTTCTGCAAAGGCTTAATTGATCATGCCTCCATTCTCTGCAAACACTGTCTAGAGTGCCCCATTTTAGAATTGTGTAACATCCATAGTTTTTAGAAGATTAAAATTTCAAGCTACTTTTTTTAACCCATGGTGGGTGGGGTAAAATTAAAATGGAAATTACTTAGCATTAATCTCTTGAGGGCATCAAAGTGCAATTAATGGGGGACAAGTAAGCTTTCCAACAAAAAAATTTTAAAAATACTTTATCTGCATATTCATTACCAGCTTTGTGATTGCCTACCTTGTTTAGGTCAAAGACACTTTTTTCCAATAGAAGAGTTTGGATGTGGGAAAAAATACACTTTATTTCTACTTGTATCTTATTTGTGGCTTCACATCAGGCAGCTGCTTTGAAGTCTTGGCTGTTGTATAACTTGTCTGAGTTTCGATTTTCTCATCAGTAAAATGAGGGAGTTGGATTAAACAATCTCTCAGATGCTTTGCCCATTCTCAGTTCTCTAAATCTTATTTCAGCAGTACTTTCTTTTTATAGCACCTTGTTTGCTGGTCTTTTCTCAGCCTTACTATTCAGGTTGGAACTTTTTGACACGAAAGTCCTACTGCCAGGTTTGCTTTAAAGTACTGAATCTCAGCACAAAGGATAGGATTGTATGTTAATGCTAATAATGATAATAATATAACTGCCAGGTTTAATGCTTGCAAAGTGCCATGAGATCTGTAGATATTATCTCAAAAATATAATGATCTTGTAAGCTATATATTATTATCTCAATTTTTCATATTAGCTAAAACTCAGAATTTATTAATAAGTAAATTGCCCCAAATGCAAACTAAAGCCATATTATTAATAAAACATTTGATATTCAGAATGTTGGGAAACGCTTTTACACTTCAGTTCACAGGGCAGAATTGTCAAGACAGTAGGAGGCATGAATGAGTTCATCTGTGACATGTATGCATTTTCATAAATCTGCACATAAATTCTCCATGAACTCATTGCCTCCTGTAAAAGGAAACTCCTTATAAAAGAAGATAAGTTGGCAATTCTCATGCCATTTTCATAGTAAAATGGGTATATTCAAAATAGTGTTACTAGACCCACAGTGATATAAAACCTCAGTAATACAAATGGAACCCTGGAGTTCAAAAAGCTAGCAACAAAAAGAATTACTTTGAGAATTTAGGCATTAATTTTTTATATTTTAGAAAGAGGCAAACAGAAGATAATTGTGATTTCCCTTAAAGCTAATAAATATTTTGTCAATAAAGTGAAAAGTATTTGAAAAATAGGCCATATATATATGTCTTATATATGATATATATATGGCTTAGTTTTTATATCCATTATATGTATATCCATTATATATACACACACATATATGTATATACACATATGATATATATTATGCACAGTTGAGTACAATGGATTTAAATTTGAATTTCTTCTTTGAAAGTAATGATATTTAAAAACTAGATATATTGTTATTGACAATGTAGATGATGTCGCCTATAAAAAGGAAAACGGAGGCACACAATATAATGTTATATACAAACTGCCAATTAGAATATAGATAATCCATCTTTCACTCTCTTTCTCAGTATACTCCCGGGTGTTCTGGCCTCTGGGAACCATGAGGCTTTCTAGAGTATCTAGTAGGAATAAACACTATTCTTGCCCTGAAATGAGCACTGGACACTGTCATATCCAATTGTTTTTGGTAGATCTTACCTTTGTATTACCTCACATGCACTCATTCAGCTGATTTTTCAAGGGGTATTGCAGTATTAAAAAATTAGAATAAATATTTGTACTACTGCATTTCTTTGGATGAATGCTTTATTTCATAGTTTCAACTGGCAATCTATGGATTAAATATCTCCAGGAGCTGTACATTGTTTTCATATACCTAATGTTGGCTCTCATACTAACTTTTTTGCTTATCAGTTACATTCATATTTCAAGACTTTATATTCTAGTCAAGAGGTAATAACAAGGATTAGAGACTTCTCCCATATAAAATATCAAAATGTGAACTGAGGGTATCAAATAATCGTTTTCAATATACTGGAGATCTGTCAATGAGGAACAGTGATAACAAGGAGACAAAACTAATGAGGTGAGCCTTACTATTCATTATTTCAGCTTACTGCCTTGAGAGAGTTTCTAGGCCACTGCACAAGGGTTGGGAACCCAGCTGGAATCTACTGGACTCTGAATTAGAAAGACAGGACTGAAAATCTGAGGAGACAAAGGCAGCTAGAGGTCACAGGAAATACTACTAAAAAGAAGAGAGCTGAAGAGAAGAAAAACTCCAACAATTTGCAAAGGGTTCCTCTTGAACAATCATCTGAGTAATGATAAATGCATGCATGTCAATAAATAAGTCAAGACCAGGTTTAGAGCCACTGAAAGGAATTTCATTAGCATTGTTTAGCGTTCCCTAAGGTCAGAAGTAGTGCTTGTTTCTACTGCACAGACTAGAAAATGTATCGTTAATGAGTCAGTAGACTCAGAAGGGTTTTGGTTCAGTACTGAAGAATAATCAGCATTTAGTCGAGCAATATTTCATTTCCACTTAATAAATTTTCAAAGATCAAAGAACCAAACTATTTCCATGTAGTCCCAGAATGAAGCTCAAGAATAGTACAGAATGCCAAAAATATCCAGCAACCAACAAGGTAACATTTGCAATATTTGTCATCTAATATAAAATACCCAGTCATGTGAAGTAGCATAAAAACATGACATATAATGAAAAGAAAAACCTACCAATCAAAACTGACCAAGAATGGATACTTATATTAGAATTGGTAGTCAAGGACAACAAAACAGTAATTAAAATTTGTGCATGTGTTTCAAGAGTTAAGTAGAGAAAGACCATGTCAAGGGAATGAGAATACAAGCCACAGATGAGGAGTAAACATTTCCAAAAGTCACATAACATGAAGGACTCTTATCCAAAGTATCCAAAGAAATCTTAGAATTCAGCAATAAAAACAAACAACCTGATTGAAAATGGGTGGAAACCTTAAAAGACACCTCACCGAAGGAGATACGCAGATAGTAAGTAAGCATATGGAAACATGCTCCACATCATATGTCATCAGGAAAACGTGACTTAAAAGGACAATAAGCTATGACTACACTGCTATTAAAATGGGGAAAATCCAGAACACTGTCAACACTTAATACTAGAGAAGATGTGAAGCAACATATTTTGCTGGTAAGAAAGCAAGATGGTACAGCCACTTTGGAAGACAATTTGGCAGTTTCTATAAAACTAAACATACTCTCACCATATGATCTAGCAATTATGTTTCCTGGTTTATGCAAAGGAGTTAAAAAGAGGTCCACACAAAACCTGCATATGGATGCTACAGTAGCTTCACTCATAGCTGCCAGAACTTGGAAGCAACCAAGGTATCCTTTGGTAGGAGAATGGGTAAATAGTCAACACAATGGGATATTATTTACTGCTAAAAAGAAATGAGCTATCAAGCCATGAAAAGACATGGAGGGATCTTAAATGCATATTATTGAGTGGAAGAAACCAATCTGAAAAGTCTACATACTGTATGAGTCCAACTGCAGTGACCTTTGAACAGCATGGGTTTCAAGTGCCAGGGTTCACTTATAAACTGATTCTTTCAATAAACACAATTGACCCTTCAAATCAGTGGGTTTCACATCTGCTGGTTGAACCAACCATGGATCAAAATCAGTACTTTTTCATTCTTTTTAAAAATATTTTATTTATTTATTTTTAGAGAGGGGAAGAGAGGGAGAGAAACATCAATGTGTGGCTGCCTCTTGTGCGCTGATCGTCCCCCTCCCACGCCCCCAGCACTGGGGACCTGGCCTAACCCAGGCATGTGCCCTAGATGGGAATTAAACTGGTGACACTTTGGTTAACAGGATGGCACTCAATACACTGAGCCACAATAGCCAGGGATGTTTTTTCATTCTTAGCTATGGTTTCCCAACTGCAAATCTTGAACTATGGATCACACCCCCCCACCCCCTGCAAAACAAAAAATACTGTTTGTTGCTTGAATCTGCTAAGGCAAAGGGCAAACTGTAGAGTCAATAATTATAGTCAGGTTTTCAGTTGTGCGGTTCAGTGCTCCTAATCCCCAGGCCATTCAAGGGGCAAATGTATATGACATTCTGGAAAAGGTAAAATTATGGGAACAGTAAAACAATCAGTGGTTGCCACATCTTTGGGAGGGAGAAGGGGTGAATGTGTGAAGTACAGAGGATGTTTAAGGCAGTTAAAATACCCCGTATACTAAATAATGATGAAAACATGTCATATATTTGTCCAAATCCACAGGATGGACAACACCAAGAGTGAACTGTGATGCAAACTGCAGACTTTGGGTGATTGTGATGGGTCAATGCATGTGCATCAACTGTAACAGATGCACCTCTGGTGGGGAATGCTGGTAACAGGAAAACTATGCAGATGTGGGGGTAGGAGGCATATTGGAAATCACTACGCCTTCCCATCAATTTTTCCGTGAACTTTCTCATAAGTAAATAGTCTTAATTTTTTCAAAAAGTATTAAGTGGAGACATAGAAGATGCTAAGATCCAATCTGAACTTTCTGAGATAAAACTAAGATACATGAGATAAAAAAATACAGTGGCTTGAATTACAATAGGTTAGACATTACCAAATTTTAAAAAGTTATTTAATTTAAACACATAGCAATAAAAATGGTCCAAAGTGAATTACAGAGAAAAAGAGAGGAAGGGAAAGGGAGAGAAAACCAGAGTATCAGTGGGCTGTGGGACAAAGTTCAAGAGGTTTATTACTATAGATACACTTGTGGAATCTCCAAAAGGTAGGAGCAGAAAGAATCTTAAAGAAATAAATAATGAGAGAAATAAAATGGTCAAAATTTTTCCAAATTTGAAGAAAACTGTAGACCTACAGTTTTAAGTAGCTCAACAAAAAACGAGCAACAAAAACATAAAGAAAACTACACCACGGCACATCATAATCAAGTTGTACAAATGATACAGGAAACAAGGTATTAGACAGGGGGTAGTAAAAGGTAAAGGGGGCCAAACATATGGTGATGGAACAAGATTTGACTTTGGGAAGACAATGCAATATACAGATGATATATCATAGAATTATACACTTTAAATTTATATGTCTATTAACCAATGTCACCCCAATAAATTTAATTTTAAAAAACACAGGTAGAGGGGGAAAAATAAAGACAAGTACAGAGGAACACAAATGAGGATAACAGATCTCTCATTGAAAACAAGATTAACAATCAAATACAAAGATAATAAAGCAATACCTTCAAAGAAATTTTTTAAAAACGGCATTCAGAATCATATGATCTTTTCAATAGATACAGTAAAAGCATTAGACAAAATACAACACCCATTTCTGATCAGAACTCTTGGTGTACTGGGAAAAGAAGATGGCTGTCTTAGCTGGATAAATGGCATCTATAATACATCTACAGCTAATATCATAGTTCATCAAGAATGTTTTCCATCTATGGTTGGGAACAAGGCCAGCATGTCTGCTCTTATCACGTCCATTTATCATCATACTGGAAATCTTAGCCAGGGCAATAAGGCAATCAAAATTGTATCACACTGTTTTTATGTGTGTGAAAGATAATAAACTGATTATAAAATTCATGTGGATATAACCCAAAGGTTCTAAACAGCTAAAATAACTTTGAAAAAGAGAAAAAGTTGGAGGACTAACACCACCTGGTTTTGAGGCTTATAAAGTAAGGCTATAGTAATGAAGACCATGTGGTAATGGCTCCCAGATGGATGAACAACTCAACAGAAGAGAACAGGTAATTCAGAAACAGAACCATGTATATACAGAAAGCTGACTTTCTTTAAAAGTGCAAAAGCAATTTAGTATAGGGAAGACAGTACTTGCTGATATTTATATGCAAAATAATAAAGTTGAGTCTGTAACCTATTATTTTCATAAATTACATCAAAATGTATCATAGGCCTAAATGTAAAATGTAAAACTATGAATCTTGTACAAGGCAGACACTTAACTAAATCAGATAAAGGATATCACATAAGCACATGGATAGATGCTTGAAGTTATTAAGTCATTAGAGAAATGCCAGATAAAATCATTATAAGATATAACTACACACATATTAAAATGGTTAAATTTAAAAGACTGGCCTTATCAAGTGTTGGAAGGATGTGTATGACCTAGAATTCCCATATAGTGGTGGTAGAAATGTACAATGGTGTAAGCACTTGGGACAGTGTCTTAAAAATGAAACATATTCCCAGAAATTCTACTCTTGGGTATACATTGAAGAGAAATATATACACATATCCATACAAATAAGTATGCACAAGTGTTTCTAACCACTTTATTTTTTAATAGCTAAAAACTAGCAACAAGCCAAATACCCATCAAAAGTTGAATGCATACACTGGAACATTTTGATACAATGAAACGCTGCCTAGCAATAAAAGGAAACTTGCTAAGCCTTACAACATGGATGGATCTCAAAATAACTGCTGAGTGGAACCACACGAGAGTGCATCCTGAATTATCTATTTGTATAAAATTCTAGAGAATGAAAAATGAAAAGTAGTCTGTAGCATCATAAAGCAAATCAGTGTTTGCCTTGGTTTGGGGGAAGTTAGAAGGTGTGGCTTCAATAGGGCATGAAGAAACTTTTTGGGTCAATAAGTATGTTCATTATCTTGTCTGCGGTGATGATTTCATGAAGGTATACATATATCAAAATTTAAAATTGTACACTTTACATATGTAGACTTTATGCTTTGTCAATTATACCTTAATAAAGCTGTTTTTAAACTTTTAAATTTCCAGCTTCTCTTGAGATACCAGAAGCTCTAGCTACATTGCATTGACATGACTGTGTGGTGACAGAAGCTGCCTCTTTTCTCTCAGTCACTTGGTGTCAGCTTTGCTCTATCCCTCTCCTTTGTTATCATTTTCCTGTTTTATTCATTTCCTTCACTGCCTTAGGAATTTGAATTCATGACCACTGATTAATTTCTTGTCTTCTGTTAAAAAAACAAAGAAACATTATGCTAAGTGAAATAAGCCAGTCAGAGAAACACAAGGACCATATGATCTCACTTCTATGTGGAATCTAATGAACAAAATAAACTAACAAATAGAAACAGATTCATAGACACAGAGAAGAGACTGACAGCTGTCACAGGAGAGGAGGGTTGCACAGCTCAGGTTGGAAAAGGTGAAGTAATTCAGAAAAAAACTCGCAGACACAGACAACAGCATGGTGATTATCAGAGGGAAAGGTGTATGTGGGCGGGTAGGTGAGGGTACAAGGGTTAAATGACTTGGGATGGTGAAAACAAAAATACAACATACAGATGATGTATTATTATAGAATTTTATATGTGAAACCTATATAATTTTATTAACCAATGTCACTCCAATGAATTCAACAAAAAGGATAAAGAAAAAAATAGAAATATTAAAATTGTTTCTTCCATCGGTCCGAAGGGAGAAACTGCCCAAATCCCTTAACTCATTCCATGGTATCCTTGGTCCCAACTGATTTTCCAAACCTAGGTCTTAACACTCCCATCATCAGTCATAAACACAAGAAGCTCTATATTTCTTACATGTTATTTATTACCCACATTACTCCACTTGTGTGGGCTTTGCTTACTTAGCATGCTAATGAGATCTGTGTTTAAATATCAGAAAGAGAGAAGGAAAAAAAGGACAGCTTTTAAATTCATAGTTAGGGATTTTCTTTTCTACCAAATGATATTTGGACATCATTTTATGCCTTTCCAAGAAAAAGTCATAGAAAGAAAAGAATCCCTGACAGCAAAGTGATTTCTTGCTGTTTGACACAAGATATTAGAGGTTTAAAAATAAATGACCTCGGAAAATGAGAGGCTGTAAAAGTTATGACCAACCATTTCATCAGCATAGGCTAGTATAGATGTGATGGGCCAGGTGCTACCCAAAGTCTTTAGTCATAAACTCTCAGGTGTCAAGGTGTGCTAAATCAAGCCTGGAAATTCCTAGCTATGTTAGGCCAACATGTTATAGATAAGGTTGTAACTTTTTTGTTTGCTTTCCTGCAAAGTCATTCAAATCATGTCGCCGTCTCTTGTTTGAAGTAGTCTTTTTATCATTTGCTTCCAAAGTTGAAGAATAAATAGTAAATGTTATGAGTATTAAGGAAGTTCATAACATTAGTTTCATTCTCTTTGTAATTTGCCTAAACACTATTAAAATGAAATAATAATTGCCAGTATATTTTACATCCCTGTCTTAAATTTATACTCAAACATTTTACTATTTGTAATAGTTTCCCATTATGTACTTACAAATAAAACTTCTCATCCCATACTGGATTCAAATTTCCAAAAATGGTTTTGGTCCTTCTTTTGTTCTTTCCAACTTGAACCGTAACATACGGGTCACTCGATCCTGTTTTGTCTTTTGCCTGCAAACCTTGTGCAGAAACCACTGAAATTACAAAATTAAACAGTTTAATATAAAGGTTTCCCCGGAGACGAAAAATAATAAGGAAGGAAACATGTTCTATCACTTTGTCCCTGGGTTTGAAGAAGCATCTCCATTGCTTTCATCCTCACGAGCAACAGGACTTTTTAAAAAAAGTTTAATAACGTAAAAATAGGCTGAACATTAAAACCTTCCTTTGAACTAACATGCTTTTGCCTGTAGTGAATAGTAGCTATATACATACACATACTTAAACATATCAGCTATAGACTCACATATACATTACTGTATACATGTACAGAGAAATAAGCATGTGCATACAATGTGCAGAAAAGTCATCCAATATATTGGCAAAGGCCTGTAGTTTAAAGCTTATTTATTTATGAGATTACTGTCAGTACTGATCAACTCAACCTGATAAAATAAACATCTTTATTCTACTTTGTAAATATTCTATCAGTAAGTTAAGAGACTTGGTAAATCTTAACGTGATAAATACATACTTCCAGTTAATATTATTCTATGAGCAACTTCAGAAGTTCAATCACTAAACTTCACTAAACTCAAAATGCTTTGACTCAAGGGTCGAATAGATGAGGGGTATTGATCCTGGAGTAAGTAAGAGGATATTTGTTTTCCTATTAAGAAAAACTGATTGAAGAGATTATTGGCTACTCTTGTAATTTATCAGTGACAGGCAACAACAAAACTAATCTCTTGTAAACTGCAGAATATTGATGAGTATATTGTAAAACAACATCTTCTACTGGAAGAGGTTTTAATTGGACCAAGATACAGCTTTTGATCAAAACAAGACATTGATAGGACAAGAAATTACTTCAGTTATCTAGTAAATATTTTAGAAATTTGAAGTACCACCTAGGCTTCTTGTTAATATTGATGAAATTGAAAATTCTATTATTTCATGTATAATTATTGTAGCAGTGATTTCTACGACACAATAACTCAATGCGGGATAAAAACTGTAAGACTTATTTTTACCTGTAATGGTTATTTTTGCTGACCACTTAGATGTCCCGTCCAATACACTCTGTTTGGCTGCCTTTGTGTACTGAACAAAATCTTCTTTAGAAATCTGAAACATTTCTTGAATTACTTCAAACACCTCTGGCCTATTTTTTTCCCTGATCTTCATTCTTTCTTTCATAGCTGTAATAATAGTCTGAGTCTTGTCTTCGGCACCATGCTTAGAACTCTTTTCTGCTGCTCCTAGAGTGGGAAAAATCAATGGTGGTGTGAATGTCTGTGCTTTTTGATGGCCCAAGAGAGAAAGAAAAAGGAGAAATATGAGGCTGAATGAATGCTTTTATTCTGAGTAGTCAGAGTGGCTTTTTTTTTTTTTTTTTTTAAATATAAGAACAAATCACAATGCCGAGATTCAGAACATCTTGTATTTTGGCAAGTGAATGGACCTCAGTGATCCCTAGCTGTCTCACTTCTATTATTGGACTAAATCAGGGGTTGTGCAAATATTTGGTTTGAATTTTTAAAAACACATTTCAAACTCCCCCCCAAAGAATATACACAAATTATATACCATGCATATTTATTCAATGGATAACCAAATCAAATTGGGAAATAGATTGGATATATATGTCAAATGTCACTCAGAATCAATATCTCAAACACTTATGTTTATCCAAAATATCTAATTATTTTTACTGATGGAATTTACCATAATTAGATGATTATTTTTTCCCATAAAATAAATACCACCTCAATTTGCTTTATTCTGATATACAGATAAGATTTTACCCAGAGTACAAGTGATTCTGCTGTTTAAAAAAGATTTGAAAACCACTGGGATAGGTGACTTCTGAAGTTTCTAACAGACCACCAAACCTGAATCATCATTCTATAATATGGCCATAGTTTTGAATAGTCTGAACTCTCACTTTCCACTCAAACTCTTTTTGATTTCTAGGACCTTGTTTTTTATGAGTGGTCTCAGTTTTCTGAGCAATTTGTTAATAATATAAATTCTCTAGAAGTGAGGTTTCTGATAGCCCTTTCTTGGATCCTGCACCTTTTTTAGCAATCAGCCAGATATTCTCGATGCTCTGTCTGGTGTCTGGGTTGCTCAATATTACAGAACAGGTACATAGTGCACCATGATTTCAACCTTCATAGTTCCTTAGTGAGTTTGAAGTGAGAAAGCAAAAGCCCATGCACCAGCATCTACAGGAACTGCCACTGCTGAAAGCAAACACTTTTTTGGGGGGGGGGGGGGCACAGAAACAACTGAGATGCAGTAAAATGATCAGAAAGGTGTGTTCATAGCTAGTAATTGTTTCAATATTAGATTAATATTGTAGATTACATGACTAAGTACTGCCCAATTGCTGTGTCAATTTTGAAATATTATATTTATGAAAATAGGTATACTCATAAATACTTCACAAAATGTTAAGAGATTAAATGGGATAAATTGTCTGCTCAATTCCTACCAAAAGGATAGTCTCAGTAATGTTCTTTGAATCTCATACTGTGAATCTTAAGCCAGCTTCAGTATAGAAGCTAAGACAAAGGAGAAAAGGTCAACTACCAACTTTCTTTCTTATAAATTCATATATAATTTGACAGCAGTAATATAGTAAAAAGTCCTTATTTATTTGAAAGTATAGCATTTGTTTAGTAAAGAGGAAAAATACATTCATAATAGTCAAGATGTAATTAGAGGAAGTAAACCGAGGTGAATGTTCTAACAGTAGAAAGAGCAGATTCCCTTTATATTTTTTTTCAATTTTTGAAGACAAATGATGTTTTTAAAAAGAATGCTAAAAATTAGTACATTTCATTTAAGGTAATTTGCCATTCTAAATGCCCTAAACATCTGTTGAAACATGTCATAGAACAGTGCATATTTGTACATTATCTACCCTTAGCACATTTGTAGTTTATCAAAAATAACTTTACAGTACATAATTCTTACACAGAAAAAATAGCCTAGGCTAGACTAAATACCAGTTGCAATTGTTCAACAGGCAGATTTTCCTACAAGTACTAGAAGAGTCATTAAATAGAAATAACAGGGATCGCTTGAAAAAGTTATCTGCAAGATTCAAACTTTGCCAAATGTTTGGTTTGTAAAGGTCATTCTAAGAATGTTCAAAAGGTTCTAAGTGTCATAAAATTTTGACTACCTCCAAAATTTCTCAACTATTATCTTCATGATAATGAGTGCTCCCAAAGGTTCTAAGAAAGAGCAGTAAAGTTCTCAAGAGATAAATATATTTTGGATTTTTTTTCTAAATTTAGGAAGAGCCAGAAGACCACCACCCACATGATACAAGCTCATTCAAGTAAAAAAACACTAAATTCAAGGCTGGAATGTCAAGAGATTTTTTTTTTTTTCATTTAAAATAATCAAAAATCTCTATACTTCACATCTGTGTCTTGAATTCTTTAAACAATTAATTACAAAAGTATGATCATTTGCTTTGAAATCTTTCACAAATACTCTTGATACTGGAGTAGATGATCTCTAACTTCTACAGACAACAGACCAATAAACTGTAAAATTACCAATCTAAAAGAGTAGGTTAGTGGAAACTCATGTTTGTGATTTTCAGCTGTTATTTCTAGAAAAGATATAGAACTTTTTAAAAGTTCTACTTTTATATATTTAATGACATTTTTTTATTGTTGTCCAAGTTCAGTTGTCTCCATTTTCCCCCCACCATGGCCCTCTGCCCCCATCCTCACCTCCTACCCTTGATCTTACCCCCTCTTGGCTTTGTCCATGTGTCCTCTAAAAACATTCCTTGATAACTCCTCCTCTTACTTGTATATTTTTTGACTGAAGAAAATAATTTAACTTAGATCTTTTAGTTCAGAGATACAGAGACAATTCATAATTAATTTTGTCACTGATCTGTAAGTATTTTCTATTGCTCTATTGTGTATCAAACCCACATAGCATTTTTTAAAATAAAACTATTTCTTAAACAGGCACCATATGTCACAAATTTCTAGCCCTTTGGGTTTTTTTAATTGTTGTTCAAGTATAGTTGTCTCCATTTTCCTTCCATCTCTTCCCCCCACCCCAGCCATCCCCACTTCCCACTCTTTATCTTACCCCTTTTGGTTTTGTCCATGCATCCTTATAAATGTTCCTGAAAACCCTTCCAGCCCTTTGGGTTTATTACTTTCCTTCAAGTTTATTCTTTTTATCTCAAAGTCATTTAGTTTAGATATAAACTAAATTTGCATTTATATGAGTCTTCCTTCAAAATGTCTGGTAGAAGGTCCAGTAGCATAATTGAAATATAGTAATATGTCAACCAGAGAGCAAAAATGAATGAAATAAAAAAAAATAATGTACAAAGCACTTTGTAAAGTATAATACATTATACAAATGAAAGGCATCACTGATATTTTTAAAAAACACTTAATTGACAGATCAGTCAATGCAATTATGCACAGCAAAACTACAAGGAAATTTCACCTTAAACAGAGGCAAACTTATCCATCGTGGTTCTCTTTCACATAATTTAATAAGACAATGAATTAATTGGAACCCTTACTTTTTCTTTAATTTTTATTTGTTACCCAAATAAATTTCATGAATTTCACATGACATTCACAATTTTACCACAATTATATGGCTATTTACAATTTCAGTGTATCTTCCAAATAATTATTTGTATATACATAAAAACTATAATATTCTCACTTGGTCTCAGTCTCTTCACTTTCCTATTTTTTTCAACAATTGTTCCAAACATTTCTACTCTCTTCATCTATCATGCTGCCATTACCTTTTATTCTCAGCACATGATCTTACTGTGTGGTAGGCAGTTAGACAGGAGCAGAAGAAGGATGATGGTCCAGTCACAGAAGGTCACCAAGGTGGAAAGCCCCAGCTGCCTAGCAATGAGCAAAACTGGGAAAACAAGGACCTGGTCCCCAGGGTGACCTCTCCTCCCCTTGCATATTGCTGGTCCTTTGGTGTAGACCCCCTGACCTTTCCTATTACTTGTCATGTGGTTCGGATCCTCTTCTCATCTTTCCTCCCCTGACATGTTGCTTGTCATGCAGGTTGGACTCCCTTAGAGGGGAAATGAGCAAGGAGGCTGGAGAATAGCCCTTAAGCATTAAGGCCCTAGGATAAAGAGGTTCTGACCTACATCAAATACATCTAGGCCTCAGTGGTGTTTCAGCTCTAGGCCCTGAAAAACAGCAAAACCAGACAAGTGACAGGGCTGCCTGAGGACCAGCTTTATCGACTAACGACCCCCTTGCCTTGGCTTTGACTAATCAGTGGAGATCACATTGCCGAGAGGGTGCACCTAGAAAGCTGATGAATATTCTATTAAGATCCTCTCCTGGGACCCTCCCTAAAACCTCCATTCTTAAAAGCCCTTAGATTAAGGACCCAACTCACTCTTTGGGAAACAAGCCTGAGCCTTTCCCCTCCTCCTCCTCTTCACCCGACAGATGTTTTTTCCTTGTCTCTCTCTTTGACCTAAGCTCTAACAATCCCCTTCTTTTGTCTCTGTAATTTGTTTCCTGATTTTATTTATTCTACCACTCACTTCTTTTACCTCTTTGACTTTCTAAATAAACTTTCTCTTATACTTTGAGTCTTGGCACTCACTTCTTTTACCCCTGTGACTCTCTAAATAAACTTTCTTTTATACTTTGAGTCTTGACTCAGTTCTTTCCTAGCCAGAACTCAAGTACCAAGGTTGCTGAGCCGAGGTCAGGTATGACTCCCCCATCTAACAGCTGGTGCTGTCTGCACTAGCGCCAACATTGTCTCTTTCTTAATAGAAGAAGAGGCTTTCTAAACTCAGTGGTCACATTCCCCCCCACTCCCCACCACAGAAAACAACAACAGAAACACCAAACATGATTTGTAGCATTAGCAGATTTTTGTGGTGTAAATATGCCTAACATGGCTGATTTCAAACAACTGCTTCACAAGATATTTGAGTATTTATCAATCACTACTGTCATATCTATCTGAATGTCCATGTATCCTACAGGCTAGCCTACAAGGGCAACCTTAATTAACTGTGCTTTCCAAGTATCTAGCACACTATTTGGAACATAGGATACACTCAATAAATAAAGAAGACAAAATCTTTCTTAGGGAAACCTAAAATAAAATGATTACTATATGTGACTAATTTGACTCTGGGTTTAATTTTATATTAGAAACTTCTTCATACTCTGATAACAGGACCATAATTCTGGAATAAACAAAAATAAATATAATATAAAATGGTAAACATGCTGTGGAATGATAAGCATGTTGTAGAAAAGACACCTGACTCTTGTCTTTGGATTTGGAATTTTCTGAAAACAAAGGCTCTGTGCCCCTCATTACAAAGTAGAATTTGGTTGGTCTATATATCTCATGCACTTAATAGCATAAAATAAGGGCCTAAATCCAAATATAAATGGAAGAAATATATGCAGAAAATCACTTTTAAATAAAGCCAAAAAGTATAGTGGCTCTTGATGCTTTTGTATGGAAGGAGAAAGTCTTGGATGTAAATCCTGGTTTGTCACTTAGTACCCATTTGAAATTGGACTAGTTACTTGATCTTTTTAAGCCTTAATCTTTTCATCTGAAAAACAAGAAAAAATAGTCTTCCTTAACAGAATCCCTGTAAGAATTCAATGAGATAAGGAATATAGTTTCAATAGTAATAACTGAACACATGTAGGGATTTCAGAATATTAGCAAGGTGAAGATATAAGCAATTAAGAAATTTCATACTGACAAGAAATTTTATAGTTCTGAGCCTCACGATGACTTGACTATGAAGCAACTCCTTGAAAACTCTCCCAAGGACAGTGTCACACCCAACATCTGCCATATGATAAAAGCTCTGTAACTATTTGCTAACTAGGAGCCAACAAATTGCTTGAAGATAAGAGAAAATAGAGTTCCAACAAACTAGAAGTAATAATAAATATTCATTATACTATGAAGTGTTACTTATACTATAAATAGTATTTATTATAAATATTATAAAGAAAATAGTGATAATAAGTATAATAATTATTTTAAATTCATAAATCCTTACCTGCATTTGAGGCCAGTGAACTCAGAGGAGGTTCATATCGACAAGCATGAAAAGCACACAGAAGGCCCAGTGCTGAGGCACTTCTCACTCTAGGAATCTCTAGTATGAAAAACTTTGTTGCTTTGCTTTTCTTTCCTAATAAAATCATGTAGGTGGGCCTGCTTTTGGTGCCTATTTGTTTTCTTTCCCATGAAATCATGTAGGTGGACATGTAGTTAGTACTTCGTAACCTTTTCCTTTAGTTATTTTACATCCAAGGTAATTTTAACCCTCCTTTTTTAACATGCCTTCATTCTTTTCAAGGAACCTACCTGCCACTCCCCCAGTCTTCAAGTCAGCCACCTCCGTTTATTTACACAATCAAAGCCACACACTCCACATCATTTCTGGCAAACCAACAAAGGACTGATGTTTAACAGAAAGATAATTGGAGGAACAGAGATCTAGCAAAGCATCATCTCCCTGGCCCATGGAAGGTCCCATCCCTGACCTGGGGGAATGTGGACAGGTAGCCCTCTTTCAAGAAAACTACCCCTTTCTAAGAAGTGACTTCTCAGTCAAGCAGCTTGGGTCCACAAACAAACAGCAACATTTCCTCCCCCTCCCTCTATACCATCCCACCATGTTCAGTTGTCCCATTAATTGCAAATACAAACATTTAGAACAAGTTTGGAAATATGTGCATGTTAAAAGGAGACAAAATCTGGAATGCACCTTAGAGTTGCATGTCAAAGCTAATGCATCTCACAAGCATTATCTAGATACTAACTTTCTTAAGATTTCCTCATCATTTCAGAGTCCAAAACTATCTATATGAATTGGGAGAATAAATTAATTGTAAAGAGAAAAGTGAAAAGTTTTCAAAATACTTTTGCTATGTAAGAAAAAAAAAACAAAGAAAACAAGAAGGGATGGAAGGAGAAAAGACCATTTTGTTCCTATTTTTAGTTACATAGGTTTCTTCATGTTTTCTTCAAAAAACACTAAAAAGATAAAACAAAGAAAAATTTAAACATTGGGTTCTTTCTTTTTCTCTTTTCTTGAATAGGCTCTGACATCCAGAAACTTGGCTGACACAAGTTCACAGTGTCATGGGAAGCTGGTCTAGCGTTCACAGCTGGGCTACGTTGTTCTCCTGTTGGACGTGAGCACGCTCACAGGATGTGCAATGCACACACAGCCACTCTGTGACAGGGGTGAAGTGACACAAACACGGCCACTTTATATTTTCTGTCTAAGCACAAATGAAAGCAAGGTTACTGTGTAAACCGCAAATACCAAACATCCCTTTTTCAAAGTGATTGCTGTTTCTTTACTGAGTACAGCTATTAGCTTCATTCTAGTCTGCTCCTTGTAGGAAAGGTCTGTTAACCTGCAGAATCACAGAGTTGTTCTCACTTCCACACAACACCCAATCTAGGGCAAACCTCTACTGTCTAATACTCTATGGTTCACCCTACCCTGCATCCTCCCTTCAGCAATGCATAATAAACTAAACTTTTAAAAGTACAGGTGTGTTTCTGGTGGTCTTTAGCTGGAGGGCATTGACAGGTATTATATCTCTTTTCATACATGTGGACAGTGATGCTCAGAGAGGTTTTAAAATATTGTAGTAGCAGCAGAATGAGAAACTGTATTTTTTCAAGTATCTCAGGACTATGAAACAGATATATATACATATATATATATATATACACACACACACATTACTTATGTTTATGTTGAATACCTCTGTGACATTATGTAAGGTATACTTACCCTTCTATTCCCCTATAATACCCCAGCACCTGAAAATGCTCCATTGTTAGTTTATTCCTTTGGGTTAAGAAATTGACCATTGCATTAAAGTAACTTAACTACTGATTCCACTGTTACCCAAATTAACTTATCAGATTATTTCCTCTTTAGTATTGAAGAGTACATGCAATAAGTATGTTGTGATGGGGTTATACCCCATGTTTTGTAGGTTGGCCATAGAAGACAGGCCTTGAAATGTCATCCTGATGGGGAGTTCTGTGGAGCCAGGGGCTGGTGGGTGCAGGATATCTTTCAAACAGGGGTGCTCTATGGAACCCTGGAAAAGCACTACAAATAAAATTAAATAATTTTCATTTTTCCCTCAGGGTCAACTTTATATATCTCTTTATAAGTTAGGCAAGAACACTAGGCTTGGAGTTCATAGACCTGGGTTCTAACTCTACCTACAATATCCACTTGATTTCTTTTGACAAGATACTAAATTCTGTGAACTCAGTAAAATTGGTATATTGGGTTTTCCAATATGCTTATCTCAAAGACTCTTCTAAAAATCAATGGTTCTATGAAAGAATGATCTTTAAATCATTACATGCTCTTTCTAATGATAGTTCTTTTGTTTTCATTTGTTCCTTAACTGACATTTATCAATCAGAAAATTGTGTTTACATGTGTGCTAAGTTCTGGAGAAATAAAGACTATGGTCTCCCTCTGTAGCAGTGGATACACAAAACCCTACTTCAAGCTTTCTGAGTGTTCATTACGTAAGCATATTTTGTATAACTGCTGTTGAAAGAGTAGATGTCAAAATCTTCCAAGATAGATCAGTGTTCACATGTATTCATCTGAATTAAGTTTTAGAAAATAGGTCTGAATTGAGGGACAACATCAATTACTTTCTTTTGAGCTCTGAAAACCCAGAATCAAACTCCTACCCACAGAAACTATTCAATACAAATAATAGACTATCTTAAGTGATCACGATTGCAAAATGTGGTAACGCAATACAAAGAAAGAATCTATATCTCATTTGCAGACAGGAGCACACCAGCCAGATTTTCTAATGTTAGGAGTTTGCAATGGGTAATAATTAGGATGCATAAGCTTTATATAATGTCAGTGGGGAACATGCAGAACAAAGGAATACACTCCCAAGATGCCACTTCCCTGAACTTTTGAAGAAATACTTTCTGTCTTTATTAGGCTGAAGGCTTATTCATAAGACCGTGGGATTCCCTCTTTGGAAACGTGAGGAAGTAAAAGCCCATTGGGTTAGGTACCATGGTATTTGTATTTCTGTAACATTGAAGTTGTTTCTTTTCTACTTTGAAACAATAAATGAAATATTTTACATATGATCTCACCCATGTATGCTTCACTCTGGATACATCTTCATCCCAGCCAACATATACTCCCCCCCTCCCCCCCGCTTTTAGTTTAAAACTGTCACCATTCCTGTTACAGCAAGATCCTTATGGGTTGTATTAACATCAGTCAGGGTCACAGACTTTTCCTCCATTAGCTACAATTCAATTTTTCAACCACCAAATACTCTTTCAAAAATAAAAAAGAAATAAAGAGAGATCATTTTAGATAGCAGAACCCAAATGAGTTAATTAAAATTGAAAAAAATGCAGTTAGACTCTGGCTACTTCCACTGGCCTTGGACTGAGAGAGGAAGGAAAGTCAGTTTTCTTTTCTCAAGGGCTGATCTTTCTGTTTCTCTTTGGTCTCCTCTGTTCCTACCTGTAACTACAGTGGTTCCTACCTGTAAGCTGTCAGCCTTGGGCCAGGAAGACAGCAAAGTGTAGGAACCACTACCGAGCAAAATTAGCGAAGAGGCTGAGATGAGACTGAAGAACTTATTTAATGATTTTGTGTTTCTCTGAACCTTTAAAGAAGTACTGAAGCAGTGAGTGGGATTTTGTAATCATCTGATTTATCCCACTTGACTGCAAGTATGTAAGTCACTTGAGTTTTGGAATGAAATACCAAACTCAAACCAATTAGAAGTGAATTTAAATACTCTCTATTTTGTATGGGTCATTGGTCAGACCATGTGTAGAGTATTTCTTTTTCTTGAGATACACTACACACACACACACACACACACACACACACACAGAATGAATATGTATCTAAATTGACAGACTGTGGAAAAGGATTAGCAAAATAATAATGGTCCTAGAAACCTGAAGAAAACTATTATTTTCAAGTATTTGAAAAACTGTTATTATGCAACAGAAGTCAATTTATTAAACGTTTTCTCCAGTGGTAAGATTTGGCTTAAAGAGTACAAGTTAAAGAAGGCTGGAAGGACTTAGTTCAAATTTTAATTTATAAGCTAGAATTTTCTAATAATAAATTCAGCTGTCCACTAAAGTATCAGATTTTTCCTGGAGATGTTTGAACAGAGACTGAATGGCCATTTTGCGAAGAAATCGGGGAACCTTCTAATAGAAGGCTGCATTAGCTACACTTTCCAACCCTGATTTCCTTAAATTTTTTATTTTGTTCTTTCTTTTCAATGATGGCATACATGGAACTACTTTGTGCAAGGTATTCCTACTGCAAGTGTCTGGCTTAGACCAATGATCAAGAGAAATTTCTTAAGGAAATGTCACTTATTTCATAGGGATAATTTTAAATTTTATTGATATTTATTGTGGAAAGAGGTGAAACCAGATTCATATACTTGCAAAACCCCTATCTGTTCAATGTGAGTGTAGGTTTTAGCAAAAAGGGAGGTGTTATTAAAAAATGCCCTTTACTATAACATACATAACCACTCTCATTTTTCTGAACTATTGTTGATTCTCCCAATTTATATGTATATTTTAATGAATAACTTCAATGACAAATTTTCCCAATTTATTGGACAATATCCAATGATATATGCTGTCTTAAAAATGGAAATAGATTGTGAAAATGTTTCTAAAGTTTAATAAATAGGTAGCATTTCTCTACTCTAAAGAACTGAAAGAAGAATGAGTTCATTTCTCAGGTATAATCTGCATCATTTTTTAAGGGATTTAAGCCATTTGTTTCTAGAAGGCAATAATTTTCCTGTCTGTTTTCTCAAATATTGCTCACCTAATAAGCTTATTTCTTTTTTTTAAAGATTTACTCAAAGTGGGTTTTTTTTAAAGATTTTATTTATTTATTTTTAGAGAGGGAAAGGAGGGAGAAAGAGAGAGAGAAACATTAATGTGCGGTTGTTGGGGGCCATGGCCTGCAACCCAGGCATGTGCCCTGACTGGGAATCGAACCTGCGATGCTTTGGTTTGCAGTCTGCGCTCAGTCCACTGAGCTACGCCAGCCAGGGCATAAGCTTATTTCTTAAGATGCCTATTTTACAATTACTTTTATAAACAAGTAGACTGAATTTTAATTGAATTATGAGACTTGGCAAAAAAGTTGGCTGAGCAACACTGAATTAACCCCCCTTCCTCTTAAACTGTCACTCATATATTTCAAAGGGATACTACTTCTTTTGCTTAAAATAAAATGCACTTATTACCATTAATAGCCTCACTCTGATCTGACTGTGTAGGGAGAATACTAATCAGGTAGAGAAAACTGTAGAATATATGTTTCTATTACTACAAAAGCCAGCTGTGAAAGCATTTCTTATTTAATCTTTACTTTGACATTTCCCTCTGTCTCTTCTCAATTATAGCAATCCATGAACCTTACATTGACTGTGTTTATATAAATAATAAACAGAGGGGACAATGTTAGAAGTGAAAAAAAAACATTATTTGCCAATGAAAATCCATGTTTGAATATATCTCTTTGGCAATGTTTTTTTATTATTTAAGTTCAGCACACGCAGCCAAATAAATGAGGCAGTTAAAAGTCAGTAATATATATCTTGTAGTGTGATGTCTTGGCATTTCTGGACCTAAAGTATCAGTATAAAACATCTTTGGAAATAGAAAATTTAAGATATGCTGTGAAGGTCAGCATACAATGTACCTACTTGGAAGTGTGAAAGTTTGGAAGGGCCATTCAGATTCATTGAGCATCCACTGTGTGCCAGACTATCAGCAGAGACTATTTCATTCAGTCTTCCCAATAACCATTTGAAGTAAATTTTATTATTCCTGTTCATTTGGTGGAAAAAAAGAAAGCCCTGAGAAGCTAAAGTTCTTGATCAAAGTCCCATATGTGGTAACTCAGATTGATCTCTCACATTCAAGGCCTGTGCATGGGATGGAGAAGAACATGGCTTCTTCAGTCAGACACTCAATAGTCTTGGCAGAGAATTCCAGTTGCTGTAATCACAGGTGTGTGCCTTAGCCCCTGTTTGAGGAACATGATTCTACATATTCCCACTTACCACATGAGGCTGTTTTGAGGTAACAGGAGAAAATAGATCGGGAGTCACTTAAGTTTTCTGCTTGATGTGAGTGCAATAATACTCTAGGTACTCACTCTGAGGAATCTAATTTTGCTGAGTGAGTTCAACAACTAGAAATTATACCAAGTTCAACTACATGACTGAATGTGCAGTATGTGTTTCTTTGTATAAGTGATAGAAGAAGAAAGACAAGATTTTTTGAAAACCAGCTAGAGCTGAAGAGAACTAACCTGAAAACATATAGGATAAGGTAGGCTCTGCAAACCCACTTCTTTAGTCTAACCAAGTACTCACTCTGCAAACAGTCAGCGTTTAGGAGGTCCTGACACTTCTCATGGCACTTCACTCCGCACTCCAAGCACTTCATGCCTTGCCGGGCAATGCCCCACAGGAGCCCCTCGCACTCGTAACAGTAGGTAGGTGTCGTAGCGGTCCAGACTTCAAAATTGTGTGGGGTAGTAGAAGACATGGGGTAGATCAACGCCTGCAAGGTCTTTTTGAAGACATGCATTTTCTGTGAAGAACAGACAAGTTACCAATGCAAGCCAAGTCAGTGGG
This sequence comes from Tonatia bakeri, assembly GCA_004024845.1. NCBI lineage: Eukaryota > Metazoa > Chordata > Mammalia > Chiroptera > Phyllostomidae > Tonatia > Tonatia bakeri. The sequence continues at coordinate 421,808 of PVIA01000218.1, forward strand.
TTTGGAACTTTTCAACATAATACAAACCATCGTATCACTTTTCCCAGAAAATGGTATTTTGAAAGAGTCCCTTGATTACTAATTTAAATGATGAATTTAAAAGCACAATAACTCTGCTCACTTATTCTTCCCTCAGGGATCTAGGGCCCAATTCAATTATATGAACTCAAAGAACTCCCTAATTTTGCAGATTGGACTGGCCTTCACTATTGTAAAAGCTTTCTTCATAGCACTGTAGAGCTCAAATTACTTGACAATGTTTATGTCCTGGATATACTGTAAACTCCATGAGGACAACAGTGAGACACATCTTGTTCAAAGCTACATCAGTCCTCAGAGCCTAATGCAGCCTTTGGCTTGGAATAGGTGCTCCGGGAACATTAATTTAAAAACAAGAATTTATATTACTATCCTTAGTCTAAGTTGTTTTTTAGTAAAATTGTAAGTAGATGAAACATATCCTCAATGATTATCATTGTTCCCTGGCACATACCAGGGGTATGACACACTTTCTTGTGAAATAAATGAAAGTTTGGCTAAGAGTCTTGTAATCTATGGAGAGATTTAAGGTCTCTGAGATTCACTTTCCCCTCTCCTGACTATCTAAGGTATTATTTGAAGATCTAATTGTACAATGGTAACAAATATATATTCTACAGCCTTTAAAACACTAAATAAATGCTAAGTATTAATATTGTAATGGATTTTCAATCAAGTGTCAGCCAATAGAAAGAGACTTGTTAGAGACCTTCGCTGGGTTGCTCATACCCCACTTTGCAGCTGACTTCCTGAGAAAAAGACTAGCCTGCTCTGAAGTTACATTTAGATAATTTCACACAACTTCCTGATGCATAAAAATGGATATTTACATAAATCCTATAAAAGCCTATTTGATAAGTAATGCTAGAAAGGAGACATTTCCATTTTGCATTTATCATCCTTAAAACTCATTTCAGAGTATCTTCCCACAGTGTTGAAATGACCAAGTTTCCATTACTTTTCAATTCCACAGTATGGTAACAGCATATTTCCCTTTATTATTACATCTTCTTCATTATGTGTTTTCTGAGAATATGTTTGGTAATGGTACTGGGAGATTCCCTGCTAGGGAGTTAAGCTTTACTAACAATTTTTCTAACTTTGAACAGCAAGATCTGGCGTTGTTACTCCTGAGGGTCTGGTCAAAACTTTATGCTTCAAGCAAGTCTACAGAGCAGCAGTATGGTCAAATAGGGGAATAACTTAAGTGAGAGACCCTGTATTAGGATTTATACAGACAGAACAACTGGATTCATCACTTTTTAAGGGTAGCCTACACCAAGTCAATCTCTTGGATTAACTTCATAATGAAGATGTCTTGCAAAGAACTGTTAAGAGTTCTTTTAGAATTGCAAGTATATATTGTTTATTTTTGCTTCCCCTTTACTGCCTAGAAAAGTGAATATCTTCAATATTCCTTCAAGTGAATTGAATGATTCTTGGCATAAAAGATTTTCCCTGAACTATCTATACATAGTTTCTTGTTCTCGTTGGGTTGATTGGATGAAGAGGGGTGTGTGTGTGTGTGTGTGTGTGTGTGTGTGTGTGTGTGTTTAATATAGTATTTTTAGTTTAGCTAAAAAAATTAGGAGGGAATTTAGTTGTATCTGAAATCATATCAGGTAATTTGTTGTTTGTCTTAGTAGGGAAAAAAATAATACAATCAAACCCCGGTTCTATACAATCTGTGTTCTTGAACAATATGAGTCTTGACCAAGGTGTTCAAGGCAAACATTGTCTCAGCTGTATAAGACCTTCGGGTCTCAATTCTCTACCCAACAACCCTTTTGTGTCGATATCTGTGTGGCCAGTCTCGTGTCTCTCAGATGACAAACAAAGGAGATTTTGTTTTTGAACATATTGCTTCTCAAACAGTTTTTGCGGAATTATGTTTGAGAACCCAGATTTCACTGTAATTCTAACTCAAAGGAACACTGGGGGGAAATATAAGAGACTCTGTTACTGAACACTGAAAGGTAGGAAACGCCTGTAAACTTAGAATGCAGATTTGAGCAAGAAGTTATTTTCAAACATGAATTTATATTTTAAGATTAAGTATATGATTAATACATTTTATCTAATCTCAATGTTCATTTTCTTTTCATTGAATTCAAGTAATATATGATCAGTATTTTAAAACTGTAGGCAATAGTAAGAGTAATACACATAAAGAACATTTACTAAAAATTTAAACAAACAAAGGAAACAAAATAATTCTGGATAGACAACTGAGAAGATTTCATTGAGATGTTTTGTTGTGTTTGGTTTGGTTTGGTTTGGTTAAGTAGCCATGATCCATTTTATGAAAAGAAGAGTGAAGCTAATTTAAAAAAATAAGAAATATGGAAAATTTACTACATAGCACTTTAAAAATCAATTGAATGGGGCATTAAAATAAATGCCAACATTTAAAAACTATAGAAGCTGGAGGGAAACATTCAATAATTAACTAGAGAATACATTTTCATAGTCTCAAGGAAATGATAATATGTATCTTTTTCATTCTTGTTGTTGAGATATGGGCATATTGAAAATTACTTTAAAATAAATGACATATGAAAACATTTCTTATTCCAGCAAAGCACAAGATGGAATTATAGTCAGTTTAGAAAGATGTTAAATGAATAGTTAAGGAAAACATGTAAAAATAAATCTCACAGAAGAAGATTTTTATACCTCAAAGGCATACCACATCTTTGGAGGAAAGAAGGTGCTTTCTTAGCAGCAAAATAAGAGCAGATCAAACAAAAGGATAAGAACTGAGAGTGTGGGATTTTTTGGAATAAGGCAAAGAAATAGTGTAAGGGGTATGACAAAAAAAGGGAAATCATTTAATTAGCCATGAACCACAGGAAATGGTAGTCTGAAACTCACCATTAGGAGCTGGATTAAAGGGAATAGAATTTTTTTTTTTTTATGTAGCATTTTGGGCAGGCAGAAAGGCAGGCAGGTAGGTAGGTACAGCTAATAGGATCCTAGCTGAAATGAAAGAACAGGAGTAGGTGTGCTATCACGGGAGGGTTTCTGGCCTAGGTAAACCAGGAACCAAACATATGGAAAGGATAGCCTCAAAACCAAGCAGAGCCCTAATTACTGGAACTAGGTCCTAAGGACAAAGTGGATTCAGAAATTTGGGAGACTCGCTGCTAATCTATTTTGAATGTTTCTAAAGTTTTCAAATCTTCTATAAAATATTATTTTCTAAAATGTATGTATTTTCTGATTATAATAAAATATATGCTCATTGTAAAAAATGTATAAAACTCAAAGTACAAAAATTTTTTAATAAACTTTTCAATTTCATTTTTTGAAGTTACAAATAGTTTGTATCTTTTCTTTTTCCATTTATAGATAGAAGTCTTTGCAATCAGGAAAAAAAAACAAAAAATATTTTAACAATAAGAAAGTGATTCCAGAAAAGGAGAGAATTTTTATTGTGTGTAGACACTGTTTTAATCTGTAGAAATGAGGGTAAGAAATGCTTTGACCCTGATAAGCCTTTGTAGCTAAATACAACCTATAGAGTACAAAGTGGAGGGTGCTCATATTCTAGATAAATATTTTGTTAAAAACTCCTGATCCAAGAAGTTGGAATTTAAGGTGTGCTACCTTAATATATCACTTTTAGAACAAGTAGGACATTGGGAGGAAATGAATTTTTTCCTATATGAGGAAATTAAAATGAGTCTGAGAAACAAAGCAATCAGGCTTCCTGCCAAGAGCAGTGACTAGTGTTGTTAGACCATCAATATTCCAATCTACCAACTGTTAGTAGCTAAAACAGGAACACAGCTTATCTACCTCTATTTGCCATATGGCTTTTTTCTTTTTCCTCTACAATGTTAACCAGTGACTTTTTGAATGAAGGTCCATTTTACTCTTCATCCTGTGGGTTTCCCTCATGGGATTATGGAAATCATCTCTATACCCCCCCAAAATCACATTTTGATAATTCTAAGAAAAAAATGTGCTTCTTATTGTGAAGCTATTTTGTGTGTATGCTTTTTAGAAAAAATTACCACTGCAGTATAAACACATATGTTAGAAAAGAGAAAAAGAAAATTACATTAAAATAGACAAATGTGGTAAAAAATAGACATAAAATCTTTGAAGGTATGAATAAGAAAGAAAACGAGGAAGAAATACACAGGGATGGAAATAATCTAAAACTGAGTCATGGATATCTAGGTGTATATATTATTATTATTTATTTCCTTCACTTATGTTGCAAATACTCTTTTGTATGTATGCAATAGTTGATAACAATCAAAATTAACAAACTATATAGTCAACTTAATAAGTTACAAAAGTAGCATCAGGATAAATGCATAGAGAGGATTAATTTATACAAGACAAGAGCAGAAATAAAATAGATAAAGAAATATTTTGGAGTCAACAAACAAATGCCAGAGAAATCTTTCATGGTACTGACTTCACAAAAGAGAGAAAATATAAGTAAATGATAATAAGATAAAAATAGCACTAGTGTTTATACATCAAAATATGATTATATGAATAATTTGGTGGTATTAAATTTGAAAAGTTAGAAAGAAGGACAACTTTCTGGAAAAAATTATCAAAATTGACTCAAAATGAAATGTTTAAAGAACATGGATAGAATTATTATATTAAATAAACTGAGTTAGTAGTCAAATAGCTCCCCTAAAAAATAGAAGATGGTTTTAGTGGCAGGTTTTGCTAATCTTTGAAAATATAGCAACAATTACTTCATGCAAACCATCCCAGGTAGGTGACAAAAAGGAAAGTTCCCCAGCTGATTTTATGAAGCTAATTTGTTGTTGATGTCAAAATTGTTCAAATACACAGTAAATTATAGGCCATTTGACCAGTAAACATACATGTAAAAGTCTTATATAATTCTCAAACACATGAGAAAAGCAAGACCAAGAGAGTTCCTGTAACTTGCTCATACTTCCACAAGCAGTGGTGGAGTTGGACCAACATCTACGTCAAGCCAAAGACTGCTCTTTTGAAGAAGCACAAAAGCAGGACCAATAGCAATACTTGTAAATGAGATAATCTTGATTTGACGTCATTACTGCTGATTCCCAAGTCAGTACTCGTTAGAATCTGACCCTCAGCTGCAAAGGTGACAGGGAGGCATTGAACTTAGCATATATTCTGGATACCTCAACATGAGTCCCTGCCCCTGCTTTGCCTGGAAAGACAATGTTTTTTAATTCTCACAAATTGGGAGATAGGTATTATTACTTTCATGTTAAGGATGAGGTGAACAATTCTCAGGAAATCAGGAAAAATTGATAAGAGTTTTCAGAGGTAGCAAGGGGTGGAGCTGAAATTCTAATTCAGGCCCATGACATTTCAACACCTGTGCATGTGGCTTGAAGGGGCTCCTGTTCCTGAGCAATAGTCCAGAAAACCTGAGTGTCTGTGAGACTACACTTCCAGATTGAACCCCAGACCAGTCAGGTGTTCTGACCTGCTTCAACGTCCATGTTATCCCTCTAGTGTCACACTAGGAATAAAGCCCCGGTCTGATCTTCTAGTTACTTCCACACCTAGTTCTTTTTTTAAAATTGTAGTTCAAGTATTGTTGCCTGCATTTTTCTCCAACCCCAGCCATCCCCTCTTCCCTCCCCTGATTCCACTGCCCTTGGTTTTGTCTATGTGTCCACAAGGGGGGAAGGGATTCCACACCTAGTTCCCTAAGTCCCTTTTACTAGGGCATGAATCCTGTTCCTGGAAGAAGGACCTGCACTCTCCTAGACAAACCAGCCCTTACTTAGAACTCACAAATTCTGGAAGCATGCCAAAAGATCGGACTCATAAACAAGGTCATAAGCCCACATGGAAAAAGACAGGGTTCTAGAATCCCTTTAATGCTTGGTGAATATATTCCTCACTCTACTTGAGTTTTTATGACCCTCCTCTGAGTCTGTCTTACTTTAAACACTCCTGCCTGTTAGGAGCTTCCACCATGACCTGTAGCAAGAGTGGGTACAAAACATAGTATCTCACCTCCCCTAACACAATATATTTTTAAATTTTATTTTTCAATTACAGGTTACATCGAATACTATTTTGTATTAGTTTTAGGTGTACAGCATAGGATTTAGACAATCATATATTTTACAAAGTGACCCCCCAATATTTTAAGTACCCCACATATTACTGACCATACTCCCTATGCTGCACTTTATATTTCACGGCTATGTTGTGACTACCAATCTGTACTTCTTAATCCTTACACTTTTTTCACACAGCCCCCCAACTTCCTTCCTTCTGGCAACCATCAGCCTGTTCTCTTGTCAGTTCCCCTCCTGCTGTATTAAAACCTTGTGACAGCAGGGATTTTTAGCTGAATTATTCACTGCCTTTTTTTTCCAGAATCTGAAACAATGTTTGACAAACAGTAGTCAATTAATATTTAATTTTGAATGGATCTACTTGGATTGCTCCACCATTGGGTCCACACCTAGCACAAAGCTGGGCAGCATAGTGCCAGGCAGACTATTGTCGTGGCACTTCGGTACTAGATTGTTATCCCTTCTTGTGTCAGTTATTAAGCCAGATGGAAATGCTCAGAAGTCATAGTCCTTCAGGGCTTATTAGACTGAGATTCCCAGTCAGCTCCCACAGCTCCTCATGGGTGAGTGGGAACTGGCAATGGAGGGGGCACCTGACAGTGCTTCTCCCACTGCCAACAGCATTACGGGGGCTGTGTCACTGACCTGCTGTCATCTTTACCTGCTGACTTTACAGCCCTTTCTTTCTTCGGAATAGATGCCTGAGCTTTTTACCATACATTCATCAATGAAAATAGAAGTGCTAACCTTTGATATTTTCTGCATGGCCAAGATGTTTTCCTTCATGTAAGGCAAGTATTTTAGGCTTTCACACTGAGGGTGCCTACAAACACTTTCAGCACCAAGAAGGGGAAATTAGGCTCTTCAGCATTTATGTTAGCTGCCCATGTAATGACTTACTGTGGCAGCTTGTCAAGAGTGACATTTAATATGCCTGTGGTACAGAAGTCATATTTCATTTACTTTTTGAGACATGAGCCCCAGGGAAATGGGCTTTATGAGTTTGAGAGAGAGCTGATGGATGCTACGTATCCACCCAACACCCACACAGAAAAAATTGTTTTACACCAGCCTTCTGAAACTAAAGGAATAAAATGATAACTAAGTTGATGAAAAGTAGATCAATAGTTAATTTAGCCATAAAGTGAGTGTATCCTCCCTGTCAGAGCTTCAGAAAATATAGCAATAACCCTACCCTCTGATTTCTATTGGTTTCCTCTTAGCTTTTCATAGAAATGAGTATCTGTGCTTCAGACATATAAGAAAGGGATAGTGTAAGAGTATATCAATAAAAATCCTTGACCTTGATTATTTCCTCAAAAGCAAAACACCAGATACTTGGAAATTCAGCAAGCAACACAGGGCTTTCTCATACACCAGAGGATGTTTACTTTCTCTCGAATCCAAACTACACTCAAAATATCAGATGGCATCACATGACCCTGGGAAAGCAGTCACATTGTTTCCACCATGTGGTACAATCGAAAATGTTTTCCTTTGCTGTAGCACCCAGATATTCAAATGAACATGTATTGTTTTGCCGATGTATATTGGGATTGGGGAGTTTGCTGATAGCACCTGGGACATGTTGCCTTTTGAAAGATGACAATGACAGGAAGAAGAGAATGAGCAATATAAATGTAAACAATGGTGTTTAAATGTCAAGTATATAGAAGTTTATAACAAGTAAAGTAATATTTTTGGCAAAAAGAATTATTCTGTAGGAATGACAAAGTCACTAAAACTGAGAGTGGTAGAACGTATTAATTTCCTTGAAAAGGGGGCACATATAAACTGTCTTGAGTAAAAGCCTCAGCAGTGCCAATGCAGAATAGAGCTAAATATCAAAACATCCACTGGACACTGAAATCACCTGAGAGTTCTAAAAGGTGAACCCCTCTACGCAGGCTACACCTGAAGTCAATTAAATCAGACTCAATTGGAATGAGACCCAGACATAGGTATGTTTGAAAGCTCCCCCTAGGAATCTGATAAGCCAAATTTAAGAATCCCTGACCTAGATATTTGCAGTTTACTTGTATTTTATCATTGGTTCTTCAAAGCTTCTACCTCGTGCAAGACAGTGTACTAAGAATATAAATGAAAATATTTGACAAGAACAACAAACAAAATACTATACTACCTTCACAGATATCAGTCTTAAAGGGAAGGTTTATGCAAAATAATCAAATTAATTGTAATAACAAAAGTAATAAAAACAGCAAATTGTATTTATTGTTTAATATAATCTAGGCTATGCTAGGTGTTAAACATGTATCCACTCCCTTGATCCTCTTCCTTATTATTACCTTACTATAGAGATGAGAGCACTCAGGTTTAGAGAAGTTACATAATGTGCCAGATACAACAATGATTAATTTGTGGTACAGATGGGACTCAGCCCAAACAGCCCTCACTCTTAACTCTACTACATGACGGAGGTAGTGATTGCGTGCTAAAAAAGCCAAGAGGAGGAAACAGGCAGAAGGGGAGAGGGATGTTTGGGAAAGTCTCACAAACTAGGCAAAATTTGAATGTAAAAATTTAGCAGGATTTTTTTTTTCAGGGAAAGAATAAAAGCTAAACCGTGTTAGGATGGAATAGCATTTTGAAAGACGGGGCAGCTCATGCACACTTGAGCTGCAGAGGATGACTTGTACGACAGCAGCCGCAGCGGAGGCGCAGAGGAAATTTGTTTTAGGGTCAGACTCCTCTCATGCTCCCAGTTATTCCTGGAACAGTGCAACAAGCATTACAAATGCGTGGATCAAACGGAATGGCTTTCCCACTGGACTATGATGGATACAGAGTAATTGACTTTGCACCTACCAGTTCCTCGTTGTTTAGTGATGTCCTAATCACCATAGCCAGGGAGAGTCCAGATTTCCGGGCAGCCAGGGTCTATAATAAACAGAATTATGAGTTATTGGTGCCTGAGGTGACTGCTCAGCAGAATGTACAAATGTAAGTGTTTAGACTATTGTTCATGTTTTAGTCCATAAGGACCCTCCATTTTTGGTAGTCAATCAGTTAATCCAGAATGCAGAATCCTGGAACATTAAAGCCAAAAGAGGTCTCTTAGACCTTCAAGCTGAACCTCTACATTTTACAGATGAGAAAACTGAAGTCCAGCAAGGCAGGGTAATCAGCCCATGGTTTCCAGGCTAGAAGAGGCTTTTAGACATTTTTTCCCCAAGGTGGTCGTGATGACATTTGTTCATAAAACATGACCTTTGCTGCAGAGGCAGCTGATGTGTGTGATGACCGTGAATCACCACTAGAGCTAGACAGGTTCTTGAGCTGTTCACAGTTCCTGTAATATTCTTCCACATCTAGCCATGACATTTTCTTCCAATAGTCCCCTTTAGAAACATTATACCCAGATTTGTTTTCTTCACTCAAGGCTGGAAACTTAGATGACTTTAAGTAAGATCAAGTCCCTTTTAGTTTCTCCTGTAAAATAGAACCATTATACTGCTCCTACCCAAGACATATGCAATATAATAAACTCAATAGGACTATAGAAAACTTTGGAAATCAGAAGTTCTATATGGGAATATTAAATCTGCTCCCCCATTAGGAGTGAAAGCAAGTCATAGTGGAATAATGCATCTGGTCATAAATGTATCTCCTTGTAGCTAATACAAAGCCATTCACCCAGCCCAAGTTCAGCACGAGCTGAAGTGCAGAAGTTGCTCTCCACCCACCTGCACCCTGACTGTGCAAACCTGTGTAGGGCCCACACCCTAGGGTTTATCCAAGATGATCTTCCGTCTCTGTGAAGAGCTACCCCTAAAATAATGTTTTGTTTTATTTTAGTCTGTTTTTGTACCTGTTTACCTAAGTTGGTCCATCTCTCATAATTGAACTAGATGTTAAGCTCTTGGAGAACCAAAACTTATTATATTTGTATGTCTCTTTTTATTCCCCATCTTGTCCCCTTTTATCTCATGAATAATTGTATTTTACATTTGAGAAAGTTGTCAAATTTAATTAAATAAATAAAAAATCACTTACCATGGCCTGAAGATTCCATGTGTTGGAGAAAACAAAGTATGAATAAGTAGACATAAGAAAGGTGAGAAAATAGTATAATGACATTAAATATGCCTAACATGTTAAAAGAACATCCATACTATAATGGCAAGATTCTGAGCTAATAGAACAGACACATCGTGCTTTTCAGTATAAGATCTTTCCAGTCATGACCGTATCTTTCCAACTTTAAAACTAAAGTGATGGTTTTCAGATGAAGGTTTTCATAACAAAATTAAAAATTACTGATATCAAGAAATTTTGGTTCCTCTGGGAGAAAATATAATTTCATGTCATAAAGTATTAAGAATTTGCCTCCAGAAAAAAATGTGAAGACATTCTGGATGAGAGAAAGTACTCTTTTTCATGCTGATGGACTATTTGTCCTTATAACATAATACAGACCATTATTAATTCTTTGCACCTCTAGCTGTTCCCCAGCACATCTCATTAGGACAGCTTGAGTTATTCAGAGTTATGGTCAAGGCTAATAAGAGTTATAATGACTTGGGAGCCATGGTTTTCTTTACGCAGTGGAAGAACTTATTAATTTGGCTAGACTTTATCTTAATATAGAATAAAATAATTAATACTATCTACCTGCTTTAGAAGTGTTAACGTCTACTGAGTAAAAGTGAAGCAGATTAAATCACGCCTTAAACTGCACACTAAACTTGTGGTCATTCATAACACCAAACACATGAAGGCCCAGTTGCCGCAGCTTGCTCGGCCGACTGCAGGCCTGCTTTTGCTCAATTATAGGGTCATTTTAACTCCATTTGTGACTTTAGCTAATATATCTAGAGCTGTCAAAAGGGTAGGGTTATTTTCTCCATCTAATAGATTTTAAAGAATACTAAATAGAACTCTTGCTGGAATCCAGCTTCTTATATGTTTTATTCTATGAAAGGCTTCCAGGCCATGTACTTAATGAGGAGGATAATATGACATCTAACAAAGGTATGGACAACACATGCAATTAAAAAGAACTCAACAGAAGCAACTTACCACATCTCGTACAATAGGCAAAGTTTTTTTCCTGCGGAGATCTGGCATACTGTCAATACCATAAAGTCCCCGCCCAGCCCTGAAGGAGGGAAAAAGGAATGGCTTCAGTGAGAACATGGAAACTTTAAAATATACATGGCTTGGTTTGACACGCTGTTTTATTGTTAATATCACAGAAAGAATAATCAAAATTGTCAGGTGTATAGAACTTTATACCAAACCATTTCGTGCAAGTTTTGTCTGCCTACAAGGGTAAAAAAAAAGCAAAAGCTTTTATTATAAAAATATCATTGTGTGTGCACGTAATCTTCACAGATTAAACTGCAAAATAGCACTCCAAGGATACAGATCCATTGAAAATATTAGTGATTGCCCTTATACAAGAATTTCTACTTATCTGACTTTATCCACAGATAAATATACAATATTAAAATAATTTATTATAAAATAATATTCACTGCATCTTTTTTGTAATAGCAACAAAAGCTCTATGACCTAAACATGAAGCAATAAAATTGACTAAATGAGTTACAGCATATTCTACAATGGGAAGAACACAATAATTAAAGTGAATGAGGTAAATCTTTGTGTCTATATGAAAAAATACTCATAGTATATTAGATGAAAACAACAAGTTTGCATATTAGTGAGTTTAGTACGATCTCATAGGTGTGTGTTTATATAGGCACAGAAATATCTAAAAAGGTATTTACCATATTGATAACTATAGCTACCTCTGCGGAGTGAAATTAGGTGAGAGAAAAAAAGAAGACTCTTACAATGTTATGTTTGGTAACATTCAATGTTTTAAGTATGTCATTTTTGAAATTTAAAATAATTTTAGAATATATTAACATTTATATTTATTAAAAATGAATTTAATACACTGAATTTGATTTTTTTGCATCAGAGTTAGTCTTTCTATACAACCAAAACAGTGCTAAAATCACAGACGATAGCTTCTCTGCATGCTCACACTAAACTACAGAACTCTCACTAACCTCCAGCTTAGAGTCAGCCTTTTCATGAGGAACAACACAGTTAATACCTCTGGTTGTTGGTTGGGCAGCTCTGCCTTTCGAACAGGCTGCTACACATTTTAGAATCCAGTCTTCCACTGAAAGACATGGCCTCTTTGTTCTTGCTGCTTGGCTTAATTAATAAAAGGAGATCTTTGTCTTATTGGATTGTTTTTAGTAGCCATGGTCTTAACTCCAATACCCTGGTTGTATCAATTATTAGCTTGGTGGTCTTGGACAATTTTTAAATGCATCATATAAATCATGTAAAATATTAATAAAAGAAGAATATTGGCAAAGATAAAATGATAACAATGCCATAACTTATGTTTTAAAACAAGGATCAAATGCAGTGATAAATGTGAAATATTAAAACCATTCAATGATAGAAAGATGTCAATATGAACAAATTATGCTTAAGATTATGTACTCCAACTAAGAGTTACTTTTAGTTTAGATCATGGAATGCAGGAAAAATGTATTGTGGGGCAGAGATCAAGGAAGAGGCAAAAAAGAAGGGAAGGAAGGAGGAAAGATAGACCGAAAGACAATGTGTGTGGTAGGGTGACATGACTTTAAGATACTGCCTGCCACTGATACTGTGAGAAAGGAGTTAATGCAGTTTCCATCATGCCAGAGTAATGCCAATTAATTTTCTCTAGGCCAAGTGCTGTAAAGGTCATGTGACAGTTAAAGGTCAAGAATTGGTGTCACAGAAAAAGAATCACTAGCATCATACTCTTGGAAACTGCAGAGTGGAGATGGGGAAAGAGCCACGAACTTCTGTTTTGCCTTCTCAACACCATCTTCAGACAATGAACCAAAATCACTCGAGAGTAACTTCTTGCTTCTCTCCTAGTCTCTTCTCGTATTCTTCCCCTCTCCCTGACAGTTCATGCTTAACCTCACACATTCCACAAATCAAGTAAAGGGGAAAAGGATTATGTGAGTGGGCTTGTTCATGGAAGGAAAGGATTTTTCCAGTTTTATTTGCTCTAATCTATGGTTCTGATTCCAAGCGGTTTCTACTTTCTCCCCTCAGTGAACAGAATTAATAATGGCATAAAGTGTGCATTAATAAATGTCCTTCCGCCACATTACACTGAAATCATACTAACTGCCTTCAAGTGTTTTGAAATGTTTTGATTCCTAAATAATGTGACTTTAATAATTATGTAAAGAAACAATGAACTGTGATAATAGTTGAAAAAGTGATTTATAAACTGTAAAATGTTATATGAATTGGATGTTGTCATGTTATCTATAATGATTTATTTTCTTTATGTTTTTCTTCTTATGGAACTTAATTCAAATTCACAAGTGTACCCAGAATCTTGAGAAACCCTATAGATTCATAAATTCAGCAATCAGTTGAACCCATATTTTGTAATTCGTAAAACTGCAATGTAGGAAAACATTCTCTTAACTTTCCAATATCTTTAAAAGTGTTCTTTATCAAACTCACATGATTCCAAACAAGGAAGATGAGCAATACAATTAAAAACTGGGCAAAGGACTTGAACAGATACTTCTCCAAGGAGGACATACAGAGGGCCCATAGACACATGAAAAAATGCTCAACATCACTAGCCATTAAAGAGATGCAAATTAAAACCACAATAAGATACCACTTCACACCTGTCAGAATGGCCATCATGAACAAACCAACAAACAAGTGTTGGTGAGGATGTGGTGAAGGGAAACCCTAGTGCACTGTTGGTGGGAATGCAGACTAGCACAGCGCTCCACTGTGGAGAACAGTATGGAATTTCCTCAAAAAACTAAAGATGAAACTGCCTTTCAAACCAGTGATTCCAGTGCTGGGACTATATCTTAAAAATCCTGAACACCAAATCAAAAGACCCCATACACACCAATGTTCATAGCAGCATTTATTTACAATAGCCAAGTGCTGGAAACAACCTAAGTGCCCATCAGTAAACGAGTGGATCAAAAAACTATGGTACATTTACACAACGGAACACTACCCAGCGGAAAGAAAAAAGGAGCTCCTACCCTTCGCAACAGCATGGATGGAACTTGAGAACATTATGCTGAGTGAAATAAGCCAGGTGGTGAAAGACAAATACCATATGATCTCACCTATAAGCGGAACCTAATCAACAAAACAAACAAATGGAAAAAAAAAATAGAACCAGAGATTTGGCTGACAGTGACCAGAAGGGAGAGGGGAGGAGGATAATGGGAGAAAGAAGGGGAAGGGGCAAGCAAAAGGATGTGAATAGAAGACTCATGGGCATGGAAAATGGGGGGGGTTGGTTGACTGGGTGCGGGGGAAGGTACAGTGAGCAATGGGGAAAAAGAAGGGACAACTGCAAGTGAACAATAAATATTTTGTAAAAGTGTCCTTTATCAGGTTGTGTTTTCTTATAATTTTACATTTTCATCATTACTATGAGAACATTGTCTAACCTGTACTTTCATGAGCTTATAATCAAGTAATAATTAAGCAAACTGAAACTTAAAAAAATGTCTGCCCATCTCATGAGTAAAGAAGAGCCTGGTAAATACTGTGAGGCTGTACACAAATATAAAATATTTGTGTAATATTTATTGAGAGGCTTCCTAATCAGGAGAGATCTTAGACAGACTGAATAACAACACATGGTGAAGATGGAAAATATCAGTAGATAAGTATACGTCAAACACTGACCTTTCAGGCAAGAGGTCAAGTTTGTGAATATCAGTTAAAATCCAGAGGAAATTACCTAGGCTCAATGATGAGAAAGTGAGAAGAAATCATCCACATAGGCAATAGCAGACAAGTAACTGTGAGGGTAAGATCTGATTCTGTGAAGGCCATTTGTGCAGCCCGTTTTGGTCTAGCTGATTGGATTAAGCTGTTGCCATCTGCAGGCAGCCAACTAGCCAAGCATAGCTAATCTCTACGTGATGCTTATCTGGAGCCAAATATAATGTCAGCTCTTACAGCCAACCTTTACATGTGTCTGCTCATTTAATTCTCAAAAAACCCAATGAGATATAAGTAAAATTATTTCTCATTTTATAAATGAGGAAATAGAGGCATAGAATAGTTTTGAATCACCCCAAGGTCATTATCTAAGTCAGAGACAGCAGTGGCAGCATTAGAACCCAAGCCCTATGGCTCATCATAACCACTGTTTACATGATTGGATCAGTTCATGTTACAAAAATAAGATGAACTGAGGCTTACAATTGACCCTATTTTGCTTTTAATGAAACTAAAGTTAAGTACTTCACCCAGGCCTAGAACAATATGGCAGAGTTTAATTTTTATCGCAGCACTGTTTTACCTCAAAACTCATATTCTTAAAAACTAAAAATTTTTTTGTTAGGAGGAAAGAAGAGGCCTGTCACAGTTGATCTAGAAGTTAATTATTCAAAAAATGTCAACTTATTCCTGGAATGGTGTTATCACTGTGTAAAATACTCCCAATCCTTCCCAAATAGCTCTTTCCCAGCTATTCAGGTATACTCCCTAAGAAAAACAGGAGTCTTTTAGGCTTTATGGCTTACAAATGGGATAAAAAGACAAGAGATCTATATATGTGGAAAGTCAGTGATCACATAAATTGACAATATGGATACAATTTCTTAGGCTGAATTAAGATGTATTCTAATTCAACATTTATCCTATTACTTAGTCTTAACATTTTTCATGGTTTTATTTCTCAGTTCTTTGCATAATTATATTAAAAGGAGTTCACTAGTGTAATAAAATCTGAGATATAAAAGTACATTGCTATGTATCTTGGATCAAGTTCAGTTAATTATCTTGTTATAGAACAAATACAATACAAGTGATCTAAAGGACATATATTCTGTACATTTGAAGGTATCTGATATTTAGGTAGATGGGGTGGAAGCTGAGTTTACTGAGTACATATCGTTAGTTTCATCTAACGTTGATCTGACAAGATACTGGATGTATATGTTGGAAAAGAATTCTCAGTGGCCCCAGGGGAGTTTTGTGTGAAAACTACCAAGCAAATTTTCCAAAGTTACATATTTCTGATTATGAGACAAAGGTGTACTATTTCCATAAGTGGATGGTTGATGGTTAATCAGTAGTATTCTTAGATCAACTAATTTTCATTAGAAATCAGAAAATTGGTAGACTGTTTAAACCCAAAGAAGACTGAAGACTATAGCCCTAAAAGAAAACAAATCATCATGTTTCTGTTTATTTTTGTGTCTCCACACAATTATTGGGCACAGCTATGTAACTAATCTTTTTTCTTCTTCTTTTTTTAGCTCTGGGGAACATTAAGTCATAGTAAAAGATTAATAAGTTATTCTAAATCCCTTTCCTATAATCCTTCAGCTGTGCTCTCCTTCAGACTTTCAAAAATAACTCTGTATTTATTTCGTTAAT
Source organism: Tonatia bakeri (assembly GCA_004024845.1). Classification (NCBI taxonomy): domain Eukaryota; kingdom Metazoa; phylum Chordata; class Mammalia; order Chiroptera; family Phyllostomidae; genus Tonatia; species Tonatia bakeri. Next base: position 438,355 of record PVIA01000218.1, read on the forward strand.
GATAAAACCCAATACTCTGCTTTTTTGCTTAACATTATATATTTCACATACATTTTAATAAAATTTTCCTGATGATCATTATATATTTAATTATTTACCTACTGCACATTACATCATGTTATTTAGGAGATGTTCTTTTCCTCTTATTTTACCTTTTTTAGATCTATTTTTGTCAACAATGAATATTTGTGTTTGTATAACTGATGACTCACTCCCGACATAACTAAAGATTTTTTTAATTCCATATTTTGTTACAACTAAGACACCATCTGTTGTAGAATACATCTAAACCATTATGAAAAAAAATCAAATGAATCTGTTGATACCATGCCTTCTTAGCAACTGGAATTTAAATTTTATCCTTATTTAAGGGCCCTCTTAAACTGATTTCATCTAAGACATAGATTTCTGATATATATCAATCATATGTTTCTATACATAAAATGATATATATAAACAGAATACTCATTCCTTAAACTTCTCATCCAGAGTCCAACTTTTTAGAAATATTCTTCAAGTCAGATTGTCAGTGTTCAGAACTTTTTTCAAGTTATTGTCCTTTAAGCCATCAAAAGCACTGGTGATTTAAATTATGTAAGTGTTCCCTTATTGGCTCTTTTGCTCCAAGAAACAGATAGCTCCGCTGCAGATTTTGATGCTGGTGGGCTGTCAATCTTAGCAAAAGGAAGAGAGGGGAGAATCATGGCTCCCACCTCAAAGATGGGCTCCTCAGCAGCTGCGTGGGTTAAACGGCACATGTTACTGACAGGAGGATGTGCTACTTTTTGTTTGAACTGGGGCAAAAAAGTGAGAATAGTTTTTCTAAGTCTTCCACCATAACCCCTGTGAAACTGCATTCTGTTCATTTGTTTACATGGCTGCCCCCACTAGAATATACTTCCAAAAAATGAGACATAAATATTACTCAACTTTATTTCCCTAGAGCCAACTCTTGTGTGTAGCAGCAGAGAATGAAAAGTAGCGGTTGTAGTATACAGGCCTTGATGCCAGAGAGAATAGACATTAAAGAATCTATGGTCTTGTTTCTTCTTTTTTAAGATTGTTATCTTTAAAATAATATCTGGGAAGAATATGAAATGCTAAAGTGACTTATCTAAAAAAATAAGATCAAAATTATGAACAGTAAAATGACAACAAACTCACAATTATCAACAACAGAATCTAAAGAAAACAAAAACAAAAAAAAACCTAAGCAAATGACTAGAACAGGAACAGAATCACAGAAATGGATACCTCATGGAGGGTTATCAGCTGGGGAGGGGGAGAAAGGGGAACAGGTACAGGGAATAAGAAGCATAAATGATAGGTAGAAAATAGGAGGAGGTTAAGAAAAGTATAGGAAATATAGAAGCCAAAGAACCCATGGACATGAATGACCCATGGACACGAAATAAAAGTGGAGGGAGTGTGGGTGAGAGGGGGTGTGCAGGGTGGAGGGGAATAAAGGGTGGGAATGGGACAACTGTAATAGCATAATCAATAAAATATATTAAAAAATAAAAACAAAAATATCTAGGAAGAAAAAGACAGAAGGCCAAGGACCAGGGAAAAAGTCAAGGAGTTCACACTAAAGTGGCTAGTAGGCAAAGACTTAGTCGCAGGAAGAAGATGAAATCTAGTTATTAAACACAGTAAATATTTTTTAATCTTTATGAATCTCCATTATCTCATACAGAAAATGTAAAACTGCCCTCCCTGCAGTATTGTTGGGAGCATTGATTGAGATAATACATGTAAGTAGATCATAAACTATTGGTAGCAATTATTTTATCATAGATTTGTTTCGACAGGAACATTTTTTGAAATTGAGTGCCGACCCACTGCTGTCCTAGGGCTAATCACATTTACCCAAACTGAGGACTGGATCAGTAACAAAGTCTCTGGCAGATGTGAGTATGTAGGCAACTATCTGTTAAAGAATGAAACAGAAGAGCAGCAAGGCAAACGTGTGACTGCTTCCTCTGTTGTATTCTGAGTTAACTTTCTTGCCCGACTCAGCTTTGCCCTACACTTGTCTCTACTGACCCCATTTTGGTAAGCACTGCAGCCCAGATAACACATCTTGGTTAAGCTCATTATTCCTTGTTTAAGTCTTATCTACAGTCTTGTTCCCAGTTATTTAACTTAATATCTGACAAGGGTCTCACAGATGTCCCAACCAAGTCTATTTTTTTCTGTTAACTCCAATTTCTGAAAAACAGTACTTTTACCTTTTCAAGTAATTTTCCGGAAATTCAAAGATAAAGCTCCTTCTCAGCACTAATCATTCCAGACCCCTCCGTCTTCTCTCCATTTCCTCCCGGATTCTCCTAACTATGGCCATGAAGGGTATGCTTGTCCTTACTGGAAGTGACATATAGTCCTCTATATTTCCTTGATGACCTATTTGGTAGGAACTACATTAGAAACCAACATGCCACTTCTTAATAAAACCACTCTGGCCAGGGTTCGTCTTGCCTTGGAGTGATCACTGGTCTCCTTGTTGAACATAAGATGAAACAACGGGTTTGAGTTGTTTTCACACATGGTTATATGAAAAATGCATAAGATTATGTACAGTGGGACAATAGTGTTCATGTCTGAGAGGCAAGAAGAAAATGAAACTTAAATAGGGTACAGAATATTTGTATGTTCCATTTCTTGCTCATTCTGGGCATGCATTAAAAAAATAGTGAACTAGCCTGTTGAATTGCCCACCCTTTTTATATGGTCTCCATTCTCTTTCTCTGTCTTGCTTTCACTCTTACCCTTCCTCTAGTTCACACAAGAAATTTGTGTATGAAGTGACTCCACTGAAGTAGGCAGGGAGAATTTTTATCCTGAGTGCCTGGAACACAGTGAGCATCAAAAATAGTTTTTAAATATTCTTGACTGCTTCCACAAACCTGTCAGCACTTTCAAACCAAGATATCCATTTTAGAATCAATTTTTAGAACCAAAATTTTCCCTGCGATATTTTTTGGTATCTCCTTTTGACTTATCTGTTTTTTATACTCTCACTACTTTCCCAGTTGCAGAGGTTTAAAATCCTGAATAAGAACTAATTCTAGTTGCAAAACTTAAGCAACCTAAGAAATTACATATCCAACATTCTTGTATTTTACGAATATGGAAACTGAACTGCAAAGAATCTAAATGCTTGCCTGAGACACCCAGATTATTTCCAGCAAGCTAGAAATAATCAGGGCTCTGGCCCATCACTGCAGTCTTTTTTTTCTTCTTTGCTTCTACTATCCAAGCCATATCAAGCCTTTTCCATTTTCCTTCTCCTCTCTGTCTCTCATTCTTACAACCTCTCTCATTTGCGATATTTCTTTATATTTGGATCACAACAATTTTGCTGTGGATTCTATTGTGTTATGCCTGGAATGCTCTTCACTGGCCTTTTAATTACCAATTTCCCTATCTCCAGTTCCTCCCCATCTTCAGTTCATCCTGAACATAACTGCTGCATCCTTATTTCTGTAGGTACGTAGCCACGAGACTAACGTGACGACGGTGATGTTTTAAGAAGGCCAGTCTGGCAGTGCTGTTCATGACAGACTGGAGGATGAGTAAAGGAGAAAGAGAGATGGTCTAAAAAAATTGTTGAAGTGATCCTGCATTCTGTAATGGATTCCTTAATAAGGGTCTTGACTGAGGTGATTTCACCACTTTATTTTTCCACCCCTTCCTTCTACTTTATGAACTGGGGTAGAATTCCCAATTCAAGCTGCTCTAATATATTAAAGAGTAAATGGCCTTGTGTCAAAGAGAGCCTTGGTATTCTACTAAATTGCTTTCTCCTTTTCTAGGCATTTTATCTCTTAACACTCTATAGTGCTCCTTAACACTTTAAGTAGCTTTCTCTTTCAAACACTGGTTTCTTTGAAACATGGTTTTGAAAGTGCTGAATACTTCATTATTCATCTTTCATTGTTTTTTAAAGCTAATGCTGTTTTTAAAGAGATACAGAGATGTGAAAGTTTCACTATCCTGTAGTAGAGGGGATTTAAGTTATATTTTCAGTGATTAAAAATAATTTTCATAGGAAAACAACCGAGTTGTCCTAGGTGTTATTACAAGGAGTTACTCAAGCAAAACCTTAAAATGCAACTGTTAAACACTCCTCTGAAGTTTTTCTCAATGTTCAGCTCCAGGGGATAATGTCAGGTATCAGGGATTAACTTCTAACAACTCAATTACAGTATGTACCTTCTGGGATTCATTCCTTTAACAGATTTGTTATCAAGTAGACAAAATAGCCTTTTTTAGGGCGTGTGATTTCCAATGCCAAAAACCTTCCTTACCCCTCTCAGAACATTATCTGCATCTAAGTCAACCTCAGACATTATCGCATACTACAGAACAGAAAGCAAATTTAAAATGCAGCCCCAAAACTTGCTCATAATTAAGCACCCACCATTGTTTGAAAAAAAAGTGTCCCTTTAATTAAAATTCATGCTATACAGGATCTCAGTTTACAGTGTAGTTGTAAAATCGTAAACCATGCTTCTGTGGCTCTAAGCTGTAGTAAGTATGAAATTGTGTGTATTAATGTTCCTTGGTTTGAAGTTAATTTTCTTAGTCCTTCCTCTCTGGAAAAATCTCAACATCCATTTATACATAGCTTATAAAGTATAATTATTCATACATTAATTAAACACCAGTTTCTTAATATGCTTTACTTAAATGCCATTAAATACAATCAAATATTCAATAGCAAATAAACTGCATTTCTCAAAGGTAAACCTCAGATTCCTTTTAATTATACCATTCTTTAGATGCTGCACATATAATCCCCTAAATTTTTAACAATCCCTCTCCAATCACTAATGAAAATTAGTACAATAGTAACCGACCTCAGAGACTAAATCCATTAGGTGGTTGCCAGACTTTCACAGCGCAAGTCTCTCTTATTCTTAGACAATGTCTCTTGAATCCTTTTTTTATAGGTTGTCTGCTCCATGCAGGCAACAGAAACACAAAACATGATCCAGAATTTACCTCAGAATAAAGGTACATTCAACCCAGTGTTCTAGCTTTGATAGACAGTACCAAGAAAGGCAAAAAGAAAAATGAAGAATAAAAAAGAAAGAGAGAGAGAGGAAGGAAGGAAGGAAGGAAGGAAGGAAGGAAGGAAGGAAGGAAGGAAAGAAAAACTCATGCTATGTGTATCTCAGGAAGCACCTCATTCATGGGTAAGGCAACCAAGTCAAGCTCATGGTTGTCTGATTATTTTAAGGGATATTACAGAATTCTTGGAGTAGAACTAAAATATAATTTTAGAAAAGTAATAAATATATACTAGTTACTGTGTCAATGAATTGTGTACCAGAGGGTGGGTGTTGAAAGGATTCCAAATGAACCAAACATGCAGAGAAAGAGTATAATCATATTGTATTACCAATCATATATTTTTATCACCATAGCTTTTAAATTTTTAGATTTATTTATTGTTTATTCTATTACAGTTGTCCCAGTTTTCTCCCTTTTGCCCCGCTCTGCCCAGCCCACCCCTCTAGCCCACAGTCAGTACCCTCTCCATTGTCCATGTCCATGAGTCATTCATACATGTTCTTTGACTAGGAAGACTAGTCTCTTCCTCTTCCTTCTACCATTCCCTTCTCTCCTTCTACAGTTATGAGTCTGCTCCATGTTTCCATATCTCTGGTGTTATTTTTCTCGATAGTTTATTTTGTTCATTAGATTCCAGTTGTAAATGAGGTCATATGGTACTTGTCTTTTACCAAGTCACTTATTTCACTTAGCATAATATTCTCCAGTTCCATTCATACTGTCGTGAAAGGTAGGACTTCTTTCTTTCTGCTGCATAGTATTCCTTTGTGTAAATGTACCATGGTTTTTTTGATCCACTCATCTACTGATGGGCACCTGGACTGTTTCCAATACTTAGCTATTGTAAATAGTGCCGCTGTGGACATAGGGGTGCATAAGTTCCTTTGAACTGGTGTTTCAGGATTCTTAGTGTATATTCCCAGCAGTGAAATTGCTGGGTCAAAAGGCAGTTCCATATTTAGTTTTTTGAGGAAATTCTATACTGTTTTCCACAGAGACAGCCCACCAACAGTGTACTACGGTTCCCTTTTTTCCACAACTTCTCCAGTACTTGTTGTTTGTTGATTTATTGATGGTGGCCATTCTGACTGGTGTGAGGTGATATCTCATTGTAGTTTTAATTTGTATGTCTCTGATAGCTAGTGATGTTGAGCATCTTTTCATGGGCCATCTGCGTGCCCCTTGGAGATGTATCTATTCAGGTCCTTTGCCTATTTTTAATTGGGTTGTCTTCCTGGAGTTGAGTTATATGAGTTATTCATATGTTTTGGAGACTAAACCCTTGTCTGATATATCACTAGCAAATATGTTCTCCCATACAGTCAGTTCCCATTTCATTTTAATGATGGTTTCTTTGGCCATGTAGAAACTTTTTAATTTGATGTAGTCCAATTTGTTTATTTCTTTCTTTTATTTCCCTTGCCCTAGGAGATACATCAGCAAAAATATTGCTAGGTGGGATGTCTGAAATTTTACTGCCTATGTTTTCTGCTAGGACTTTTAAATCATATTTTTAATAAACTGTTTTGCTGTCCACTGATTCCCAGTCTGTTACTTCTCTGCCTTATTAGCTTTGTCTGTGTTCTGAGCCCCTGAATGTATGATCTCAAGTCCTATGGCTAGCAGACTCCCAGCAACATCAAACTAGAGAATATCCTAACACCTCTGGAAGTTTTAAGCATAACTACCTGTTATGTTTGGCAAGTTAAGAAGTGGCTTCCCTAACCTATCTAGTTGTTCCAAAATCATTGTTCTGTAAACCATGCATGTACTCAGAAGGGTGACTGCCTAGGGTTGTGCAAGTGATTAAAAGCTTATAAAGTTGTAGTAAATACATTTACATACAGAATACTCTAGGCCATTAAGAACATAGAAATCCCCAGTTCTGACCAAGATGGAGGCATAGATAGAAACCCTTTGCTTCTTCACACCATCAAAAGCAGGATAACAACCAATCTAAAATGAACAAATAACCAGAAGTGCCAGAAAATCAAACTGCATGGAACTCCAACAACCAAGGAATTAAAGAAATAGTCAAACAGAAAAACCAGACCAGTAAGAACCTGAGGCAAGGCAGTGGACCAAGCGGGCGGGGCTAGCTAAACAGGAAACTGAGAGTCAGAGCTCATTGTGGACTGTGACAATTTCCAAGGTAGGAGAAAATCCATTTCACAGGAGGGTTCATTGGAAAGTGGGCTAGAGATGAGCAGGTGAACTGCATTGTTCCCTCTCTGGCCCCTCCCACAGAGGCAGTGCTGCAGTGCAGTAAGGAGGGTTCCCCTGCCCCAGTGAATACCTAAGGCCCCACCCCCTTACAACTTAACAGGTATGCTGAGACAAAGACATAGGGCCCAAAGGAAAGAACAGAACAAAATTTCAGAAAGAAAGCTAAGGGATGAGGAGATAGCCAACTTATCTGATGGAGAATTTAAAGCCCTGATAATCAAAATGTTAACAGAACTGATTGAGTTTGGTCGAAAAATGGAAAAAAAACAAATGAAAGATACTCAAATAAAATAAAGCAAAATATTCAGGGAGCCAACAGTGATGGGAAGGAAACGAGTACTCAAAGCAATAATTTGGAACATAAGGAAGAAATAAATGTCCAATCAGAATAGAATTAAGAAACAAAAATTCAAAAACATGAAGAGAGGCTGAGGGATCTCTGGGACAACCTGAAACATTCCAATATCAGAACTACAGGGGTGCCAGAAGGAGAAGAACAACAGCAAGAAATTGAAAACTTGTTTGAACAAATAATGAAGGAAAACTTCCCCAATCTGGTGAAGGAAATAGATTTCCAGGAAGTCCAGGAAGCCCAGAGAATCCCAAATAAATTGGACCCAAAGAGGAACACACCAAGGCACACCATCATGAAGCTACCCAAGATTAAAGATAAGGAGAGAATCTTAAAAGCAGCAAGAGGAAAGGAGACAGTTACCTACAAAGGAGTTCCCATAAGGCTATCAGCTGATTCCTCAAAAGAAACCTTGCAGGCAAGAAGGGGCTGGAAAGAAGTATTTGAAGTCATGAAAGGCAAGGACCTGCATCCAAGATTACTCTATGCAGCAAAGCTATCATTTAGAATGGAAGGGCAGAAAAAGTGCTTCCCAGGTAAAGTCAAGTTAAAGGAGTTCATTATCACCAAGCCATATTATATGAAATGTTAAAGAGACTTATCTGAGAAAAGAAGATAAAAAATACGAACAGTAAAATGACAACAAACTCACAGTTATTAACAATTGAACCTAAAAGAAAAGAAAAACAATGGAAACAAAAACTAAGCAAACAACCAGAACAGGAACAGAATCAGAGAAATGGACATCACACAGAGGGATGTTCATTCAGCAGGAAAGGGGAAGGGGAAGGAAGGTATAGGGGGAAAAAGGCACAGGGAAGAAGAAGCATAATTGGTAGGCATAAAATACACAGGGAGAGATCAAAAATGGTAAAGGAAACAGAGGACTCAAAGAACTTATATGTACAACCCATGGACATGAATTAAGGAGGGGAATACTGGAAGGTTGGGGCTGCAGGGTGGCAGAGGAATAAAGGGGGAGAAATTCGGAAAATTGTAATAGCATAATCAATAAAATGAGTTAAAAAACCCCCAAAGACACCCTACCTTTTGTGGTAGCATGGGTGGGGGTGAAAGGATTAAGGGAAAAAACCTCATAGACATAGACAACAGTATGGTGATTACCAGAGAGAAAGGGAGGTGGGGGAGGTAGAAGAGGGTATAGAGGGACAAATGGTAATAGAAGGAGACTTAACTTTGGGTGGTGAACACACAATACAATACACATGTATTATAGAATTGTACACCTGAAACCTATATAATTTTATTAACCAAAGTCCCTCAATAAGTTCAATAAAAAAGAAAAAAATTAAAAAACTTACAAAGCTAACACAACTCAACTGCATGATTTTAACTTTAGTTAATAGCCAAAACCAATTTGACCATATTATAATTAAACTCAACTTATTCCTTTTATAATGCACATTAAGCACTGTGCTATAATTATTTATACAAATCTAATATCTCCCCAGGTCACATACTCCTCTAAAATAGAAACTGTACACAATTTATTTTTTATTTCTAGTATTTATTATAGGATTTTACATATATTAGTATTAGTACACATATTCTTTAGTAAGTAAGTAACAATACAATTAATGATTGGAAGAACTTTAATTTTTTAGGCACTCCTTTCTAAGGCAAATAAACATATACATTTAAAATCTTGAGTAATTAGAAATTTAAAAATTGCCCCAGTTTTCTTTCCTGCCTCAGGATTTAGAACAAAGATTATTATTCTAACAAATATGCTTCTCTGAAAATTGAAAAAACAAATCATTATTTTTTTAAACCAAAATATTGTTCCTACTGTTCTTAGCATAGAAGCATTTTACTTACTCAGTGAAATCAGCAGTTAAATAGGGAATTAGTGTTTTTTTTTATCCTCATCTGAGTATATGTTTTATTGATTTTAGAGAGGAAGGAAGAGAGGGTGGGTAGAAGGGAGGGAGGGGAGGAGGGGAAGGGAGGGAGAGAGAGAGATGGGACAGAGAAACATTGATTAGTTGCCTCCTGTGTGTGTGGCCCAACTGGGAGGTCAAAACCTCAACCAGGGATTGAACTTGCAACCTTTTGATTTATGGGACAACACTTCAACCAACTGGGCCACCCAGCCAGGTGAGAATTAGTGTTTTTTGTTATTAATGGATATGCCTTTTATTTTCAGGTACAGTTACTGGAACTGAAATGAAGCTTTTTTTAAAAACAACACACCCAACCCAAAGGTAATTATAGTTATTTAAACTAAGGCAAATCCATCTATGTTTAGAGTAATGTGTAATGAACTCTGCTAACAGACTGTCAAACTAGTAGTCTAGAAACACTTCTTAATCCCATCATTTAAAACAAACAAATATAGATCTAATTAGAATGGAAAGGAGAGGGAGCGACCAAACTACAGAGATTAGGGTGATTTGGCTGTGGGGACTGAAGAAGCAGAAAGAGGGGAGACCTTGCTTATCCTGCTCAGCTCCTCTGAGGAGCTGCTTATTAAGTGCATAATTGGCAGTCTCCTTTCAATAGGTGTTGCTTTTGGAATTGTTTTTTTAATGAATGTGTGAGTCTCTGGATTTCGGCAAGAATGATCTGGCCAGACATTTATGATTATAGTTATTTGAAAATGGGCATGTGTCTTAATATTGAAATTAATGTAAAAAATGTTAACATCTACCTGAATTTTTCCGTTGGGTGCATGTCTTCTTGGCATTTGTCCATTGCATGCATTTCTCCTTGGCAGTTGGGTACAGTGAGAGCTTAGTTACTTACCTTTTTGTGATTTTTTCACCATAGGAGATGAGGTAAAGAGAATACATATCAAATTTATTTATAAATTATAAGCAATATGATAATGGAATGAAGGTGACAAATGATAGTCGTAGAATATATTAGTGCCTGGAATCATAACTTATTCATTTGCCTCCTTATGCAAGCTAAAACATTTGAGCCAGTGACAATTAGGACCTCATAAAAAATAATGAGTCCTAAGAGTGAATAAGCCAATGAGAAGTAATCTACTGGTTCTCACCTTACGACCCGGGGGCAATGCATCAGGGATGAGCAGGCTTTTGCCTCTGATCACAAGAATGTCATAGAGAATGGGAGCAAAGTTTGCATCTGACCTGAATTCCACTCAAGGCAAGAAGGCTGTCAGGCAAACACATTCTTTTTGATTTTTCTCAGAAAAGCAACTAAGACTAGATCTATCTGATATAGTATAGCCCCCAAATCCTACTATCACTGAACTCATTATCCTTATTATACTGAGGGGGAATATTGAAATAAAGAGTGGAAGTTGGAAAAATAGGTATTTGGTACTATTCCTTCTGTTTTGTCCAAGGCAGCCAATGGTGCACTGAATCTGGACTCATAACTCTGAAGAACAAATTGTGGACATCAGTCCCCAGCTCCACCTTCAGGGACTTCACATTGATGGCTTAAAATGTCGATGGCAGGATAACTTAGACCAGGAAAACAGGTAAATACTACAAATTTGGGGGGGGGGAGGTATTTCTTTTCTTTCTTTCTTTTTTTTTTACTGGAGGGCCAGTTGTAGAACATTTAAAAGCATACCACTAACCACAAGTCTTGCTAACATTCCCGATAAGGAATTCTTATAATTTGTCATTTCACTAACTTTGTTGTTCCCATTCATCTCTATCTTTGATGTGGTACTTAGTGTCTTTCTGCATCATCTTTTGTACAAATATTTGATTTCTTAATCAGTATCTTCTTCGGAAACTCAATAGAAAGTCAGCATGAAGTACACATAAATAGTCATGTAATTTACAGCAATGGTTCCATGATTCTCTGGTCAAATTTATTCACTTCAACACCTACTGAGTTCTCGCTATGTGGTCTAGCACGTGGGGAGACAATTCTTCCCGTGTCTCTTGAGTCTCTGTACACCTTTAAATGAGGCACTGGCTTTTGTTCTAGACTAACTTTTCATGGATGTTTGCACAGTACACATAGAGATAGTGTCCTCCCCTCGAGTGGAGGGCAGATTGTGTGCTGACCAGTGTAGTCTATGTAATATCTACCTCTGAAGCAAAATTTGGCTTGTTTTGCTTTTAAAAGATTTGGGTTTCTTAACCGGGGAACTGACACAAATGCAGTATGTACCATGCATCTACCTAGGTCTGTCTAGGGGGCTTAGGAGGAGAGAGAAACTTGTGCAGACATGAAGCTCATGCTAGCCACGAGCTGTACTTTGAGTAATGAAGACCTTTGTCTCTGACCCAGCAGTCTCATGTTTTCTGCCAGCAGCTCTGAAACTGGTAGGCAGGGTAAAATAGCCCCTTCGCAGTTCCTGACATGGAAAACACAAAGTAAGTTTATTTCTGGCCTTAAAGAGACATATAAACTTGTTGAGAAGACATGTGATGATGTACACATGAATATAATTATAAAGCACTGAACTGCATGTAACCAAAATATGTAAAGCCATATCAAGTAGTTCAAAAATGGAAAGATTTGTATCATTAATTATTGGATCACTCATCATGAAAAAATTTATGGCACAGCATTGCATTTCACTACCAAAGTAAATATTTTATGCTGCACAAACTTTTTCATGATCATGCTTGGTAGGTAGGAGCATTAATTATTTAATTAGTGACAAAGCAACTAATTTAAAGAACCAAGATAGAAATGATTTTCAACAAAATTACTGATTTGGAAAATTAGCACTTGTTTTGCCATAGAAGAGAAAATTATGGTTTAGAGAAGCTAAATAATTCATTCAAAATTAATACAGCTACTAAGTGGCAGAAAATTGATTCAAGTAATACTAGACAAGTAATTATGAAACAGTGTCTTATACCTACTTTTCATAAAATAAGTATATATTGATCAACATGTGCCAGACCCTTCACTCTGTCTCTGGACTATTTAGGGTAGTTTATAATTGGAACATAAAATGGAGGATCCAGGCTGCCCACAGTCCCCTTTCAGATATCAAATACACATAAAAGGAACTTCAAATGAGAGAGCTAGTCATACACTTTGTTCTCTCTTTGGGTTTCTAGGACATTTCCCTCACTATGCTTCTATTCTATCCTGAAACCCTCCCCCCTCAGGCACTTAAGTCTCCACACAGCTAAACATTCGGAGTGGAGTAACACAGAGGCAGACAGGGCTGAGGACCAGGGCTGAATACTGGTGTGCAGTATCTCAGGGACACCTGCTTCCTGCTCAAGAAACCTGAACCATGAGGAGGGCAAGGGAAGGTGCTCCAGGTTCAGGGACTCGCCTTGGCAGTGCTCTTGGAGGCCCTATGTCACACAGAGCAGAAGTCCGTGTTCTGTTGTGGTTTGACTGTGCAGACAAATGCTGGTAAGCATAAATGTATTGGGCCCAAAATAACGCACAGAGAACCAGAAAGCAATTTTACTTTTTTCTTGAAAAGCAAATACAAGGACTCAAAAATATTATAGTTTAGGGCTATTTATTATACATGGTATATAAGTTTTTGTTTAAATCTCATCTTTGCGGTAAAACTTACTTAACCTTGCCACTTTAATGGGGCAACCTGTGGTCTGCCTCTCCTTCCCCTCCAAAATTCAGCTGCACCTCAGCACTCCCAGTTTCCTTTATCCTGCTTTACTTGTTTCTATTTCTATAGTTGTGATGACCATATTTACACATTACATAATTTACTTGTTTATTTTTTATCTGTCACACTACTAGTATTCCAGTTCAACAAGAAGCAGGGATCTGCCCTGGCAGGTGTGGCTCAGTGGATTGTGTGCTAGCCTGCAAACCAAAGAGTCGCTGGTTCAGTTCCCGGTTAGGACACATGCCTGGGTTGTGGGCCAGGTCCCCAGTAAGGTATGTGAGAGGGGCAACAACACATTACTGTTTCTGTCCCTCTCTTTCTCCCTCCTTCCCCCTCTCTAAAATAAATAAATAGAATCTTAAAAAAAAAGAAGCAGGGATCTTTGTTTTATTTTCAAATGCCTTGAATAATGCTGGTACCTAGTTGTTCTATAAATATTATGGGAATGAATGAGTCAGTAAACAGCCTTTAGCTGGTCAATAATAATAATAATTTACTGGCTTTTACTATGTGCCAGGCACTATTACAGGTGCTTTACAAGCACATTAATGTATTTAATCCATACAATAAGTCTATGAGATGGAACTACTCTTATCCTTATTTTATAGATTAGCATACTGAAGTCCAGAGATGTTATATATCTTACTCAAAAATTACACAACTAGTAATTACAGAGCTGAGTTTTAAAACCAGGGAGTACAGATGGCTGATTAAAACTTATCCTTCTAACCATTAAATTAGTGATTAATATTCACAATGGTGACCTGAGCCATTTCAAGAAAAGACAAACATTATGTTTTGAATATTTTAAGAAGTCAGAGGTGTATGTAATACTTATTTGAAAGATACTTGATCAAAATTATTCTAATAAAATATTATTTAGGTACTTTTAATGGGTACTTTAGTTATCTGGACAATTAGATTATATGGATTATCCCATTCCCTCAAATACTTGGTTAATTGTGGAATTACAGTGGGCATATTTTTGTTTCCATAATTCCTTCTTCTTTTCCTCCCCTAATCATTCTTCCTTTCTCGCTCCACTCCTAACTTTTCTCTTCTCTAATTCTTGATCACCATCAGCATCATAACTATCATCACCTTAACAAGATAATCATTGCTACCTTAAAGTGGCTCATTGCATTGTATGAACATGTTTCCTCCCTGACACTGTGAGATCCAAAATTTTAGTTATAACATTTATTTAGGTCCCAAATTATTCTTGCTACTTCAGATAATGTTAGGTTTCATTTTTCATTAGAAGTGGGTTGTGCATTAACAACCCCAGTGCAGATATACATAGCCAAGGTCACCCCATTGTAGAGTTCTAACATTCATGAGTTGTGGCTAGAGCAATTTCATAAGCGAAGTACCTTTGCCTTGCCATTTCACTTTGCTGCAATTTTCCAGATCTTATTGTTTGACCACACTAAGATTTGAGTCCTTACATTCATTGTCTCTATTAGAAAGAAACACCATGAAACTCTCATATTTACATTACCCTTGCTGACAAGTACCACAGATATCTTCAAAACAATATATTGTCTGGTCTAAACAGAATCCTATCTGACAGGCATTCCTTTCACCTGATCCTGGTTTGCTGCCCAACTGTGAGACAATCTGCTTTGCCTTAGGAAGTAAAACCCAAGGTGATGCAGTGCTTAAGTGCTGTGAACCCCGATTCGTGGACCATGCTCCCATAACTAACCTCAAACCTTTTGAATATCAGAGGCAATATGACATTTCAATTGTCATTTTCTTTTAGGCATTGTATGGTACATCAAGCTGCTCAAAGTAGAGCTGAGTTCAGAATAATTTTAATGGAAAAACAGCCTAATCTTTGCTGCTGTGGACAAGAACTTCTATTCATGTAAATGAACTCTTAGTTTGATTGGAGGATGAGGGGTGAGAGTCTTAGGAAGATTGATTTAGGCAGAGCAAGCCAATGAACAGCACAAAGGGAAGAAGAAATGTTAGAGAACCCCCTCCAAAAAACACAGGAAGATAATCTATAAATATTTTTAGGAAGGTAATTTTTGAGATCATAGCATCACAATATTGGTACCTTTAAAAGTTTGGCTGTACTACAAATCCAACCTGTTATGCATTAATACTGTATCATTGATTTCATTATACTCTGTTAGATGATAGTAAGCTCTTGATCTAATTCTGCATGAGGAATATAGTCAATAATATTGCAATAACTATGTAAGGTGCCAGGTGGGTACTTGAAGTGTTGGGGGGAGGGTACACTCTGAAAAGTAAATGATTGTCTAACCACTACACTATACACCTGAAACTAATACAAAATAATACTGAATGTAAAATGTAATTGAAAAATAAAATTAAAAAACAAAAATTTAATTAAATTATGCCCTAATCCCTCAAAGAACTTAATAGTTCATCTAGAGAAATTCATCTTTAGATATGCCTAGTTTAATCCTATAGCAGTTATAAATTCTCAGAAGCACAGCTGTAATTTCAACTGATTTAATGATTGCCTTGTCACCTCACTGGTGACCTGATTTGGGGGGGCTACCACAATACATGCAGTTCCTGTGTTGTGGGGCCCTGCAATAGGTGAGGGATATGCTCTAAATGGTTGTTAAGAGTCTTTTTAGACCCGACCTTGGGCAATGATGAAGGTTTTTTTTTATGCAGGGATGTGGGAGGTCTCATGGGGCTTTTTGTTGTTTTCGTTTGTTTAAAGATATTATTTATTTACGTTTAAATAGGGGGGAAGGGAGGGAGAAAGAGAAGGAGACACATCGATTGGTTGCCTTTAGCAAGCCCCCAACTGGGGACCTGGCTGGTAACCCAGGCATGTTTCCTAACTGGGAATCCAACCAGCGAACTTTGGGGTCTCGTGCTGGTGCTCACTTAGCCTTATCAGCCAGGACTAATCAGCTATTCTTGGTAATTGACAGTTCAGCTCTCTCTTTCCCTAGCTCAGCTGAGCTCTGACAGTAAGAACTACTGATGTGATGCAGAAAGTAGAGGAAATTCAGAGGTGACATCACAAGGCTCTTTAAATGTTTAAAGAACAAGTTTCGTAGCAGAGAAAAGGGACCTATTCTCTATAGCTCCAAAAAGAAGAACTACAACCGACTGGGAAATAATAGGAAATTAGAAATTGAACCATCACCAGTCACTATAATTATAATAACATGGGAATAGACAATATTTCCAGAGTCTTTACTGCATGCCAGGCATGAGGCATAATCCTAAGAGCTCTACAAAAAGTATCTCTCTTTTTTGTCACTGCTAACACCAGTTTATTGACTGTCCTCCATCTTCTTCTCCTCCTTCTGCAGAAGTTCCTACTATCCTGAATTTTCTGATAAGTCCCCTGAACTCCCAATGGTACTTTATTTTATTTACTATAGTTCTAAAATAAGTCATTTACCTAGTAGGGTAAATACCTCTATCCTGTTCATTTTCTTAAAGATTACTTACCTATTTTCTCCTTTGCCTTCCATAAAAAATTTATAATTATTTTGAACCAATAGATCAATTTAGAGATAGTTGATATATTTACATTGGGTCACCCTATTCATGAACATGGTACATAATTCCATTTGCTTATTCCTTAAGTGCTTCAAATTAAGTGTTGTATTTTTCCCTAAATTGCACAACTACATGCTAATAGATTAGTCCTATAGTTTTTATGCTCTTATCAATATTCTTGATTCTTCCTTTTTATTGAACTACACGTTTAATTCTTATTGCCAATATATAGAAATGCAATTGAGTTTTGTATCTTAAACATATCCGGTATTCTTTCTAAACAGACTTTTAAAACCTAATAATTTACTTAAAATTTCTTTTGAGTTTTCTATATAGACCAGTGTGTTATCTGCAAATACTGAAAGTTTTGTTTTATATTTTTCAAACATTAAGAGCTTTTATTTCTTTTTGTCCATGTTATGGTGCTGTGCAGATTCTCCAAAACAATACTGAATGTAATAGAGATATCTTTTCATTAATGGACTTAATATGAATTTTTTACTGTTAAATATGATATTTTCTCTAGGTTTTTGTTATCCATACTGGGTTGGCAAAAAGTTGTTTTTTGTTTTTTCCATAAGATGGCTCTAGTAGCACTTAGTTGTCTTTAATTTCATTCGAGACAATTTTGTTAGATTGTATTGTGACAGTTGTCATATCAGTGTGCATTTTTAAAAAACTTATCAAAATTGGTGAATTTTTGTGTAGCCATTTTAATATTGAAGGTGGAATAAAGTATGCAACATTTTCAGCTTATTATGTTTTATTATTTGAAGGAAGGGGAAAATGCAACTGAAACACAAAAAAGATTTGTGCAGTATATGGTAAAGGTTCTGTGACTGACTGAACGTGTCAAAAATGGTTTGTGAAGTTTCATGCTGGAGATTTCTTGCTAGATGACTCTCCAGGGATGGGTAGATCAGTTGGAGTTGATGGTGATCAAATTGAGGCATTAATGGAGAGCAATCAATGTTATATACCACACAGGAGATAGTGACATACTCAAAATATACAAATCAATAAAGTTATTGGTGAAAATGAAAAAGGTATCTTTTATTTTATGAAAAAATCTAGTGGACTTTTTAGCCAATCTAATAAATTTATCAAGTTAATTTTCTTTCTGATACACTAGGGATTTAAAAAAATAACTAATGCATTTTACTTTTATTAAGTGATTTTTTAATTTATTGAAATGATTATATAATTTTGTCCTTTTTTTTCTTCCAATATAGGTTAGATTAGCTGCTGTTAAATCAAACTTTGCCTTCCTGGAATAAACCTTACTTGGTCATAATATATCATCTTTTAATACAAAGTGTGTTTAGTAATTTTCTACTTACACACATGAGTGAGCATGGCCTGTGACTTCCCTTCTTATTATAATCCTGGTCTGATTTGAATGCTGAGGTTATACCGTTATACCAGTTCCATAAAATGAGTTGGAGAATGTTCCCTCTTTTTATACTATATGCAGAAATGAATGTAGGATGGGCCTTTCTAGGGTCTACTTTTTGCAGAAACCTGCACTACCAAGTCTTATTTTTGGAGGTCCCAGACTTTTCTCCTGTGACCTGCATACCACTAACACTAAAAATCCAGGCTTCTGAGATCAGCAGATAAAGACTCCCAGGCAGGGATTCTTTACTCTGCTTTTTCCCTGTATTTGTGATCCCACAGCATGTGGGACATGAGGATTTTCCTTACTTTCTTGAAAGCTCAGCCATTCATGTAAGAGGATGATTTTTATATTTTGTTTAGGAAATGAGAGTGTGGCATGTTTTTAGTAGAGAGAAAGATGAATAATATCTCCTGTTCCTAAGAAACCTTTTCTTCCACGGTGAAATAGAATCTGCTTGAACGGGTACAGGGAAGAATTCCTAGCCCGGGCAGCTGGGGGTGAAACGAAGATGGCTGTAAGCGTGCAGGGCTGAGAAGCGGCAGAGCGCGTGCATTTGCGAGGTGGCAGTAGGGACAAAATGAGATGCAGCTCTATACTGCAAGCTGTGTCACTTATGTTAAATTAATTCAGCTATAATGTATAATAAAACAACAAGTTAATTTCAACAATTCTATCAACTGCAACAAGATGCTCCCTCTGCAGTCATCAGCACTGTTTCATTTGGTTTTACTTCCCTGGAACCTTCTCAGGCTTTGCCACTTAAAAGAAAACATTAGTAAGCATCCCTGAAAAGAAAGTACAAATAGGTTGGTAATGAGATTGGTTCACTAAGAGTATGGAGACTGAAGAGCAGGCTGAGGGTTTTTACAGCTGTTTGGATTATGTGAAGTTTGGCTTGCTTTGTACCTGTGAACCTTTCTGATACTAATGTTTGTATTTATTGATCCATCTGTGGTGTGCAAGGGGCTACTTCTCTCCCCTTCCAACAACTTTACCTCGTGGTCAGAAAGTGGCCACTTAACAATATTCACTGAACAAATAAAGGAAAAATTGGCATATTCTTGTCTCTCTTCAAAACTACTGTCATTTATTTTATTTTGGTCCCACATCAAAGCTACAATGAAATGGTAACTTTAAAAGGTGGTGTTTGCATTGATAAATTATCAAATACCTAGTCTCCCAGCCAGGATTATACTGAGGCAGTGATGTAGGACACAGACCTACCTCCTACTGTGGGCACAGGCTTTTTGTCCCTGTGTTTACGGAGTGATTACCCACTGGGGAAATCAAGATTAAAATATTACCTTCCTTATATGTGTAATATTAGAGATTTTGAAGAAGAACAAAAAAACCATAAACATATATACACAAAACTCTCTTATCCCAAAAGGCTAACTAAATTCAATATTCTCATGAAATAATAGGGAAAGGTAATATTTTTTAGTGTATGTGCTGCCGAAGTAAGCACTGGGAAATGTAATTTTTTGTTAAATATGACAAATGACATGAAAGAACTGAATGGATTCTATCATCATTTCCTATTTGTGTTTATTAAACATTTTTGAGTAGTTTCTTCTTAGATGCTTTTTTCACAATAAACCTGTTTAGTGTTTAATATTGTTTTAAAAATATATTTATTTTTTATATTTTTGTACCTAATCTCAAGAGCAGAGCCCCACTCAGCTGAGCCTGTGGGGACAAGCATTCCTGCATGGCTGATGTAGGGCTCACTAAGCAGGAAATGTTTCTTGTCCAGCCTGTGGGAATGTATGATTGCCTTCTGTTTCTAGACAGCATCCTGCTCTATTTCACCTCTGCACTCCACACTGGACTCCTGATACAATGGTAAATGCACCTTGTAGCATTTTACCCAGGCTTCAGATTTAAATTTCAGACAAGCTTTGAAGCAATTTGGATTCAAGGAAGATTTGCATCATTTTTAATCCACAGAATCAAGCAACATTATAAAATTCTTAGATGTCAATGTATAGAAGTATGTTCAAGCCTCAGTCTTCATGACAAATATTAATCTAAAAGCTTCTGTCTTTTATTTAACATTAAAAATATTATATAATTAAATTTTGGATTAGTAATTATTGTCACAAAATGTCCAAGAACTTTGAAAATTTTTTTTAAAAGTCAGACAAATGGAACATGTTATCATTATCACAAGCAGAAAATCACTTGCTAAAGACTTTAAAGGAAATTAAAAATATAACCAACTATATCCATCACTGCTCTAGACTAGACCATCATTCTTTCTAGTCTGGTTTATTGCATAGGCCCCTAACTGGTCTACACAGAACTGCCAGAGTGATCTCTACACCTGTATGTCAGATTCCCTAATTAAAATCCCCACATCACTTCCCACTAAATGTTGAATAAAGGCCACAGACTGTATGAAGGTCCCCCTGGCCCTCAATGTTCTAGCCTTTGCCTCACTCCAAACTCATACTCAACTCCTCCTCCTCCCAGTTTTCTGTATTTGAAGTACAATTCCTGTTCCACTGTTTGGCTAGGCTCAGTCTCGCCCTTGTTCCCTTGGCTACATAAAGCCGTTTTGGCTCCAGGTCTCATTATAAAGGTGTTAGTTCAAATGTTATCTCGAAAAACATCCAAAAAGCTACCCTGGTACTCTCTAGCTCACTGTCTTGTTTTATTTTCTACTTATAGCTTAACATTGTCTGATAATTCCTAGTTTGTTTGTTTGTATTTATAAATTAGAATTCAAGTTCCATGAGAGATCTTGTTTGTCTTGTTTGAGACAGTTGCACAAGAGCCTAAAACAGTGCCTGAAATGTTACAGGAAGGTAAGAACCACTTGTTGAATGGGCGGGTTGAAGAATATTCTCCAGTAATCAAGAGTAAATGGCAGTAGCTTCTGAGCAAGAGAGTGATTTGATATATTGTTTGCAAACCCGTAGCAGTTGTGTGGAAATATGATTAGATTTGGAAGAGATTAAAAACAGAGTAGCTAGCAGAAATTCATGATGAATTACTTTATTAAACTGAATTTAAATGAAGAGAGACTGCTCAAGAAATTTGTATTGTCAGGGAGAAAAGATGGAAGCATCTAGTAGTACCAGCAGAGGCTTAACCCTTAGGAAGCAGGTAAGTGGGGTTGCAACTGACAGAGTGTAACTGTAAACGATTGTTTTCTGAAGAAGATTTGACTTTGGGTGGTGGGCACACAATGTGATATACAGATGATATATGGTATCATAGAATTGTGTACTGGAAACCTATATAATTTTATTAACCACGTCACCTCAATAAATTTAATTTAGAAACGATAATAATACAAATTATTTTATTCATATGGAAATAATGTAAAGAAAACATTTTAAACAGATATTTAATTTTTTATTTGTAGAATAAACTCATTTTGAATTCATTAAAAACAAAGGAGACCTAAGTGAAAATGAAAATCAAGTCCAGATCTGTACATTTAAGAATCAGTGTTATATAGATGATAGACAAATCTTCACAGAAAGATGAATGTCTCTTAAGAGAAGGCCTACTATTAAAGTAGAGCTGGGCCCCTTTACTCCGTACTGCCTCAGTTCCCTTCTCAGTAAAAGGGTGGTAATGGTAGACCCCAGCAGACTGCCTAGCTTGACCTGTTCATTTGCAAAGGGTAAAGCAGAAACGGCAGAGTAGCTTGAAGAACCAGAGGATGCAAGTGAGAAGTGTTTTGGTGGGCAGGACGAGAGGAAATACTGAAAAGGAATAAGGCCAGTGGTGACACAACACACATGGAAGCTTCAAGGAGAGAGGTGGACAAAGAAGAGGGAGAGAGGGAAAGAAAGTGGTGGGAAGTGATGGGCTTTAGGGGAAAAGTAAAAAGCGTTAGACTTTGAAAGAAAGAAGTTATTTCTTCAGTGAGGAGGTGTCAACATATATTGGGTGATGGTAGGAAACTGTGCCCTACGCACTCAGGATTCTTAGAGAAGGGAGTCATGTGGTCATCATTAGTGACCAATGGTGACTGAAACCAAATTCCCAATTCCTAGGAGACACAGGAGGATTGTAATCAGAACTTAAAAAAACAAAAACAAAACTGTTTCTAAAAGTTCAAGTCTTTAATTTTTTTCTTGTTTGCCACATGTTAATTATCACCTCACTTAGTACTTTATAAAGTAAGAGAAAATAACAACTTTGTAAACACCTGGAGCCCTAGCTGGTAACGATCATGAATCTAACATGATAGATTGTTTAGAAAAATAGTAGTGGGGCACTGATAATGTAGTGCAGGAGTGTAGTCGAGTAATTGAGAATATGAACTTTCAGTTGCTTAGTTTTCTATTTTGAAAACAGAAAAGAACCAGCACTTCCACCTTTCTCCTTTTATCTGGAATTAATGAGAGAGAGAGAGAAAGAGAGAGAAGTAAAGTTCATCTCAGATAAAACCCGGACATAGCTGTAATTCAAACCACAGTATATGAGAAAGGATGTGCCAACTTCGACAGTGAAGGTGGAATAAGGTACAGGGAGAAGATGAGGGAGTGGTCATATGGCTACAGCTCTCAGTCGAAACAAAACACAATGATCAAAATTAGGTATCCCACTCTGAGCAATACGGCCCAAAATCCTTTATAAAGGTGGAAAAGATATGCCCTGGACACTGTATGATGGTAGAGTAAATCAAAAGAGAAGCAACAAAAGAGGAATTACCCAGACCTAATAATTTGAGGAGTAAAATGTGATCGGTTTGGCAGCTGTTAATCTTAGTTATCTGGAGAGAGGTAAAAGCTAAAAGAATTCATGAATACACAGCCCTGTGTTATCAGGTACTTTGTAAATCATGGAAAAGCTATTTTTGAAAAAAAAAACAGAAAAGCTATTTTTGCCTGGGGGACTCCTGAATAATAATAATAATAATAATAATAATAATAATAATAATAATAATAAACAGTAGAGGGAAACTAATACAAGATTAACACAATGACACCACAAAAATAAAGGTAAAAAGAAACAGAAAAGCAAATGACAAGAAAGAAGTCTACCAAGATATAAAAAATTTTCCTTGATGAAATGAAATGAAATAGTATGACAAGCACACTATTCTGTAGTCAAGAAATAATTTAAGAAATTTTGTATATTTCCTGTGCAATCTTATTTTACAGAGGGAATTGTTTCATTATATTTCTTAAATTATTAAGAAATGGACCTTTTGGTCAACCCAATGTAACATCCTAGTGATAAATGAAGGTTTAAAAATATGTTGAAGATATATACTATGTTCTAGAATAAAAAAAAAAAAAGACTCAGAATGACCAAAATCAAGGTATATCTTACTAAAACTACTGAACTAGTAGTAAGTAAGCAAAGATATTAAGTTACCAATAAAGGGGGAAAAGAAATTATCCCTAAGTTCCTTTATAGCAACATTCAGAATGTAGAAATGCTTATAAATTACTCAAGAAGAGAGAAAATATGACCTAATTCTTTTGCCCAGTAATTGGGTACTAGTGAGTTAACTTAATTTTCACACCATCTTACCTTAATATGTATTCCAGTACTATAGATGAGGAAACGTTAAAAACAAAACAAAAACAAAACTCCACTTCCCAGACTCGCTTACAGATACAGCTATTATTTCAAATGAAGATCCACCAAATAAAAGCCTTCAAGTGTGACTTGGAAGGCAGAGGGACTGCAAGTTCATCTTTCTGCCTCTTTTTAGCAAGTGTGGTTTTTAGATTTATTAGGTTTTTGTTTGTTCGCTTTTTAAATTTTATTGCTGTTCAAGTACAGTTGCCTGCATTTCTCCCCTCTAGTTACCCCCAACGCCAGCCATCCCCACCTCCCTTTCCTGCTTCCTCGCCCCCTTGGTTTTGTCAATGTGTCCTTTATAGTTGTTCCTGAAAACCCTTTCCCCTTTCCCCCCATCATCCCCTCCCACCTCTCCTCTAGTTACTATCAGATTGTTCTTAATTTCAATGTCTCTGGCTATATGTTGCATGCTTGTTTGTTTTATTGATTAGGTTCTACTTATAGGTGAGATCATATGGTATTTGTCTTTCACTGCCTGGGTTATTTCACTGAGCATAGTGCTTTCCAGCTCCATCCATGCTGTTGCAAAGGGTAGGAGCTCCTTCTTTCTTTCTGCTGTGTAGCATTCATTGTGTAAATGTACCATAGTTTTTTGATCCATTCATTTACTGATGGGTACCTAGGCTATTTCCAGCACTTGGTTATTGTAAATTGTGCTACGAACATTGGGGTGCATAGGTTCTTATTGATTGGTGTTTCAGGGTTCTTAAGATCTAATCTCAAGCAGTGGGATTGCTGGGTCAAAAGGCACTTCCATTTTTAGTTTTCTGAGGAAATTCCATATTGTTTTCCACAGTGGCTGCACCAGTCTGCATTCCCACCCACAGTGTACTAGGGTTCCCCTATTTCCCCTAGTTTTCACCACAACCTCTCCAATACTTGTTTGTTGATTTGTTTATGATGGCCATTCTGACAGGTGCAAAGCAGTATCTCATTGTGGTTTTAATTTGCATCTCTCTGATAATTAGTGATGCTGAGCACCCTTTCATATGTCTCTGGGCCCTCTGTATGTCCTTGGAGAAGTGTCTGTTCAGGTCTTTTGCTCATTTTTTAATTGGGTTGTTTATCTTCCGGAGTGGAGTCATGTGAGTTCTTTATATGTTTTGGAGATCAAACCATAGTCTGAGGTGTCATTGGCAAAAAAGTTTTCCCACGTAGTTGGTTTTCTTTTCAGTATCAGGCTTTTCTGCAGCAACGCTCCATTGTTTGCTCTCCTGGTTTCTTGGTTCAAAGGCAGTTGTGATGATAGCAGCAGCAGAGTCAACTTGTTAATTCTGGTTTCCCAAACTCTAAATTATAGCAATGGGTTTATGGATAAAATTCAACATTTTCAGTAGTTACCTAAGAGGTAATAACTCTGCTGTTGGATGAGTTCTATATTGTTCTGTAAGGCATTTCTGAAGCATTGTAAAATATAGTGGTTTTTGTTTCTTGTGTTGAGCTCTGATTAATAAACCAGTTAAATTATTATTCAATTATGAAGACAATAGGCAAGCATTTTTCAAGTGTTGAGAATTCAGAGAATATAGTTACATAAGCCTTTTATGGAAATAGTAGCAAGGATGAATTTTGACTAACCAAGGAGTAAAATGGAGAAACTATGACAAAATGAATAGGAGGGAACATTAAATCACTTTAACTGCCATGGAAACGCAACAATGAGTATAAACATTTTTATATATATAAATGTTTACTTATATATGTATATCATCCACATATAAATATATATAGTATTATAGACACATTATAAAAGAAATCATAAGTTATAAAGATAAAAATCACAAAAGTGATTTTTAAAAATTTTCATAAAAAATGATAGAACTAGCCTAGTACATCAATAAAGGTAAATAGGTTAAATATGATAACATTAAGTCAAAAAGCACTATTCAGCTCTATGATATGTAGAAAGATATACCTGGAACAAAATTACTAAATAGCATATGTAAAAATCATACTATTTGCAGTAGTATTAGAAATAAAATAAGACTGGAAACAACCTAAATGTTTTCATGGACACTGTGATATACATTTTACAATGAAATACTACCTACATAGCTTCCAGAAAATGAAGAACCTCTATGACACGTAAAGTTAGAAAAACACACAGAATAGTATACTTGTATATGGCATTCTACAATATTTTTTACACACATATGTAAAAATGCTTGTAGTGGGTGGAACACCACTACAAGGATGCATAAGTAAGTAGCTAGCAGTGGTTGTCTCTAAGGAAAATGAACAGGTGGTTAGAAATGGGGGATAGGGAGAATTAACTATCACATCACTATGCATTCTGCTGCCTTTTAAATTTTTGCATATAGAGGGTGGAACAAAGGTAGGTTTAAAATTGTGAGCACATGAAACACAGTTTATTTCTGTATTATTATTTAATTATTGTATTATTTTCCCTACAAGCAACTGCAAACCTATTTTTGCTCCATCCTGTATGTATTGCCTGTTTGTTACATGAACATTTTTTAATCCTCACTGAGGATATGTTCATTGATTTTAGAGATAAGGGGAGGGAAAGGGTGAGAGAGAAACAAAAGAGGGAGAGACAGACAGAAATAAAAACAGACATTGTAGTGATACAGAAGCATTGATCGGTGGCCTCTGGGACATGCCCTGACTGGGGATAGAACCCAGATTTGATGTAGAGGACAATTCTCCAACCAATCAACCAACCAACCAACCAAATGACCTACTGACCAACCGAGCAACCTGGCCAGAGTCTATTTTTTAAAATAATAACTTTCCAGTTAGTAGGTCTTAGCTTTGAGTCTTGATCCTGACACTTTTTCATGCAGCAGTTTATCATAAAAGAATGGAGGTGCCTTATTGAGACTGGGCTGCTATTAAACTGTCACAGACTGGGTGGCTTATAAAACAACAGAAATTTATTCCTCATAGTTCTGAAGGCCGGGAAGTCTAACATCAAGGTCCCAGCAGGTACTGGACTTGCAGACAACCATCTTTTTCTGTATCTTTACATGGCAAAGATGTTCTCTTAGGGGTCTCTTTTATAAGGACACTAATCATAGGTTATATGGACACTAATTATATTGTTAAGTATCTCTATCTTTCTCTATATATAGATTCGTAAATGTAGTTTTTTTAGCCACCTGCAGGGACCAGAATGCTGGGCACTTTGACCTTACTCACCTTCACATTACCCTATAATACTCATGAGTAAGGCATTGCCACACTGGACATTTTCACAGAATTTTTTAGAATCAGTCTGGCTCTGAAGCCTTCTTACAAATGCAAAACCATTAACTAAGAAGAACAGCATTTATCTGAAGTGTTACATCACATTTAAATACATTTTTATTTTAAATTACCTAAGTAAATGGTATCTTTATAATATTATTACTTCCAAAATGAGATTTTTTTTTGTTGAAGTGGGTACCTAGTGGCATCAAATGCCATAACAAATTTTCAGTGGATGCCACTGAAAACATGATCTGCACATGGCCTTACACATTTTTTCTGTAACTAATATTGACTCATAACTAGGAAACATCTTAAGTTAAATAATTCGATTTTTCCCTTAACGATCTTGCTTGTATTTGCCAAAAACATCTAGAAAACTGCCCTTAATGCCTTCTTCATTCTGTCTCTGTGGACATAGCTACACATCCTAATACGCTCTTAAAATTTCCTATAACTTCAATTGAAGTAGTTACTACTTACGGAGCTCATTTTCCTAATAGTTATAAAAGATTCAGGGGCAACTGGTGCTATGAAGGTACTGTTTTTCTTGAAAGTGCTATTAAAACAAATTGGATTTTTTTTAATGGTAACATCAAAGAGTTCCCTTTTTAAGGAAAGAAATTCTAAATAGAATATGAACTGGCAAGCTGAACACCCATATCCTCCAACTCATTTTTCCTCTGCATGCTGAAAAAATGTTTATTTTCTGGATTAGAAGAGAGAACCTCCTGTGTCATGTGTATACATTCTATCCTGATTCCAGACACTGACTTGTAGAACAAGGAAAATGAGCTTCTCATACCTAAAGAGCAGATGACCAGCACTCATAATAGCCAGTGGGATGCTCCTGATATTCTATTTATATTTTATTGATGTAGAAATCTCTAACTTTTCTACTAATTGATGTTTGGGAATATCATTTAACCAAAATCAGCTTTCAAATCACTAATAGTCCCGACCTTTAGTGCAGTTTTATCTAATGAGTAACATGTAAGCCTATGTATTGTTGCTGGAGAATTTGTAAATTATAAAAATGGAAGAATGAGCTGGCATTACTTCCTGAGAAAAAGCCCCTATTTAGAAAAGATAATAAATATTTAAGCATTGCTGATTTCCCCTATTTGTGATAATAAATTTTAAATTTCTAAAACATGAAAATACATGAAGTTGGTATCTAATAAATAGGAATAATCTAGCAATGAGGTCAAGTGAGATCATGTACATAAAGCCTTTAGCAGAGTGTCTGGCATGTAACAGATGCTTAAAAAATGATAGTTTATATAATATCCATAAAATTGCTACAGCAAAGCAATAGCGTAATTAAGAGCTTAGCCTCTGGAGTCAGGCAAACTGGATTCGAATCCCATTCACAGTTGCACATAGGAGGATTAAACTAATATTTGCAAATTGCTTAACAAATACCAATCATATAATGAATTAAAATACAGTTTGCTGTAATCCATAAAATCTTTTTATCAAATTATTGGTTAAAATCACATATATGGTCACAATGATAAATAAAAATCCTTCTTAGAGTAATTACTATTTGCCTGTTTCCAGTACACAAGTAAGATAAAATTTCAACAAGTATTTTACTTTTATATACATCACAACTGGAAAATTAACAAATTTGGGTTTATCCAAAACAAGACCTGTTTATGCCTTCTTATTCTATTGGGATAAACTTCAACTTATTCTATTGGGATATATTTCTCCTTATTTTAAATGATGTAAGATTAAATATTGTTTACTGAGTGCTATGTAATGACTTTCTACTGAGTTATAAGCAGGTTAAACATTGTTTAGTGAGTGCTGCTATGTTCCAGGCACACTCAGCCAGAGCCCGGGGAGCTGACAGGAAGTAAAACCACAGTCTGCATCCCGGTGGCCCTCGTTGTCTGCAGGAGAGAGGAGACACCCATCAAATTATTATACTGATAGAGAGGTATGAGTACATAGCTGGCTGAGTGGCATATAAAAGACATTCACAGTGGTGTGAGAACTTATAAATCATTTTGTCACAGGTGTCAACAAAGGCTTTTCTTAAGCACACGCTGACTGGATTTGATGGATGAATAGGAGTTAACTATATAAAGAAAATAGTAGATAAACTATTCTGGGCAGACAAGGTATTAGGACAAAGGACTACTGGTAGAGAGAGCTAGACACATTTTAGAAGCTGAAAATTCAGTGTAACTGAAATAGAAAGAGCAGGACTATAGAGTTATATAGATGTGTCAGGCCATTTTATGGATGGTTTTGATATTTACTTTAGGAGCCATGGGAAGTCATTAAGGAATTTGAGCAGTAGGATGACATGCCATATCTACAATCACATTCCAAAATAGCCCACTCTGGCTGCATGCGGTAGGGAGAACATCTTGGTGTGGGGCAAAAATAAACCTAGGTGTGCCACTTAGAATGCAGTGGAAATCCAGGTCACAGCCGGGGAATAGTGATGGAGAGGAACAGAGAGACTTAGGAGATATTTAGAAATTGGCTTTAATTTGAAAATTACTCTCAGGAATAAATATGTACCCATTTTCATAAATACTTTATATAGATATATAAATAACAGATCAACTTTATATGTGTAAAAATGATACCAACTCTGGTGGGGTTTTTGTGTGTGTGTGTACTGCAGATCATAATATTTTGGTGATTAAGGGCAATTAATGTATATTAATTTTAAGTCAAAGATCCACTCTTTTATCAAGCATATCATAGAGATTTTCTCCAAAAGCTTAAAGGTATTAAGTCATTCTCACATGGAGATGGTATTGATTCACCCACAATTATTATTTTTTTACTACAGTAGTATGAATTTATTTTGTTATAATATAAAAATTATAACAAATTATTCATCTTGAGAAAAGTTATTAAGACAAATCTGTTTTTAGAATCCCAAAGTGTGCAGTATAATTGGGGAGAAAATATTTTAGTACAGTCATGCACTACTTAAAGATAGGTACACATTCTGAGAGAGGCATTGTTAGGCGATTTCGCCACTGTGTGGAAATCACAGAGACACATGCACAAACCTAGACGGTACAGCCCACTGCACACCCACACCTAGATGATGTGGTATAGCCTATGGCTCTTAGCTGACAGGCCTGTATAGCATGTTGTTGGACAGAACACATGAGATTAAATCAAGCACAAACAAGCAATATATTGATCCTTAATAACATTGTAATAACATGTATAAATATTCAGGCAAGACAATAGCACTCATTTCCTCAGAAAAATAATTGAAGAATTATATATGTATTAAAGAAACCCTTTAAAATGATCTTGTTTTGTCAAGACAAGTTTCTATTCCTTGGTGATATAAATAGTTCATAGCATAGCCATCACTATCATATGCAGTTGCCTAAATTCAGAAAGTGTTTTCTCTGCTCCCCTGGAATATTTAGTGGTGGTGTTTTCCAAATTTCTATCATCAGTGTACAATCAATATCACTTTTTATTTGGTACTTTTCTTTAAGTCAACTTACTTTGTAAGTTTAAATAATATATTTATAAAAACCTCTATATCTATTAATATTTTATATTGATTGCCACATCTTTTTGTTCCTTTATTCCACTTTTCTTTCCTTCTTTTGGTGAGTCAAATGTCATTTGCTTTTTCTTCACTTGCATTTTTGCAAAATTTTATTATGGTAATTGTTCTAGATATTAAAACTGCATCCTTGCTTATTAAAATCAAACTCAAATTAATCCTTTTATCCCTCCTTGAACAATGGATGGAATATAACATTTTAACTCCATTTATACCATATTGTGGGCATTTATTTTATTGCTACATATGTTATAGACCACACATGACATTTCGTTTGCCTTATGTAGTCAATACTATTACATAACTACATGCATATTTTTCTTTCTGGTGGTTTTCAGGCTTTCCTAAAGTTTCATGCTTCTATTTGGAATTATTTTTCTTCAACATAAAGAACTTTCAGTATTTCTTATAGTAAAGTTATGCTGCAGAATTATTTCAGTTTTGTTACAGAATTATTTTTGCTGGTTATACTGGTATACAGGAAAAAATTCTAAGTTTACTTTCTAAAAATTGTTAGCAATTGAAGATGTCATTTTATTCTCTAGCTTCCATAATTTATTGAAAAATCAGGTGTGAATATCTTATTGTTTCATTTTTAGGATACTATATGTAAAATATTTATATATTTTAAAATATATAAAATCTGAGATTTTATCCTTTTCTTTGATATTCAACAATTAGACTATAATATATTACCTTGGTGAGACTTTCTTTTTATTTATCCTGCTTAGGATCTGCTAGGTTTTTGTATCCGTGATTTGATGCCATTAATCATTTTTGGAAAATTTGTGGTTATTTTATTTTTAAATATTAATTTTCCACCTATTCAATGTCTCTCTCTTCTCCTGGGATTCCAGTTGCAAATATATTTGAACTTCTCATGATAGTCCATATTTTTTCTTATGATTTTCCTCATTTCTTTAATTATTCATTTCTCTCAGTTTCATTTAGACATTTTTAATGGGCTTGTCTTTAAATAAATTTATAGCATTTTCTCCATCTCCCTTCTCTTGTTAAATCCACCCAATGAGTTCTTAACATATATGTTGTATAGCTCCAAATGTCAACTTTTATATTTTAATTCTTTGGTGAAATTCTTTATTTACTCACATATTTAGTGTACCTTCTATTCTGTAATATATTAATAATGCTTATTTTGAAGTCTATAGCTACTAAATCTAATAGCGGATTATTTATCTGCTTATTTTGTTTGTTCCTTGTGATGAGTGGTCACACTTTCCTGCCTATTCATGTGTCTGGTAATTTTTTGTTACATATGCACATTGTATTGAGTAAACATAAAGGCTCTGATTTATTTTAGTAGACACAGTCTCCCTTTCCTTCTGTAAGGGACACAGAGTGGGGGTGGTTCATCATTTCCACACAATTGTGGATGGAGATTGTCATTGGCTGGGTTCATGTGTGAGTGCTTATGAATCCTGCATTGTGAAGGACTTATTCAGGTTTTAAGGGAGAACTCAACGGATGAATGTAGTCATCATCCCAGTCCACACACACAGTACCTCTGGTAACTATTAGAATAACCACTACTTTTTGTTATTATTGATGGTAGGGCCAGAAGTATCAGTATTGTATAGAACAGTACCTGTATAGAATTATTATTTTCTTTTAACTGTGATAAGGCTGACCCATGTGCATGGTATGATTCTAAAATGTGCCATACTGTTAAGTCTAGCTAATTTTTTAAAGATCATTCTTCGGATTGCCTTTGAACAATTTTAGGTTTTCAGATTTTTTAGGCTATAACCAGAAAAATATATTCATTTAGGATTTTAGAGTTAGGCAACCCAATCATTTATCCAGCCAGTCAGTTTAAAGACAGTTTAGTAGTATCAGTCTCAATACTACAGTTCTTCACTTGATAAAGAATATTATACACTTTCCACCTTAACCTCATGATTTGTTTCATTATTAGCATTGGTGCTTCTTTGGTAGCACTGTAACACGTCTTTTATAGCAACAAACTACAGAAATGATCCCTGAAAGTATAGTCTTGTAAGACATCTTTTATAAACCATTAATTTTTTTGCTCCATAAAGAAAGGTAGAAATCGTGACTGCATGGTGAACCAAAAATTGAATTCTAGATCTGATATCTTAATCTTCAAATATTAAACACATATCATATTTGTGCTCTTAAAGTACTATTTGGTAATATTAAATCTATTCTTCAATGTCAAACTTTTATGAAAGGTAGCTCAATAAGCTTAAATATTTTATTTTTCACTCTCTTGATCTTAGTGTGGATATGTTATTAGAATACAATTTTCTCCTTAAAAACTCTTTCATAAAGGGCTTAAGTCTTTCAACAATTATTTCAACCTCATCATTTGATACATATTTGTAGAAACATTATAATAAAAGGTGAATAGAAATTAAAGGAGATATTACAAAAGGTGATGGTAGGTTACAGGGACAAGGTAAGCCAGATCTCAAAATTCAAAAAGCCTAAGGCAGAAAGACAATACATAACTAAAGTCAAAAGACATATAGTTTCTTTGGCAGAAGACAATAATCCTAGATCCTTCACTGGACTTGGCTTCTACCTTCCCAAAGCCACTGATGGATAGTGTGATTTAGAGCTGCTACTATAAACTGGGAAACACTTTCTTATCCATCATTGAAAACACCCATCATAAAACTGAACAGAATAAGGGTAAGCAGTCCTTCTTTCTCCCTGCTGCATAGACTTCCACTGTGTAAATATACCATAGTTTTTTGATCCACTCATTTACTGATGGGCACTTAGGTTACCCTTTGCGACAGCATGGATGGAACTGGAAAGCATTACGCTAAGTGAAATAAGCCAGGCAGTAAATATGATCTCACCTTTAACTGGAACATAATCAACAAAAGAAAAAAAGCAAAAAAAATATAACCAGAGACATTGAAATTAAGAATAATCTAACAATAGCCAGATGGGAGGGGAGAGGGGACTGTGGGGAGAAGGGTTTTCAGGAACTACTATAAAGGACACATGGACGAAATCTAGGGGGAGGGTGGAAGCAAGGGAAAGAGGTGGGCTTGGCTGGGCTGTGGGAGGAGTGGGGGAAGAAAATGCAGACAACTGTAATTGAACAACAATAAAGTAATTTATGGAGGAAAAACTTAACAGAATAAAAAATCTACAACTTTGATGATTATGAGTTTAAAAAAGAATGTTGGACTACCTATTCCTTCAAAGATTCTTTTCAGAATAATTCAATCTATGATTTCACAAAGTTGAAATAAAGAAAGATAATATAAAATCATAAGCAAAGAAAAGAATGGACATCTACACTGAGTCTAAAGGGTAGAAAGTATGCTTAAGGATATGGGTAAAAGAAACTATATTTGACAGATATTATTTTAGGCACTAAAATATGTTCTACAGTAGTGCTTCTCAAACAAACTATGGCGATGGTTGATATTTGGTTTATTTTTCATCTTTTTATCTATGCAGAACGCTGTATGGTCTTACTGATCATAGATAGTTTATAGCTTACACCATATAATTCATATACCTCTTTAATAACTAGTCCATTGATCATGAAGTTGAATGTTGGAGCAATGTCAAAACACTATACTGTTTTTTAAATCCTTACTCTCAGCTTCTGCATATCTCCTTGTAAAATGGTAAGAATTCTTGAACCACCACAGGGTTTGGGGGGACAAGGCACCCCTTTTCCTTTGGCCTTTCAGTTCAACTCCATCCTCATTTCTTCATAAGGGGACAAAATGTATCTTATTTTGGTTGGCCAAGTTCATGATGTTAGGTTGCTTTCTTTATACAGCTTAGGACCATTTTGCATTAAAATCTGCCCTCCATATCATGGTTATATACTCAGGTAATTATTTTATTTTTCCTCCCCTTCTCCCTTTCCTTCTGTCTTCTACTGCCCCCTTTCCAATTTCCGTTCCACAAAAGTTGGTGGTTTGATGGACTCAAGTTCTATCCAGCTGGTGCTATTGCCCTTTATTCACTCAGAGGCCCAGGTTGACTGTCCACTGAAGCCAACAAACAATCATATGATTCCAAGATTTACATTCTTACTTCACCGGGAGGTTGCGATACACTTTGGTGTCTAGTTTAAGCTATGCACTCTATAACAGCTTTGCAGAGAATCCTACATTAAGGGATCAAATGCTGCCCTATGTATTAAGAAAGTAATACTTTGTATTGGCAACTTGGAATTCCACATGAAGAAAAGCTGATGGATAGACGGGGTTTAAGAATTTCAAATATTACTAGTTATTATGCCATCAAATATAATTTAAAATTAAATAACATAAAAGCGTTTGGACAGCTTAGTTGATGAAGTAGCCTTTGAGAGCAAATTTTCTGATTGATAAAACCAGGTGCCAAGTTAAGCAACTTATGACTACAGCTGATACTAGGTGCACAAGAAGAATTCTTTTGGCATAGGGGAGACTTAAATTACAGATCTTTGGTCAACTATTTTTTGGGGGTTCTAGTAGGGAGAGTAAGACACTGCTATTGATGCTAACTTAGCTACCACGGATCCTGCTCCTCTTCTGCTTGTTTTGAGCGTTTGCCCCCTTTTGTCTGATTCTCAGTCAGTCCTGATGAACAGTTTGCTTTTTCTTGGAAAATTAAGTTTGTGTTGCAGCAAGAAAGTACATTGTAGAAAATAAACATTTTTGGCCCAGTTAAAGCAACGAAGGTTCACTAGGGAAGGCCTGGGGAACAAAAGAGCTGAGCAAAGAGAAGGAAACAGACCACTCTGCCTCTCAAGCTTGGGATCACAATAATGAGAAGTATAAGTAGACACATGTGAGGTTAACAGGCTTGAGGTTGGCCAAAGGATTTAGGAGCAATTAGCAAAACCAAAGTTTAATTTTATATGTGATTTTCTCTCAATAAACTTAAATTCAGAGCTGGTGAACTTTGGACAATTAGCATCTTTGTGAAATTGACATCAAGAATACTATCACTATTCTCACATGCTCTATTTGTGTGTACACCCAAATTATTCATGACTACAAAAGGCAGCATGCAACTATAAACTTGATCATGAAATGCTGTTACTTCAGAGGAAATAATGGGTTTGAATTGTGTGGGTTAGGCACTGTATACTGTTAGGCACAGTATAATTTTCTTATGTGCATTGTTGACTAGTGGTTGGGGCACATGGGACTCAGGACAGACTGAGTCTCAATTTAATTAAGTGCTGGAGATGGTAAAGAAGCCAGCCTATTCCAATGAACAATATCCCTGGCTATTGATCCTAAAGAAGGAACTAAAACTGCACTCAAGCTTCAGAGGCTAAATATTAAGTAACTAAAACAATAAAATACAGGAAATTAAAAAACAAAGAATTCTGTATTTTAATAATTTGGAGACTTTAGTTTCTACAGAGAAAATTAGATAATTTGATTTTCATTTCTCAGAAAGAATTTAATAACAAGAGCTTATATAGTTCAACTGTGGAACGTTTTTATATTTCTTTACTTTTCATGTTTTGATTAGGTTTCCCAAATCCCATGGTATAAGAATGTAGATGTCCTGAGTAGTTTAATTTTAGTAAGTATATACTCTATCTTTCTAGAATAAACGAGTCTCAAATGAATTTGTATACAGTGATCCAGTTATCATAGGAGCTAAACTTCCCTATAAAAGCTTGCCTTAAAGGATACAATCTTAAAATGGAGAGAACAATTCTGCATAATTAAATTCCCTTAAAATCATAGCACTATCTGATATCTAGCCCTACACAGCTAAATTTAGAAAAATGAATGCTTGTTAGAAGGAAGTTATTAAAAGTAATTTAAGTTCCAACCTACAGTCTAAAGAGATAGATTTATTAACTTTCATCCATTCAATAATTTAGTTGTACTACAGTAGGGAGTTTATTAGCAGTAAAATGGAATTATAGAAAATGACATGAAATCTTAAATTTGGGGCTAGGCTGACATGACTTAAGATTCAAACTACTCTAAAGAAATCTGTTAAATCTCTTGCTATAATTCATATTACTAAACAAAGATGGGCAACCAAATTTCTAAGACTTGGAGTCAAAATTTTAGGATTAAAAATATAGCACCTAAGTTGAAGACTTCTCTGAGAATAAATATGGTATGTTATTAGTAATAATGTATAAATTATACTAGTTAATAATGTCTCAAAACTGATATATGTAACCATCTTGTAATACATCTTGATATACATCATGCTGTTGCACAAATGTTTCTATGAGAGTAAAGATAACTTTTAAGAATTACAGTTTATACTATTGTTTCTTAATAAGATTCTAAATCCATTTTGGGGTAATGAATTATACTCATAGAAAATAGACAACAGAACAAGAAGTCAGGTGATCTCACGGCATCCTTTTTTCCACATTTTTTCCTTCCACTAAATTCTGATATTACCTTTTTGAATCCCATAAATTACATGGATTTCAGCAGTGCTCATATTTTGCTTCTGCTACTTACTAGTGAGTGATTTGCAAGAGATAATCTCCCTGAGAAGTTCCTCTTAGATGTGGGTGATGATGTTTGTGTGACAGGTCTGATGTGTTAGTGACAGGGCATCAGGTACCCTGCAGGCATTCTAGTCTGTGGTATACACTCACAGCTGTAGGTGGCCCGCTGTCTTCTCCACTATTATAAAGATCTCTGTTTTTAAATCCTTATTTGTTCACACCATCCTTGAGTGATGCACTGAGTTCTAGGGTATTTGATTTTGACACCAGTGGCTGATGCTCCTCCAAACAGGTGTCAGTTGTTCTTTTCTGCAGCCAAAGCTATGTGGACATTAAACTTAGGCTGCCTCTCCCTGTTTCAATGCCAGGTACTTCTAACATATCTAACTGGTCACAAGTCCTTTAAAGTTTACCACCCAAATAACTAGAAAATTTATCATCTCCTCTTCATTCTCACTGCTACTTCCTTGTATAGACCTTTGTTTTTCATTCAGATTTTTACAATAGTCTTCTAACTGGCCTCCCTCTCTTCGTTCGCACAAGCTAATGATTCATTTTACACAGTGCACAAGCTGCCTTTCCTAAAACCTAGATCTATGTTGTTAATTCTACTAATTAAAATACCACAAGATTTTTAAAGCTTTCTGTAAAAAACAAAACCACTGCCACCTATGCTCCTCAGCATGGCATACTCTTCACAGTACAGATTTGTCTCCATCTCTACCCTGTCTTTGTGCAAATTCACCTTACCTTGTTTTCTCCATGTGGACATTCTTATAGTTTCCTAGATTCGCTGTGCTGGTTTATAATTCATTGCCTTTGAAAATCCGTGTTCCTGCATTTGAAAGTTTTTCCCCCTGTAGTCTGTATGGCAATCCCTCCACACCTACCTGGCTCAAGAGATCGTACTTTTGTTATTACTTTCCCAATGTAGCCTCTTTTCTCTTGTTTTTAGTCCACTCTTCTAATAAGGCTTTTACTGATTATTATATTTATTTGTGTATGATTCCATATCCCTTATTATTTTTTCAGCTCCTTGAGAGCAAAACCATAAAATAATTATGGAATTAATGTATGGTCCAGGCTTCATTTTGCTTTGTTTAATAATTTGAGGCTAAGAGTCATCAATTATTTAAACTGGTTACAAGAAGTTGATATGCTGTAAGTACAAGATGGTTTAAAGTTTAGGTTTAGTTTTATTTTTTGATGTTATTCTATGTTATAGTTGAGATTACAATAGTTAAATAACACTTGAACTGAACAATTTTCTGTATTTGGTGTGAATTAAGACAGCAAAAGTATTAAAATTAAGAGTAAAAATTTTTCCAATAATTTCTTCACAAATAAATGAAAGTTGTTGCATAAATGAGCCAGCTCACTAGTGGTAGAAATGTCCATATTCTTGGAGATGTAATTTGTATAAAAGCAAATTCTCTTTTGTTTTCCAACCATTTATTTCCCTCTCCATCATTTTTTAATTTTTTAAACACTTTATTTATTTTTAGAGAGAGGGGAGGGGAGAGAGGAAGAGAAGGAGAAACATCAATGTGCAGTTGCCTCTCATGTGCCCCTCACTGGGGACCTGACCTGTAACCCAGGCATGTGCCCTGACTGGGAATCAAACTGGTGACCTGGTCCTTAGGCCAGCACTCAATCCATTGAGCCACACCAGCCAGGGCTCCATCATTTATTTTTTTAAAAATGATAATCCAAATATTAAAAATAAAGTCACAGAAATATAGGTAGTATTTCCCTATCCTCTATGCAACAACATCACCTTATGTTATTTCTGGAAAATAAAATAAAGTTATCATAAATATGGCTGTATATCTCTTATTAGTAATTTTAATAACATTTTGGAATAAACACAGAAGTATCAATATCCATATAACTTGACATTAAGACCATGAAGTCAGTAAGAAGTTAATACATTTTAAATATATATGATACACACACATTGATGCAGCCATTTGTATAAATTGACTCTTTAAAGATACTTTACTCAGTGCCACTAAAGCCGTGTTTCTCCTTCTAACATGTATTTTGACACAGTGGTCAGGTGCATTTTCTCAATCAGTTGCGAGAATGAATGTTCCTTCACCTTGCTCCACAGCAAAACTTCAAGAAGTATCCACCAAACACTTTTGTAACTTACCATCTACAACTGCCCCATTTAAGAATTTAAAAAAAAAAAGTCTTTCTGGAAGCTTACAATGGACTAAATATCATATCCACTGCAAGCCCAAATGACTTCACTGGAGATGCCTATTAAACATTGAAAGAGAAAAATATTCCACTCTGATGCAAAACTTTCCAGAAAACTGAAAAAGAAAGAATTATTTCCTAAGTATTTTGTGGTAATGGTATGA
This sequence comes from Tonatia bakeri, assembly GCA_004024845.1. Taxonomy (NCBI): domain Eukaryota; kingdom Metazoa; phylum Chordata; class Mammalia; order Chiroptera; family Phyllostomidae; genus Tonatia; species Tonatia bakeri. The sequence goes on from PVIA01000218.1 coordinate 477,620, forward strand.
CCCTAATACCAAACCCAAAAAGGTATCAGTGGAAAAGAAAACTAGAGATGAATTTTCCTCATGAACATAAAAAAATTCTTCACATGTTATTATGAATTCAAGTGGATGTCATCAATAGATTTTTAAAAATAGGAGAATACATTATGACCAAGTGGAGTTGTCCTAGAAATGAAATATTGATGCTACCTTTGATAATCAATTCAATTCACCACATAAATTAAAGGGAAAATCCCATATGATAACTTAAATATAGGCAGAAAAGGCATTTGACAAAAATTAACACAGATTTAAAGATAAAAAACTCGTAAGAATAAAAGTGAACTTAATAAAGGGCCACTATGAGAAACCTACTGCTAACGTGTAGTGGTGGAAAACTTGAATGCTCCCCCTTCTGATGGGGCGCAGAAAGAATGTGTGCTATTGCTTCTACTTAGATTTGTACTGGAGTTCCTACTAAGTGCACTAAGAGAAATAAATAAAGCCCACATGCAGAAAGGAAGTAATAAAATTATATATATACACAAAGAAGGTTGTCTAGATAGAAAATCCTAAGCAAGTTTCAAAAATAAAAATTAATTAGTGAGTTCAGTGTGATTGCTGAATAGAGATCAATATTACAAAAATAAATTCCATTTCTAATTCTGAGAAACAAAAATCTGGAAAGTAAAATTTTACAATTTGCAATAGAATCCAAAATCATGAAATACTTAGAGATGAATCCAATAAATACTTACCCAAACTGTACACTGCGAATTAAGTTCAAAGATTAACTGAGTAAAACCTAAATAAACAGAGCGACAGCCTATGTGCTTGGACCAAAGCACTTATTTTTAAGATGACAATAAACTCTCAATTGATCAAGATTGAATGTTACAAACAAAATCCCAGCAGGCCTTTTTGGTAAAACTTTTAAGAATTGATATGGAAATTTTAAAAAACCTTAAAATAGCTAAGAAAGAAGAACGAAATTGGAGAAATACAGTACTGGTTTTCAAGGCTCACTATAAAGCTATAGAAATGGTGATGTGATATTGGCATAAAAACTACAAATAGATCAGTGATCAGGATAGAGTATTTGGAAATTGACTCATCCATGTAAGATTAACTCATTCTCAACAAAAGTACCAAGGTTATTTCATAGGGAAATTCTAGAATTTTCAACGAATAATGTTGGAGCAGCTATATATTAATGTGGACAAAATGATTTTCTCTTATCTTTACAGTATATATAAATGTTAATTATAAATGGATCACAGATATTAATGTGAAAGTTAAAACTACAAAAATTTTAACAGACACATAGAAGGAATTCTTTATAACTTTGGGGTGGGGAAATATTTCTTAGGTTCCAAAATGTCCTAAACAGAAAATAAAAATTATATAAATTGGACTTTGTCAAAACTAAAACTTGCATGAGAATGTTTATAGAAGCTTTATTAAAAATAGCCAAAAATATAACCCAAACCTGGAAACATGCTAGGTGTGTTTCAGTCAAGGATTAACAACCTGTGATATATTCATATAGTGGAACATTACTCAGCAATAAACAAAGAATGACTATTGATATAATCAACATTATGGTGAGCTAAAGAAGCTGGAATCAAAGAGTACTTACTGCATCTCCATTTATGTAAAATTCAAGATCAGGTACGATTAATCGTTATTGGTTGAAAGTTGCTCAGTGATTTCCCACAGTCTAGGATTGGGGGATGATTATAAAGGGACAGGAGAGAATCTTCTACAGTGATAAAAATATTCTGAATTTTTATTTGGTTGCTGGTTACACAAGTGTGTGTTCATTTGATGAAACTCATTGAACTGTACACTTAAACTGGGTTTGCTTTACTGTATATAATGTATACGCCCATCTGTATGGTTTTCCTACACCCATACTATGGAAAGAATTCCTTTGTAAACAAACCTCAGTTCTGCTTGGCCACACCATCTGTCTTCTGTTCATACTTGGACCAAAGCAGCTTATACCTTTGTATGTCTATACATTCTTCAAGTTTCCTCTCAGATTTTTTACATAAGGCTAGCCTAGTTTTCTCATTAAGTATCTGTGAAAGAATGAAGATTCTGGAAAGGAACTGTCTTTGTGAAACGGGATCATCCATGGATAATTAATTGTAGAACTTTCTCTAGCTTAGTATTGCACCTTTTTCCCAATCATTATAACGTAAGTTCATTTATAATTGTTTTAGTTGTCATGCATGGGTTTTTTTTTTTTTTTAGTAGCTCTTCAGAACAGAGTTTCCTATGTGCTTGAAATCATTGAAATACAGAGTTTTTGTTGGTTTACAGACTATAATAAGCAAATGATGTTAGAACTTGTTTTCATTAGGAACAAGTATGAATTTCTACTCTTCATACTATTCTACCAATACCAGCCTTAATGCAGAACACTAAACAAAACATTAGAGCAGAATGTAACCATTATCAATGCCCTAATGTGTTTTTCACAAAAATACTCATCCCAATATTTACTTCCACTCAAACTGAACCATCAGCTTACAGATATCTGCACTTCTGATGTGACTCAGGAAATTTCTCACCTAACGTCCTGTGAGCTTCAAGTACAGGATGCATAACAGATAAAATTCTGTAACCTGTTCAAATGAAATGGCAGTATCTCAGAAAAACGAGATATTTTAGAAAAATAAGACAATTTAAAAATCCTTACCATATGTTTAATCTATAAAAACTTCACAGTCTCTCAGTGCCACATATAATAATAATGGCATTTTTTAAATCCCAAGTATATAGATCATCTCCTTTTATGTACATATGTATACTCCCTCTACACTAGTCATATTAATAGATCTTTCCCTCTGTCAAATGTGGAACTTGGAATCGATAGTCACCTATGTGTCTATAAGCTAAATGATACTGATTTTTCCATTTTTCTCCTCTTAGCGCCCTGTAGTTTCATGTCTAGAAATTCTATCATCAGAGGAGTTCTCTCTTCCATTAACACATTGTGTATTTCTCAATGACCAATGCTTCTCAAGTGGAAATCTATTAAATCACTATCAGATACGAATATCATGATAGAGACAAGCTGTATTTTTCCCTTCTAAACAGACAGGTTAAAGCAAGGACTTGTTTGAAAGGAACAGGAACAGATTTTGATAGCACTTCATTTTTAAAGAAATACTTATGGAGCTCCTACTATATAATACACACTGTGCTAGATGTACCAAAATAGTAACTGATGAAAAAAAAAAAAAGATATCCTTGCTGATGTGCAGCTTACAGCCTTGGGAGAGGAGATAGATATCAAACATATTATTGCATAAAAGATATAGATTCACAAACTGTGAAATGTTCTCTGAAAAAAAAAAAGCACTAGCTGCAAAGAGAGAGAACAGGAGGACCTAATATAAACCACAGAACCAGAGAAAGCTTCTTGGAAGAAGGGTCCCATAAGCAGAAATCTAAGACATGGACTAGATAGAGTTGGTGAAGAAGAGTGAAAAGTGCCAAGGAGCACTCCAGACAAGAAGAGCGAGTTCAAAGTCCTAATACTGAAAAGCGCCATTCTCATATTTGAGGAAACAAAACAGGCCAGAATAGGCAATGCAGTGAGGGAAGAAAAGAGGGGCATGAGGTAAGACTGGGGATGTGGCCTGGGCCTTTCAGATTGTGTTAGGTATTGAATTTTAATTCTAAGTTCAATGGGATGCCGTGATTTAAAGAGAATGCCCCATAATGCCAGCTGTCAATTGAATAACTATTGGTATTGACAAGAACTTAGTAAGGTGGCCAGTAATGTGCAAAATACTTTAAAAAATCAATAATCTTTCTACATAAAGAAAATTGATATTTAGGAGGAGGTTCTAAAAAGCTGTTCATAGTTCCATTAGTGGATGATTTCACTATGACTAGGAGAAATTGAAATTGAAGCTTAGCAGATTCATTTCCACCAAATAATCTTGTGAATTAATTCATCAAAGACGCTTTAACTATATATAGTCTTCTAAACATTCTCTTAGTCTTCTTTGAAAGGACCATTTTCATCTATACTGAAAAAATTTTGAAGCAAATGCCCATCCCTTTTGATAATATTTGCTGTTTTATTTCTTCAAGAGCTGGGTTACCTGCAAAAGTTTTCTTGCCATTTGTTTTGACATTGTGCCTATTTGGATGGGCCTTTAGCCTCTTCAACATGTGGCAAAGTTTCATCAGTAGGACTTAATTATACCTACCTTTCTTCTGAATTAACATTAATAGGTGACCAAACTGCTATAGATATCCCAGCCACACCCTTAATATTTTTCCATTTTATTAATCCCTTTTATTGATTCTTGCTGATCATTGTTGATGGCATAAATGCATCTTGTGTGTTTCAAGCTTCATTCATGTCCTTCCAAATATTTAGCTTGGCCAAAAAAATTTATCCTATATGCACATATAATATTTTAACTTTTCTTTGATTTTTCTCTACCTTTATTCCAATTTGATGCTATAACTCTGCTTTCGAAAGCAATAAAAGCACCAAAAAGTGCATTCCATTGATATACTTTCATTTTTATGATAATTCCTACTGTTTATTTTGCTAAATATATATTAATGAAATTTGGCTAAGTCATGGTATATAATTATTTTTTGGTATGCAGTATTATATAAAAAGTATAAACATTTATTGGCATGAGAATAAGTCTGCAATACTGAAGTTCTGAAATAAGGCAGGGCTAAAATCAGAGCACAGATCTACCATTCACTCACTGTGTGACCTTGGACTTAATGTCTACCTCTCAACTTCCTCCTCTGTAAAGTGGCAATAATGAAAACCACCTATATAGTTGTGAGAATTGAATGAAATAATGGGAAATAAATACCAGTACCTGGTACAAAATTAGGTCTTATAACAGATTCTTTTTTGCATTCTTCCAAAAATATTCTAAATGTATAATTATAACAATTATTTATCATTATTACTAACATATTAAATAAAAATAGATTTCACCACTGTGGGATTCTTCTTGGGAAGAGTTGAAGCACTGGCAAAGAAGGAAACAGGCCACATCGGGCCATTTCTTGCAGCCCTGTCTTAACCGAAGATCACCCTGTAGGGTTGCGCTGCCCTCGTCACATACACATAGCTAGGAGTGAAGCAATAGAGCTCCCAGAATCTGTCTTCGAGCTTAAATAGGTTCCATGAAGAGATCTTTGGACCTACGCACCGTGGTCCTGAAACAAAGGTGTACACCAGGTGGTATCAGCCTGGGGCCAGCCTCATTGGGTGCATCATTCCTTCGTTGCCACCCACAGATCATTTCCAGCTCATCATTCCTCAGCTCAAGCCTACTTGTACCTGCTCACTTGGAAACACCCTCAGAAATCCAGACAGCTCCCACTCGGGAGAATTTTTCTGACCTGGGGGCTGTGAGTTGAGAACAGGATACAAGCATTGACAGAACACGTGTCAGAGGCACATTTCCATTGGCTACAATAATCCCAGCTGCTGCGTACTTATCAGATGGACTTGCTCAGTTAATAACTTAAATATCGGCTGACTGGGAATGGAGAAACAAATGGCTCCAGAGTTTCTGTTTCACTTTGAAGTGACAAAAATGTTCAATATTTGTGGTTCTGATGCACCATATCTGTTAATACACTAAAAACCACTGAATTGTACTCATTAAAGAAATGCATTGTATGGTATGTGTATTTCATCTCAATAAAGCTATTCAAATCAAAATAAATTTTAAATATTATACTAAATATAATTCCATTTTTGTTGAAAATCATACACATACACACACGCAAACACTGCAGGAAAGAAAGGGGGTTATTTCTGGAACACTATGAAGGAAATTGGACTTGGGCTTTTTATTTCACCTGTGGGACTCTTTAAAATCTTGAAATGAGCATGGCTTATTTTGAAATACACACACATACACACACCACAGTGTTCACTGTAGTTATCTCTGGATGGTAGGGTTCTGCTGGTGATTTTGATTTATTCTTTCTTTATATTTTCCATTGTTTAATAAAAATATTTTAATTATTACAGGACATATACAAAAACCTAAAGGTAAACATATTTTACCTTATTAGTTAAAACATCAAATTATAAAATATCATGGTGAAACCATTCCAAACTAGAGCTATCTGTCATTTTTTTCTGCTTGAAAATCATAAAATTCTCATTGCTTCTAGTCCTTCAGTGGCAATGAGATTGGTTGCTAAGTAAATCCAAAACAGTTTTCAGCAATCCAGAGCACTTGCCACTGTACTTGCAATTTGGTAAGAGACACACAAGAAAGCAGTCATCAGTGGAAGTGACCCCTCAAGCAGGCCAGTGGTTCTGAAAGCCCTGTTGAGTTGACAAGATAAAAGCTGCTTCCACTTGTAGTGCCAGTTCTCATTTAGGAGACGTTGGCCCTGTGCTTTCGTGCTTTTCAGGTTAGCACTGTCCTCCTGACATTGTAAAGAGGCAAATAACTTTATGAGTAATAACTTCCAAAATAAAGTGGTCTTAAAATTTACATTTGAGAACATAATTCCCCAGGTGGAAAAACAAATGTTTTTCTATGCCAGCTAATGGAAAAGATAACTGCTTTTTCAGGTTGCAAGTAATTTTACTCTCCATGTTTATTTCTCAACTCATAATTAGAAAACAGATTATGACCTCTTAAAAAAGAAACAATGAAACAACACATAGCACAGCGCTGAGCACCTAACAGATTCTAGATAATAACTTGCTAGACTGATGATAGATGCAATTCCAACTCTCATGAAGTGATAGTAGTGAATTTGTACAAGAGCCTCTGGCTGTAATGAATAGCATCCCATATTGTACAGGAGACAGGGAACTGATAAGAACAAGTATTCCAGAAGATGCACCATGCTTTGCTGGTAGAGTTTAGAGATGACATTGACTCATTGAAAAAAAGTAGAGGAATAGTATATCCATTTCTGATTGCTGCTATAATACAGTACCACACATTTAGTGACTTAAAAATAACACAAATTTATTATCTTACATTTAGGACAACTTACAGAAGTCCTAAAATCAAGGTATCAGTAGGACTGTATTTATTCTGGTAGCTTTAGGGGAAAACCTTTTCTTCCTTTCATTTTCCAGCTTCTAGAGACAGAAGCTGCCTGCAGTCCTGATAATTTCCCTATTTCAGAATCTTAAATTTAATCACATCTGAAAATTTCATTTTGTCATGTAAGGTAAAACACTCACAGGTTTCAAGGATTAGGATGTGGACATTTTTCCAGGGCATCATTCTGTTGACCGCAGGGAAAAAGGAGAAAAAGAAGAATACACAAAATGGCTTGACTTTATCTAGAGTTGGCCGACCTGCTCTGGGAACACAGGTTGCAAAGATAAAATTAAACACAGTGACCTTGCATCATTCAACATTGATAGACCTTTTCATCATGCTCACATTAGTTGAGTTTGAATAAGGTATGTTAACTAAAATGTAAAATAGTTTGCGTTAGATGCAATGAAGGGAGATGTGGGGAAGATTCCTAAAGCAAAAGACCCCAGGAAGAACTTTCTCACTAAAAGCCAGAGAAAGTCTATTTTCTGGAACTGGTATAAAAGGGCAGAAGATGTAATAAGATAAATTGATTTAAAAGCATGACTGTGGTTTGGATAAAAAGAATCTTCATCAGAGAGTGAAGGTGATAAAATATCTGAATGTATTTTAAAGGAAAAGAGGCTTTGAAATCTCCTTTCTGGGAGAATGTTTAGCATGGGACCACAAGAGCTCTCTAGTTGCAAAGGCTGACCTGCCCAGGTGCTGTGTCCTGAATGCCTTTTGGTTTGTGCATCATGATTTCATAATGCCCCAAGCCCAGAAGGTTGGGGCTGTAGATTCTGCAGCCATAGGAACGAGCCCTACAGTGTACCAAACAGGCAAATGGATGAGTCCCTACCTTTTTAAAGAAGTCACCAAGGATTATATCCTAGTCACTTACCTAGGCTCATTTTAGCCCATTTGAAGTTATAGGTTGTTTTTTGCCAAAAACAAAAACAAAACAAAACCTTGAACAGCAGGCACTAGTCCTACACACAGAGAATTATAAACAACAATGTAACTCTATCATATATAACTTACTAATGGCTAGAGAGCAATGCAGCATGAGAATAGGAATCTCGGAGCAAAACAGATGATCTGTGCTTTAGCAAAATTACAAACTCCTCTATGACACAGACATGGAATTGCTTGGAAGAAGTCAAACTTAAAATAATTGGCCTACTGTATCCAATCTAAAAGAAAACAAATACATCAGATCAGAAAGAATTCAACCCTGAACTTACAAAATAATATTACTAATAGAGTAATAAGAGAAATTGTGGGAGTGTGATTTTTAATTCTCCCAATCATTAAAATATTATTAAATTGACAAATACTTAAATTGGTCATCGTGTTGGACAAAACCATTGGCCTCAGGAAGTCTTATACCACTAAGCACGTGTGCCTGGCAGCAAGTTATTCCATTGTAACTAACGCTAGCCTAAGAATTCCATTCTCTCTATGCCCAAATTGGCCAATTTAATTTTTCTGTATATTATTCAATTTATATAGAATAACCTTGAAATTAAAGATGGATCAAAGAGCTATTTATGGAAATCCACTGGGTGGTGGACCAGCTGAGCCCCTTTGTTTAGCTGTAGGACTGTCCTGTTATTCACACTGGTTTTCCTCAGCCCGTTTAGAATGATGTGCTCTGTGCATCACGTAGTCAAATGCGTCACATAGAATGATATGTTAGACTACACATGGTCTAACCTGAATGTGCACATATGTGGATTTTTTACATTATAAAGGCTATTTACCATTGTGAGCACTTAAGTTCTCATTAAAATACAGTTTAATCTTTAAAATTTAAACTTACTATAGAAATATATATATTAAAGCATGTTTGAAACTATTATTAATGTCCAGCTCATAATGGACATTTGTTTTCTATGTGATATAACATTGTGTGAAATGTTGACATATGTAGACTCATTTACCACTCATAGCAGTAGAATAAGGCAAAAATTGTAGTAGTTTGCTTATGCAGAAGAAAAAATAATTTGAGAGAAATTAGGAAACTTGCCTAGGGTTATACTGTTGAGTAGAATTTAGCTAGAATTTAAGACCATACAACAGAATCTTATACCAGATTGAAAGTTCATGAATTTCATTTTTATATCAAAAAAGAAGATGAATAACTAGATCTTTATCAGTTAGCACTGTAACACAAGCAAGTAAAGGATGCCCTGGGGTGAACAAACAGCTTGTTACAGCCCCTATGGCACAGCATGTGTCCTAACTTCCTGGTACTGGACTGGGGAAGAAGGAAGTAGTGTACATCGTTATGAGAGTTTGGCAGTGTCCTTTTTTCTTAGTCATTCATCCCAGGTTTCTAATCCCTCACTGCTAGGGATTTCTATTTGAGTATCCAGTTCATATTTTCTCCAAGCCGAAGATCTTTAGAGTTTACATCATTATTTATTCTGATAATGCTGTCCCTTCGCTCCCTTTTTGTTGATAATATTCTGTTTTCAAACTGTCTCCTTTCTAGTATATATTATATACAACTTCCACCTCAGTCTTCATAGATAAGAGATTAAATTTTTTAATTCACTGTTCAAATGTCTTCCCTGCTTCCTGATTGCCTTAAGATGGTGTTTCACGAAGGAAGAACAGGATATGCAGGTGATAAAATATCTAAAGGATGAGAAAGGTACACATGACTCTTCCCCTGCCTTCACAAGATTCTGCTATTTTCTTTAGTACACCACGACCACAATAGTAGACCAACACATCCTTTGGGTAGTTGCTATTAGAAAAGTGGGTTAGGAAACAAGTAAAATCCCCATGCCTCTCAGCTGATATAGGCTATGCTACATTGGGAAGAGCCTTGGAATATCTTTAAAATCCTCATGTCCCAATAATACCCCTCATGAACCATATTCATCTGCCAAAATGAAATGACTAAGTCCATGTCCAACTTATTTTTCATGCCAGAAGCAGCATCTATTGTAAATACTATCTAAGATAGATAAGAGATCAGTAAGGCACATTTTGGGCACAAGGCTACCTGGTCTTTCTTTGTTTCCTATGGTCCTTTATAATTCACATTACTATCTCATCCTCTCAACAACCTTTTCTGCTAAGTGCAGCATGCAGAGGAGAGAGATGACCTACTGCCTCTCAATCCTCTAATAAGAAATGACCCATAGGCTGAAGGATGCTTTTCCACTGACTTACCCTCAATGACTGTGTTGACTTGACCTTAAATGAAATTATACAGTTCCCTTCCAAGTTTTTTTCTCTCTACTCAAATCCATTGATATTTATATTGCATCAGGTTTTAACTGTTTATTCTGCCTGTCCCCGTGGCCTCAATAGAATTTGGATGCCAGAGAAACTTGGAAATTACTATATCAGCATTTTTACTAGACATTTCAATTGTAGCATGCACAATAGTAAGCATGATATAGCTAAAGTATAATAAAAAAGATGTGTTTCCAGTAGGGAGATGTTTAATAGTGTAATGCAGAAAATATCAAGTTTCTAAGCAGTGGTAAGGTCCGGTTTCAGATTTGGCTCCAAGAAGTTGGCCCTTCCTCCCAAGGATAATGAAATAAAACCCTCCCAGGCCCTGACTTGCAGTAACAGGAAGAGAAAGGCTCATCTCAGTGGAGATGATTAAGCTAATATTTAGCAACTAAAAGCAGAGAACAGAATTGTAACACACACTAAAAGGGAAGACGTTTGTCAGTATCTACAACATCTTCACTCAAACATCAAAGATTTTAGAAAAATCATGAAGCTGTGCTAATTTCTATTTAGTAAGGCTTCCTCAAAGGGGAAATAGAACAGATTTCTGTCCTACCCAATATTCTTCTCACTATCAAAACAGTTCAGAAATGGACTCTCTATTCTACCTCTTAAGGCTCCTCTCTTCCATTTTTATTTTTTTTTCTTTCTTGAGATATGACTCTCGTATTTTCAAGGGCAAACAGACATATTTAATGAAATATACCAAATGGGGAAGTGTCGTGGGCAATTACTTTTTCAAGCTTGGATCCATGAATTTTCTCAGGCAGAAGCCTAGAGAGGCAAAGCTGCACAGACGGTAATATAACGCCTACTTTAACTCCCTCAGAGCTTCCAGGGAGCTACCTGTGTTCACGAAATGCTGATCCTCCCAGAGAAATGCCCTCAGTGGCCAGCTGGGGTGACCAGAGTCCCTCAGATCCCTGGGTTAGTAGGGTGGCCAGCTAACCTTGGATTACTCAGGACTTTGCTATTTTTAGAATTGGAAGTCCTGTGTTGTGCAAAACCTATCTCTGGCCACCATAACCAAAGTGTTTAATTTTCCTATAATGTATCATAAAACTATTGTTTTTGTATGTTCTAGGAGAAAAGGCCTAGATGCACTAAATGACCTAGTGAGCTAATTTGTTATAATCTGCATTTTTCAATGACTCAACATTAAATGACTTGTCCAGCTAGTAAATGGTAGAGTCAAGACTTAACCAGGCCTTCCAATCCCAATTCTGTATATTTACCATTTCATCACATTTTTGTCTGTCTTTTGCTCAGAAATTATGTAAGATTTACCCTCCTTAGGTCCCGATGACCAAATAGAAGAAGTGAAGATATTATTTGCCTTCACGTAGTATTTTTTCTGTAATTTGTATACTTTGAATTGCTCACATCCAGTTGGCAATGTTAAGGGTGGAACACTTAGAAGTTTTGCTTGGTTCCCAGAGAAATCATACAAATTCACATATACTTCTTTTTCTTCTTCAAAGTTACTTACGTAACCAGAGTATCTGTGTGTGAAGCTTGAAACATAACACAGTAACCAGAAACCCTCCCCCGATGCTCAGGTTTTACCATGGAGACTCAATTGCCATGTCAGACTATTTGTTCCCTTATGATAAGACCTTACAGGAACCCCACTGCCTCTCTGAATTCTGCTGCCCATCAGTTTGATTACTCTAATCCATTCTACTGTCACGCATGTCTAAGTCTGAATCCCAGTTGGGAGAGTGCTGTCCGAGTATTCTCCTCAATCTCTGTATAAATCGATGGAGGTCAGTAGATACATTAGGAAGAGTTTTCACAGATTTCATCACATTGGTCAAAACTGAGCATCAGCTCTGACCCAGATAGGATACTCTGTTGCATGCATTCTGCTGCTTCATTCACTCCTACTTTATAGCTTTGGTTTTTCTACACTTGCATCTCATCACCAATCTTGGGGAATCTTCTGAAACATGAGATTCCATAGCTGTCGCTCTGGAACAACTATTTCAAGTATTATTTCCAGGAGGCATCTTTATACGTAAAGTGTATGTGGCAGAAGGTGTCATCTTGAGTGAAAAGATTTATCCTCTGAGCATTCTGAGCAGTGATGGCTTCTGCCAATCTCATCCTTTGGCCTTTCCTGCCTAGAACCTTAGAGTCTAAACATCAAGCTAATGAGCAGGAACTACAGTGATGCTCATCATGGTTGACAGAGTTATATAAAAGTACCCAAAGCAAAAGAGATGCCTGCTGTGCCTGAGTACACTTGCTTCTGAAGATGAATTTCTTTCTGAAAATTAAGTTTCTTGTACTTTTGGCAGGTGAATCTGCTCTGGTTAATGAAAACCATATACAATATTGTGAAAACAAATGTACAGCTTCTTTCTGTCATTGCCATCATCCAATAGCCACTGTTTAGCAACTATGTTCCAGAACACCTGAGTCATTTTCACAGGATGAAGGGATTCAAAGTTATAGATATATTATTCAAAAGATTAATATATTTAATATCTCATTTCATTTACATAACAATCTCCAGTGAAATAAGATATTAAGTATATTAATCTTTTTGAATATATAAAAATAAAGAAAGAATATGCTATTTTTGGTCATGCATTCAGTTTCAACTTACTTACCTGTACAGACACATTTTCCACTTTTCTCCTTCATATAGTTTGACACATTATTGTCCAAAATATTGTCCAATATTTTCTCGCCCATGATACTACGATGATGCTATTCAAATGTTTGTACTACTTTTGTTTCTGTCTTTTCTTTTTCATATCTATATACCAAAATCCCAATTCAATGCCATCTTCTCCATAAAGTCTGCCCTGGCAACTCGAACTCAGAAATATCTTCCTTGCTTAAAAATTTCAGAGTATTTATCCCCTGGAAAGTAAATCACCCTGTACCTTGTACTGCAACTGAGCTCACTGGGAAATACCAAAAATGAGATTCTGATATTTTCATATAATTTCTTTTTAAAATAATTCTAAGTACTGAAAATATATTATAATTGAAGCTGAATATATGTAATAACATTATTTTCAAGTTATGAAAAATATGTAATTTTGAAGATTATTTAATTATAGGCATACGTGACTATGTTAGATCATTTAAAAGTGACCTCAGTTCACTCCTCCCATAAATAGGCAGGGCCTGTTTCTATGGGTTTTTTTTTTTTTTTTTTTTTGACTGAGCTGAATTTACAACTTGTTTGGGACAATAAAATGCACCAGAAGTGATGGCTGTCAGCTCCAGCCTTGGCTTCAAGTGGCCTTGTATGCTTCCCCTTGTTTCTTTAGAATCCTGACACTGCCAATGTGAACAAGCTCGGCCTGGCCAGCTGGATGATGAGTAAATCCTGTCTGTTGCCCAGAAAATAGCCAGACACCCACAGACATGTGAGAACCAACCCCTGTCCCATAGATCATACATGTGTATGTGAATGCAGACAAGATCAGTGGATTCATCAGTTCGAAACAACTGAGTTTTAGGGTGGTTTGTTACACAGCAACATCTATATGACACGGTGATTATATTACAATAGGATATGATATTAGTATAGGATATCATAAAATCTTAAGATGCAAGAGGCTTTAAATTAGAGAAACAACTAATAGTTAAATTTCCTTCGCAACATTTTTAACAAGCAGATACTTAAATATCTCTAGAAATGGTCAAGTAGGTTTTTACAAAGGCAGATCTTATTGTTGAGTTTCTCCTCATGTTGAGAAGGCTGTTTGCCCACAACTTCTCTACTGATCCATGTTCTGTTCTCTGGGAAGACCAGGACAATGTGGAGGGAGGAATGGAAGAAGAAATATCAACTCGCAATTGTGTAGGTAAAAGGTATTGGGGACTAAAACTAAATTGATGGCAATATAAATAAAAATAAGTAAAAAAATTATGAGTGTGAAAATTGAATTGCTATACAATAATGAATTGTGGAAGTACACAGTGTTTGTATCTGATAGCCTTTATAATAATTAACAATCCTTAATCTTAATTGACTCTTACTTAAATCTATAGTGAAGTCCTTCTGTACCAAATCTCCTGGAAGAAAAATATCTCTACCATTAAAACAATGGACTGCAAAGTCAGAGAAAAACAAAGACTTCACTTTTTCTTCAAAGAGTAAACTCTCACTGAAATGGAGGCAAACTTCCATTTCAGGAATGGAATGGTAGGTTGGGGGTAGGGTGGCTGCCATTTTCTTAATATTTCACACACTTATTCAAGCATGCAAGGATGTTTGTGTATGATAAACCACTAATGCAGGGAAGGAATTACAGCAGTGGCAACAGGCATTGTCTGTGCTTGGGAGACTCTCTGATCCTTTCCTTAAGAAATAAGAAAGTTACCTGAGAGGATAGAGAATAATTTGATTTATGAACTATATAAGAAAAAAATGAAAGAAAAGGTTCCCAACTTCTAAAGAGAAGACTGGCTATGAGAAAAAATGTGTTAATAGCCCCTGGAGAGTAAGAACAACCTTAGCTTCCCAGTTAAATGGGTGATTTTAGGCCCTGGCTAACATGAAAGCCAACACTAAGAGCAGAGGAGGGGACATGAGGACAGCACGCAACCTCCTAAACTTTATAGAGCAATATAAAAGCAAAGCCATAACTATGACAGAAATATCAAGGGTATATTAAATCAGCAATATCCATATATTGTACAACCTAACTCATGTCAGGTTTTACCACAGCAAGAGAAAAATCACTATTTTAATCAAGGTAAACCTTAAAACAAAGGAATGTGCAAAGCTTTGACTAGTAATTAGATTATTCATCTTTATCAAATTATTTATTCATGGCAATAATTGAACAACCCTGGAAATCTCAGAAAATGTATCTATTTGAAAATAAAGTCAAAACGGAACATTTTAACATTTTCTTTTTCTATGTGGCAGTCTCTCACTGTTCTGCCCTCCAATAGTATCTCTCCATGTTTCTCCAGCTCCAATTTTTCTTACTTCACTTCTCGACATCCCTTCTTTCTTGACAAGGTTCAATAATTCTGTTGGTTGCTGAAAGCAATGACCAGATTCCTGAGATTAAGGAAAGCAGCTATCGCCTAGTTTAGAAACATGGACAGAAGATAAAGACATAGAGAAGATAAAGACATGGACATAAGTTCAAGAACTTAGGCCCATGAGAACTATTCTGCAGAGATCCAGAATGACTAGAAAAGAAGGGGAACAAAGATGATAAATATTTCTTCTTTCAAACTATCTGTCTTTCCCCTTACACCCTCCAATGTTTTATAGGTTCTCCTCAGTTCTGGTGCAGACAAGGCTCTCCTCAGTTCTGATGTAGTCTCAGGAGAGAAAATACATATAGTAAGTGGCCTTGAAATGCTCATCCAACACCCCCTAGAACCCTTATAACAAATGACCAGGAAAGTGTGATCTTATGTCATACGCAATCAAACCAGGGAAGAGTATCATTTTTATTAATAAAGTGTTCATATTTGGAGAAAGTATGTGACTTTCATCAAATTGCCTTTTCAGATTCTTGGTAGCTATGGGCACGCATCACGCAGACATCTCTCAGAAAAAAATCTTAGAGAGGTGTAGCTGGATGACAGCCTTCAGCTGGCACACCTATAGACTATACTGCAGCATAACCCCAAGGCCACATTCCTCAGTTGAGCATGGTGGGGCTAATAAAAATGTTCAACTTGGGTCTCCTTTAATAGGAAACCTTTTTTTCTAGGACTTCTCATTGGTCTGACACTTTCTTGTAACCTCATCAGTTTAAGACTTTTCACAGCCAGTCCTTCCTTCCTTCCACTTTTCTTTTCACTTTCACAGATGTCAGACCCATGGCATGGTCCAAAAATTCTTGCTTACTGACACTGTCTCTCTGCTTTATCTACGAGATGTTTTCCACAAAAAAAAGCTCTTTTACTTTTCCAATATCATCTTGGTGGGTGCTTCTGGTATGATTCTTAGCTTACGTATTTAATAAAAGTTACCAAGTTCCTATAAAACCACAAGAAGACATAAAATGTTAAATTTAATAATTTCACTGAAACACGCATCCTTCCAGTCTTCTGTCCCTTTAATTGTCCTGTTCATTTTCTTTTTTCTATATAGCTCCTAATTCATTTTCCAGAGCACATTTAAAATTATTGTGACACAGGAGAGGTGTATAGATCAAAATAGATCAAATTTTGGCATGTCTTTTACAGCAACATGTACAAGAAATGTACAGGGAGATGGGCAGAAATCAGAGAAGATCATACTGGTTACCTCCTGTTTCAGTGTGCACAGACTGTTCTGCCATTGACACTTGAGACGGGAGTGAATGGGGAAAGTGGTTTGGCTCTGAATTGATCAGCGGTGCTGACAGTACAGGAGTGAAGAATGAGATAGTATGGTTAAGAAGAAGCAATGACTCCCTATTTTGAAAGTCTGTTCCACTCTCTGTTTCCCAGGAAAATAGAAGTTATAATATCTGGAATGATTATATTTCATTTTATTAGACACAATTTTAAAATATATATAGGAGAAGTAAAAGAAGAATCCAATCTTCCCGAAAGAGGTTGTGATTGAAGGCTTTATGTAAGGGTGTCTTCAAGATTCTTCAAGAGGAAACAAGCATGCAGAGAATGGCAAATTCTCCTGATGACTGCAAATTATCATCCCTTTCCCATACCACCATAATTCCAAGCTCCCTTGGAAAGCTCTTAAAACAGGCCGTCTATGGAAAATATGACGTGGAAAGGATCTACTCAAAATGCAAACATGAGTTTTTTAGCTAGGCATTTGCACAGCTTGCCCTTAAGAAGAATGAATGTTGATTAACTATGTTGCTTTGACTATAATACGAAAGTCCACAGCCAGGCAGTCAGGAAAGCACATTGTTAGGGAGTGATGAGCACCGCAGGCAAGGAGGAGTTGAAGGCAGACTGAGTTTCTGCTCTTAGATCTCAGATAAGGCCATAGACTCAAGATCATGGCATACAGCATTTTTTCATAAACTAAATTGGAATTCAGTTTAATTATTTCCTAAGGTAAGCTTTCATTTGCTTTATCAGGTTATTTTCTAGTAAACTTAAATAAAGAGACGGTGTGTGTGAGGTCGGGACAAGAGAGTAATCCAGTTGTTACCTGAATTATCTGTAGATAACCTGTGGTGATCTTTCACTGAAGCTGTTTTTCTTAAATTTAAATCATTATGACACTGCAATAGGAATGTGAGTAAATTATTTATGCATTTAGAGATATTGAGAAATTTAAGACATAGTAACATTTTAATTATTTTTATTTGAAAAAATAAAAATAAAAATGCTGTATGTTTTTTTCCAGGAGGTTTAAATTTGAAATTTTACATATTTCATTTAAAAGAAGTAGTGGATATATTTCACAATATATTCATTTTTGAAAAATGAGAGTATTATAAAATATAACTGAAACTATTTATTTGCCTAAAACCCCCCTAAAACATGTATCTAAGTCTTGCTTCTATTTATATTGTGTACAAATGTGTTCAAATGTCAACACCAATGAAACAACTAGTCTGTCTGTCTGTCTATACTATGCATAAGCTTTGGTTCACTCACTACAAATTAAAAATTTGTTATATGGTTGCTACAGAATCATTTAAAAAATGACACCTAGAAATAGTCTTGAAAATCAATTAACAGAATCATGGAGAAATAAATATTGCATAAATATTTTTAAATATTTGCATCACTTAGCAATAATGAAGTGGGAAGTCCTCCAAGACATGTTAGAAGGAAAAAAGAGAAAGAAGGGGAGAGGAAACCATGAGCTGCAGGTGCGGTACAGCACAATGGCTAAGGCTCTGGAACTGGACTAACGGGATTTGAATACAGATTTTGTCACTTATTAGCTGAATGAAGGGAAAGTTTGTTTTTTAAAAACTATTGTATACATAGGTTCCCTCATGTGTAAACATGGAAGTCAAACACAGTACTTACCTCACAAGGCCATTGTTAGGATCAAACATGTCATCATGCGTAAAACTGTAACCCTGCCTGCTGCAAAGTCAGCACTAAACTGGTGCTTATTTATGTACATGTAGAATGGCCTCATTTCTGTTAAATATATAGACACACACAATATAAAACTACTTCTCTGTGAACATAGATATGTATGCAAACACATAGAAAAAAGTCTAGGAACACACATGTCAAACTGAGACTGATGTGTAATTATGAGCATTAAAGGTGATCTTTTGCTTTTTGTTCGAGTACTTTACATAAAGAAGATAATTCATACATTATTTTGTGATTAAAGTTTAAATACTTTTATCTACCCTTTAAGTGCCACTGTGAAAAATGATAGTGGAAATAAATTATACTGGAGATTACATTCATTAATTCAGTGACATAGAAAAATGTTTATACACATATCATCAAGAACAAACAAGCAGATCAAAAGATAGTGTTGACTCTACTAATATGAACTCATTTATGTAAAATTACATGTTTGTATTTATGTATTCAATGGTAATGTTAACAGCTAATCTGGTCAGGTGATTTTGGCTTCTTTGCATATAGATGCATGTATCCACAAATACACATATATACATCTATAGATATTTTTAAAAACACTATAGGGGCTACTTTGTTGTGAAAAAAGAAAGCAACAGTGAGGCTATCTCATTAGACCATCAGGCCACATTCTACATCTAAAATACAAATGTTGAGAGCACAAACAAGTACATACCGCTGATGAAGGGAATAAATTAGAAAGGTTATGAATGTACTTACCCACCAAATGCCTGGAGTGCAGAGAATTTGGAAGCATCCAAATCATTGCCACTTACTATTCGAGCCTTAAATAAAACATGAGAAAAACAAAACAAGAGAAAACAAACAGACTTTTAGCAACCATAGCCATGTACAGGGGAGTTTGGGGCATGGGTCAACTGCACTAGACACGTAACACCTAGTATGACAGATGCTAAGCAGGGTCAGCTCCAAGTCAAAGCTACGGTGTTTTTGTGAGTGGAGGTTTTCAAATTAGTTGTCAGCATTTAAACAAAAGCACTGGCAGAGTCCAGAGAAATATATCATATTCCAAATACCATTGGCCCTTAAAACTTGTTATGTGCAGTGAAGATCATGAATCAGTCAAGGAGATCATGATTAGCCAGACTTAAGAACAGATGCTGAGTTTGACCGTAGCAGACCCCTAGGTAGGCAAGTGTAAGCTAAAGTAAGCGCAGCTGGCAAGGTGTGACCTCTTTATAAATGCAACAAATCAGGGGCACACTTAAAGGACAACCAAAGAATGGAAAGCTGGCATAACATGCACATTTCACAGCTAAAACAGAGGAACCAAAATAGGTCTAATATGTCACAAACAAACATGTACAAAAGACAAGATCCCTCAGGAGGGAAGAAAAAGTATGATTTAAAACCTTTTCATCCACAGAACTGCTATCTGAAAGAGAATCAGGAAAAGAAGGGATAAATGTTAGATGGAGTACTTTTCAAGAAATCATTTAAACATACACAAGACCAAAGTGTTACTATGTTACATTATTTAAAATCATAAATGAACCGAATTTCAAAGTTGGACTCCAAGGGAAGAGAGATAATAGGTCCTCATAATTTAAGGAGTTGAAAAACGTGCCAGAATGCTTGAAAAGTATCAAACAAAGGGTGATCACAGGATTTAATGAAAGACAATGTGTCATACAAAGAAAAGAACACAGTTGAAGAATCAGAAGTCCTAGGCTCCAGCTGAGGCTCTGCCACTTACTAAGCACATTGGGCACACTACCAAATTCTATACCTAACTGCAGTAAGGTCACTAATATTTTTCCTCTTTTCCTCTAAATCAACGCATGTAAAAGTAAACCTCAGACAACTACATACATTGAGGATGCTTTATTAAGGGATTATTTATTCATGGCTTCTCTTATCATAGAATTTAAGAGTAAAAAGAGCAATTAAATATACTCCATTTTGTACATGAGAAAACTAATGCCTGAAGGGGTTAAGTGACTTGATTAAGATCACCAAGCTAGTAAATGGCAGATGTGGAACACAAATCCAGGGCTTCTGATCCCCATGTGCTGCCCTTTAGGGCCAATGTTTCAGGTGAGAACATTGAAACAAATAGAACAGAGAGGGGTGGCTGGTCCACAATTCTCCAGTGCAATTTCAGATAAATCACAGGGTCCACATTTTTCAGTTTCAACTTTTCAAGGGCCCAAGTAGAAGAACAATGGACTAATACATTTTATTTTTTAGAACTCAAGTCCAAATCTACCAGGGTCGTCATGGCATGGTCCATTTCCACCTTGCATGTTATTATTGCTTTTAAACTTATTAATTCAGCTTTGCTTATGTGTTACAGCTGAAGCTACTTCTCTATGAATACAAGTTGACAGAAAGCTAGAGTTAGAGTGACCTTAGGTTCATAGTGTCCAAACCCCTTACGTGTGTAGATGAGCTGCAGAAAGATAAATATTTGCCCAAGGTCACGTAGCTCAATAATGAGTTCTGTTGATGAAAATCCAAAATGTATTTGTTTTCTTGAATCATTAAGTAAAGATTAATTATGGTAACTAAATATTTTTCTATAATATTTTAGAGATCATAAATTATCTCAGGGTTATGTCTTTGACTATAATAATGAGGTAAAGTACAATATAAAGTAATAAAATACCACTCTTATTTATGGCCATAAATATTTTAAAATACCCAAAATAAAATTCATAATTATATCAGAAAAAGAATTATCATGTCCATATATATTTTAGCCCAAGCATAATTTAAAATCATGGAGTAAGTAATTTAATATGACATGTTAACTGGTCAGAAAAAAATATATATATATGCATTTCAACAGATCTTGGAAAATCATCTGATGAAATTTCAAAACCTTCTAATTTTTAAAGAATATTGTTGAAATGAGTCTTCCCTAATATTAATATGTTTAAAAATCTTACTTTCAGAGTCTTTACCTTAAGTGTGAAATATTAGGGTATCCCATTATTAAGAGCAAAACAAAAATACTACCATTAATTTATTTTTGGAAATTCTGACCAATATATTAAAACATGAAATAGAATAAAAAATAATACAAGTGTTAGAAGACAGAATACAATGTTATCATTTTCAGGAATTATAATTTTAAACCCAGAAAACAAACAAACAAAAACCCTAGTCAACTATTAGGGTTAATGAAATAGCTATCAAAATTGATATCAATATCAATATCAACAGTTATCAAATAGTTATCGCCAGTGATATCAAAGTGTACACACACACACACACACACACACACATATACACGCCCAATACATAAATGAAGTAATAACAATAGTAGTAAGTTATTTCCAACATACTAGCAACAATTAGCTTGCAAAGCAGTAATGTGAAATCTGATTTCAAATATTCAATACTTAACATTTCCCACTGAGAGTGCCTTCTGTATCAACCATCCCACTAAATAAAGGTAATCCTAACAAAGTCATTAATTATTTTTCAGCTGCTAAATCTAATCATACATTTCAGTTCTTTCATTCAATGACTTATTCAAAGTTTCATTCATTCATCAAACATGTTTTTATTACCAAAACACCCTTTTTGTTTATTTCCCTTCTTTTCTTGTTTGCCCTCAATATTTTCCCCCTTGAAACCATCTAAAATACAGCTACAATCACATCCCTTCCCTTTTTAAAACACAGCGATGTCACCCAATGCCTACGTGAGGAAAAAATCGATTTGTGTGCACTGCTGCCTCATGGCCCATCAGGCCTCATTCACATGTTCCTTTAGTTTCAGTTAAATTCTTGCCCTTTCATCTCTTTGCCATACTCTTTGATACCTGTGGCCTTTCCACCTCCAGTTTCCTTTGCTAAAACAAATGCTCCCATTTTTCATCTGGCTAATTGCCTGTCAGTGCCCCAACTCAGTTGAAACATAACCCCTCTCCTGGAAACTGGTCACTTCCCAGGGGTCTGTAGCCTTTGTATACAAACACCATAGACCAGGGGGGCCAAACTCGTTTTCACCGGGGGCCACATCAGGCTCGTGGGTGCCTTCAAAGGGCCAAAATAATTTTAGGACTGTATAAATGTAAATACTCCTTAACTGTTAAGGAGTTGAAATTACATTTGGCCCTTTGAAGGCAAATGCGAGGCCGATGTGGCCCCCCGTGAAAATGCGTTTGACACCCCTGCACACATGTCCATTCCTCTTGGATGATTCTTACCCTCTGCCAGTTTTCTTACCGTAGTCCTCCTAAATACAAGTTCCTTGGTAATATTAACGACCTTTTCTTAACTTCTACTACATTTCTGAAATATAGATAACCTACAAATGTTTGCTGAACATTGAATGAACAACGTTAAATAAGCTACACCAATTTGTCTATCTAACATGTGAATCAAGTAAACACTTCATCCCTCCTGTATAGGAAGGATTTAAAAGTTAAAATCATAATGACAAGTTGTAACTTGAAATTACTCTAATTTCAAGTGTAACTGAATTAATAAAAACATCTAAGGCTTTTTAAAGTTATAAATATTAGGACAGTGTATACAAATATCAAAAATCCATAAAAGCTAAAACTATATAGACCTGGAAAAATAATAGATTAAAAGTTCAAGAAAACAGAAAATATAGCTAAATAATAAACCCTATACGTTTACACAATGGAATACTACACAGCAGAAAAAAAGGAGCTCCTTCCCTTTGCAACAGCATGGATGGATCTGGAGAACATTATGCTAAGTGAAATAAGCCGGCAGTAAAAGACAAATACCATATGATCTCACCTATCAGCAGAACCCGATCAACGAAACAAATAAGCAAGCAAAATATAAACAGAGACATTGAAATAAGGAACAGACTGATGGTAACCAAAGGGGAGGGGGTAGGAGATAATGGGGAAAATAGGGGGAGGGTCATGAGGGAACATGTATAAAGAACATATGGACAAAGGGGGTAGGATCAAGGGTGGAAGGCAGGGATGGGTGTGGCAGGGGGGAGTGGAGAAAGGAAACAGAGACAACTATACTTGAAAAACAATTTATAAAAAAGGGAAAAAAAGAATTCAATGAATAAGAAAGGACATATGTTACTACAGACAAAGAGAAACACTATTCAATAAAAGATGCTTAGATCATCATTCAGTATCTGTAATAGCCATTTGTATCTTAATCTCATACCTATTTCATGAAGTTCCATATGTATATCAAATAGTTAAATATAAAATAAAGTAAAAAAAGCAGATAAAAGTAGGAAAGAATATTAACCCTATGGGATGAGAAGATACATTGAAACAGCAGTAAAAAAAGATACCAAAGAAAAGTCTGATAAATTTATGTCTATTTTGTACTTCTGTATATAAAAACAATTAAAATAAAATAAATTTGCTAATATGTTCAGTACATAAAAAGAACTTATACGTCTATAAAAAATGACCCTAAGCCCTGGCTGCTCTGGTTTAGTAGGCTGAGTACTGGCCTGTGAACTGTAGTGTCACTGGTTCAATTCCTGGTCAGGGTACATGTCTGTGTTGCAGGCCAGATCCCCAGTCGGAGGTGTGCAAGAAGCAACCAACTGATGTTTCTCTCTCTATCTTTCTCCCTCCCTCTCCCTCTCTCTCAAAAATAAGTACATTTTTTTAAAGTGACCTTAATACCCCAATAAATACATGCTCAAGAATGTTACTAGATAATTCACAAGTTAGAATGCAACAATGTTAAATATAAGCATGAAAAATGATTCAATTTATTAGAACTATACTAATCATGATTATAAAATTAGCAAAGATAGAATAATATTTTAATATTACAATAATTCCTGAGGCTGTTGATGATGTCATGAATCAGACACTGTGACACATGGTTGATGACAAAGAAAATAATAAAATAGAAACATTTAGTGAGGTCTAGCAATTGTTTTCATGAGGAAATTCTTTTTTTGGAAGCTGATGCAAAAGAAATCATTTTTGTTACGGATTGGATTGTGTCTCCCAAAATATATATGTTGAAGGCCTAACCCGCTGTACCTCTGAATGTGGCTTTCCTTGGAAATGGAGTTGTTGCAGATATAATTAGTTAGGATGAAACCTTACTGGAGTAGGGTGGCCCCCAATCCATTATGACAGATATCCTTATAAAAAGGAGAAACTTGCAGACAGATGTACACCAAGGAACTATCTCCCAAAAACTAAGAGAAAGGCCTGAACAGGTCCTTCCCTAACATCCTCAGAGGGAGCGTTGCACTGTTGACATGCCTTAATCTCAGATGTCTGCACTCCAGAACTGTTAGACAATAAACTTCTCTTGTTCAAGGTCATTCAATTTGTGGCACTTTGTTATATCAGCCCTAGAAAACTAATACAACTTTTACAAGATTTTATTTGTTTATTTGTAGAGAGAGGGGAAGAGAGGAAGAAACACATCAATGTGAGAAAGAAACATTGATCGGTTGCCTCTCCTACACACCCTGATTGAGGACCAAACCTGTAACCCAGGCATGTGCCCCAGCTGCAAATTGAACCCATGACCTTTCATTTTGCAGGATGTCCAGCCAACTGAGAGCCACACAGGTGAGGGCTAGCAAACAAATATAATTTTAAGTACTGAAAATAAATCCATATGTAAAGATCTATATTGTTTCATAATTTAAAATAAAAAATTGAAAAAAGATATACATGAATTAGTATAAAAGTATGGGTTAAAAATTATGTTCTATGACCTTCATGCAATAATTTGCAATCATTAAATTAAATGGCCTTCAAATACTATCTAAAAAGAAACATTTTCATTTCACACACACATAACATATATGTATACGTATTTTATACATGTTACACACATGTAACCAATACACACAATGGTTTTATTCCTTAATGAATTGCCTTTTATTCTACATATAATTGTTTTGTTTAGTCAGGTTCTGGTTAAACCTCTGTAATGACATGCTGGATACTTCCTACAATGCTATTACCAATGCTCTTTGTTTTAGAAGTTGTATCATCTCACAAGGTCATTTTGAGTTTCAATTACTTAGTGTCATTAATATAGGACCATGGTAATCTATCTACTTTATAGTGAGATCTAATCTGTAAGTGGAATTAAAGTAAGTTACAGTGACTGTAAATTCTTCAATGTCTCAAAACTAGTTATTAAATTTTTTTACCCTTAGAAAATATTTAAGAGGTGAACATTACTATTCAACCATGCTGCATGAGAACCTAGAAAGCTAAAACCCTAAACTTATAAAAATGCACATGGTGTACATGTGTCTCCTGAGTATTAAACCTGTCAGAAGTTCTTGCGTGAACATCCCCGAGAAGGAAATGTAAATGCGATTTAGGGCAGCATGTAACATCCTTAGTCCTGTTCTCCCTCATATAAAGTGAAATAAGAAGATTTGAGCAGCATATATCTAAAATTCTTAGCTCTAAATGCTATGATTCTGTATACATAATATCACTCTAACAAGGAATATTTACTAATTACCACAAAAAAATATTTCAAAGTAATACCTAATGCCTAAATTTGAGATAGTTCACAATTTTGCAATATAAAAGTAAAAATTGCATTTCTTCTCTTGATTTTTACCCTTATAACATACCTTTTGAAGGAAATTTGGATAGAAGAATCTCAAAGTTTGTAAACAATATGAATTCTATATTCTTATGTAGTTTAGCAATTTTCTTAAACACTTTGCTCTAATGTCCTTCAATGGTAACATAAATCTCACACGGGGATAACATCATCCACTGGCTGCTTTGGAGATAAGTCTGGTTTATTTACCACTGTATAAACATACACATGACATGTAAAGCTTGTATAGTATGCCTGAAAGGAGATGGGAGCTAAAGATAGTTCAAAGCTTATAATGTAATCAGAAGGTCACTGAGTTGCTATTACTCTTTAAAGTTTACCTACTGTGTGCAAAGCCCTTTATCTGCTCTTATACTGAATCATTTCAACTGTCTTGAGAGGTATCAATCTTTGCTACACGCTGCCAGGCATAGAAAGCACTTTGACATTGCTTACCTCCTAGTCATAATTATGGATGCAACTAGAGGGTGCTGAGTGAGAGGTTAAGGCTAATGTAACTCATATTTCACTCACTTTCTTGTTCATTTATAGGCTGGGGGTAAATCGAAAAAAATGAGTCACAATGACAATACAATATGATATGAAGATATGAAAGATATGAGCATGGTGATATGGGGAGCACAGAGAAAAGAGTTCCTAATTCTGCAGCCAGAAAGGATGTTGGTTTTGAGGAACATTCATGGGGAAGATGATTTATGAGTAGGTGTTTGTCAGATAAATGAAAGCATTCTTGGCAGAGGGAAGGGAATTTGTATAAGCATTGAAGCTTGAAAGAACATAGAGTGTCAGGAACCGAAACATGAAAGTGAGCTAGTAAAGAATTCTAAGACACGGAAGGGAGATGCATAGGGTTAGTAGCATTCAAATCTCCATATAATCTATTAAGGAACTCAAATACACCACATTGCAGTGTAGAATCACAGCTGTTTTCAAGCAATACAGTGACATGTAACAGTCCGAATTTTATTTCATAGTTTTAAAATCCAGGCCAGTCCGCTGGATAAGAAAGCAGGATAAGAGGATATGGAAGTATTCTGAATTATGGCTCACCTATACTACAATTCCATATACATGCACAAATGCCAGGTAACAAAACTTAAAAACATATCCAAACTCATAAAGAAAAGCAAATGTAATTCCCCAATCACTACAATGAAGTGGCAACTAAAAACTAATAGTGAATGAAATAAAAGCCAAAAATGATCACAGAGGTATTGAAAAAATTTATTCATTCATTCAGAAAACATTAATCATGTCCCCTAAGTGCTAGGGGTTAGAGATACAACACTTGAAAGTAAGGGTAAATATCACCATTTTTCACAGAACTTAAATAGTAAGTCCATATGACAAAATCTGTGCACAAAGAAAGATAAAACTTTTCCTGGACCTACCTGGATAAAGCAGTGAGTCAGTACAATGCAAATATACTCATACAATATAAATTTATGAGACAAAAATTACCCATGAGAATGGAAAACAACAAGAAAATTTTCCATCTACCTAAGGAAATAAATGAATAAAAGTTTATCCACGAAAAATGGAACTTCAGGCCTGTACCAAGTGTGGGTTCAGAATCCACATCAAACTGAAATATGTTTATTCTTTTAATGTAAAACACTATTAAAATTAATTATGCAGGAGGCAGGCCCAAGGTGGTGGCATAGAAAATCCCTGAACTCATCCTGTCACAGACACATTAAAAATATACTTACATATAAAACAATTCCTTCTGAAGAACAACTGAGAGCTGATTGAACAGCTTCTGCACAACAAATGAGAGAGCCACATAAAGAAGGGTAGGAGAGACAGAGAAGCCGTAACCATGGGAACCCTTCCCCACGGGAGCAATCAGCAGTAGAAAGGGATATCACTGAGGGGCCAAGTGCAGACTCAATTGTCCTAGAGCACAGTAATAGAAGAGTGATTGAAAGAGCACCTAGACTATATATGGGGAAAAATCTATTTATTAACTCTAAGACTCTTGCCAAGCAGATGGGGAACTGCAGGAACTCAGAATTTATGGGAACTCTTCAGGATCAGAGGTGCCAGGAAGCACCATCGTTTATGTTCCCCCTGTATCTAGAGAACATGCCTGGAGCTCAGCCCAAGAGCTCTAGTAACCTGCGAGTCTACCACAGTGCACCCTGGGCCACCTTGCCTAGCGTCTGCACCAGCCCCAGCCAGGTGGACCACCAGGCTGCCACAGGGGCCACGTTCCTTAGGCCACCAAACCCTGTGCTCACTCCAGATCAGGCAAACTCCAAGCCATGTGCCCTGAGAATCCCTGGCAGATGCCTACCCAGCTCCAGCCAGCCAGCCTGCCAGGACACCTTGGGTGCTTCATGTGCCTGCTTTGGTAGCAGCCAGCCTGCCAAGCAACCCAACCTGTGCAGCCTACAGAGAACTGATCCTTTACAGGGCCAATCCTTCAAGAGTAGGAGAGGTAGCTTTTTGCCTAATTCAGAGAACAAACAAAGTCAAAAAAACAAGGAAACAAAGGAAAGTGTTCCAAATGAAAGATAAAAAAAATACCCAGGAAGAAAAAAAAAACATAATGAAATGGATGTAATTTGCCTGATAAAGAATTCACAGTAATGGTCATAAGGATAATCTAGAAGCTTAGAGATGAACAGAGGTACAGAGTGAGAACTTCATGAACCAATCAGAGCTGAAGAATACAACAACTTACACAATAGGAAATCAATTAAATAATACAGAATAGCACATTAAGTAATACAGAAAAGTTATCAGTGGCTTCAAAGACAGTTTAGTGGAAACTACCCAATAGAAACAGCAAAAATAAAAATGAAAATTTTTTTTAAAGTTTAAAGGACCTTTGAGATAACATCCAGCATACTAACATTTGCATTATAAAAGCCCCAGAAGGAGAAGAGACAGAGAAAGTGAAAGAAAACACGTTTGCAGGAAAAATGGCCAAAAACTGTTTCTGACTTGGGAGAGGAAACAGACATCCAGGTCCAAGAAGCAGAGTCCCAAAAAAAGATAAGCCCAAAGAGATCTACATCAAGACATATAACTAAAATGGCAAAACTTAAAGATAAAGAGAGATTCTCAAAGGCTGCAAGAGGGAAACAACTAGTCACATATAAAGGCTATTTTATAAGGTTCTCAGCTGATTTATTAGCAGAAATTTGCAGGCCAGAAGGGGGTGTCAGGATCTACTTAAAAGTGCTGAAATAAAGGAATCTATAGTCTAAAATACTCTGCCTGGCATGGTTTCATTCAGAACAGAAAAGGAGATAAAGTGCTTCCCAAACAAATAAAAGCTAAAATTTAAACACCACTAAAACAGCTTTACAAGAAATATTAGCATGTATTTTAAAAACATATGTTAATTGATTTTAAGGGGAGAGGAAGGGAAGGAGAGAGGGAGAGGGAGAAAAAGAAATGTCAGTGTGCGAGAGAAACATTGATGGTTCGAA
This sequence comes from Tonatia bakeri, assembly GCA_004024845.1. Taxonomy (NCBI): domain Eukaryota; kingdom Metazoa; phylum Chordata; class Mammalia; order Chiroptera; family Phyllostomidae; genus Tonatia; species Tonatia bakeri. The sequence goes on from PVIA01000218.1 coordinate 506,924, forward strand.
CCTGCAACCTAGGTATGTGCCCTGACCAGAAATCAACCCCTAACCTCCTGGTACATGGGATGACATTCCAACCAGCTGAACCACACTGTCCAGGACTTAACATGTCTTTTTTTTTTTCAATTGGAAAAGAAAGATCACAACCAGTAATAAAAAACATATGAAAGAAAAAAATCTCTAGTAAAGGCAAATATATAGTAAAGGCAGTAGTAAATCAGCCACTTAAAAGCTAGTATGAAGGTTAAAGGACAAAAGGAGCAAATCAACCCTAACTAGTAGTTAGGGGATACAAAATAAAAAGATATAAAATATAATGTTGAAAACAAAGTGTGGAGGGAGCAAGTAAAAATGTAATGCTTTTAGAATGCAGTCAAACTTAAAAGCCTATCAGTTTAAAATGGACTACTATACATATGGATTGATATATAGGAACCCCATGGTAACCACAGATGAAAAACTAACAAAAGATACACAAGCAATAAGGAGAAAGGAACCTAAACATAACACTAAAGAAAGTCATCAATGTATGAGAAAAGAGAGCAAGAGAAGAAACAGAATTACAAAAGCAGTCCAAAAATAATTAGCAAAATGGCAATAAGTACATACATATTAATAATTTCTTTAAATGTAAATGAACTCAATGTTCAAATAAAAAGATATTGGGTTGCTAAATAAATAAAAAACCAAGATCCTTCTATATGCTGCCTACAGGAGTCTCATTTGAAATAGAAAGACATGCACAGGCTGAAAGTAAACAGATAAGAAAAAATATTCCCTGAAAATAAACATGAAAAAGAAGTTGGGGTAGCAATACTCATATCAGTAAAAAACTTTTATTTTCTAGTGTATATATTTTTTAACATTTTTCAAGTACAGTTGTCTCCATTTTCCCCCATCCCCGCTCCCCCGTCCTCCCATCCCCACCTCCCACCCTCAATCCCAGCTCCCCCTTAGCTTTGTCCATGGGTCCTTTTACATTTTCCTTGATGACCCTTATCTCTCTTCCCCATTATCATCCTCACCACTCTCTTCTGGTTACTGTCAGTCTGCTCTTTATTCCAATGTTTTGTTGTTTATGTTGTGCTTGCTTATTTGTTTTGTGATCAGGTTCCACTTACAGGTGAGATCATATGGCATTTGTCTTTCACCACCTGGCTTCTTTCACTGAGCATAATGCTCTCCAGATCCATCTATGCTGTTACAAAGGGAAGGCATGCCATCTTTCTTTCTGCAGTGTAGTATTCCATTGTGTAAATATACCATAGTTTTTTGATCCACTCATTTACAGATGGGCATTTAGGTTGCTTCTAACACTTGGCTATTATAAATTGTGCTGCTATGAACATTGTGGTGCATAGGTTCTTTTGAATTGGCATTTCAGGGTTCTTTGGTTATATTCCCAGCAGTGGAATTGCTGGGTCAAAAGGCAGTTCCATTTTGAGTTTTCTGAGGAAATTCCATACTGTTTTCCACAGTGACCACAAGGACCTGAACAGACACTTCTCCAAGGAGGACATACAGAGGGCCCAGAGACATATGAAAGGATGCTCAGCATCACTAGCCATCAGAGAGATGCAAATTAAAACCACAATGAGATACCACTTCACACCAGTCAGAACAGCCATCATAAACAAATCAGCAAATGAGGTGATGGTGAGGTTATGGAGAAAAGAGAATCCTAATGCACTATTGGTGACCAAAAAAAAAAAAAAAGACTTTAAAACAAAGACTGTAAAAAGAGACAAAGGAGAGCATTACATAATAATAAAGGGCTGGATCCAAGAAGAGGATATGACATTTATAAATGTCTGTGCACCCATTGTAGGAGCTCCTGAATATATAAAGCAAATGCAAATGGACAAGTAAGTAAACTGACAGCAGTTATGTATAGTAGTAAGGAATTTGAATAACTGACTTAGATCATCCAGAAAGAAGATCAATAAGGGAAGAATGGTCTTAATTGACACATTACATCAGGTAGACTTAACAGATATATAGAGAACATTTCATCCAAAACCTGCAAAATAGACATTCAAGTGTACATGGAACATTCTCCAAGATAAATCAGGTTAGACCATAGAAAAATTCTCAAATTAAGAAGATTAAACTTATATGTAAGCATCTTTATGACCATGATGGTACGAACATAGAACTCCATTATATGAAGAAAAGTTGAAAAAACAAAAACACATGGAGACTAAACAACATGCTACTAAGCAAACAAAGGATAAATGAAGAAATCAGAAACAAATCAAGAAGTACCTTGAGACAAATGAACATGGAAACCCAACTGTGCAAGATCTATGGGATGGAGCAAAAGAAGTTCCCAGGGAAGTTCACAGCAGTATAAACCTATCTCAAGAAATAAGAAAAAATCCCAAATAAACAATCTAACTTTACAACTAAAGTACTAGGAAAAAGGAACAAACAAAAACCAAAGTAAGTAAAAGGAATGAAATAATAAAGAGCATACTGGAAATAAAATAAAGACTAAGGTCAATGAAACTAAAACCTGGTTGTTTGAAAAACAAAACTGATAAAACTTTAACCAGATCTATCAAGAAAAGAACAAGAGCCCTAGTAATTATTAGGTGGGAAGGGAGGTGGGGGCAAATAGAAGAAAGTAAAATGGGAGTACAGGGTAATGAAAGGAGACTCGACTTTGGGTAATGGACACACAATACAATATACAGATGATATAGTATAAAATTGTACACTTGAAACCTACATAGTTTTATTAACCAATTTCACCCCCAAAAACTCAATTAATAAATGAATGAGAAGTTACATGAGACACTGCAAAAATACAAAGAATAAAAGAATACTATAAACAATATATGTCAAAAAATTGAATACTCTAAAAGAAATGAATAAATTTATAGATACATTCCATCTTCCAAAACTGAACCAGAAAGAATCAGAAAATTTGAATAGATTGATTACTAGTTAACTAATTGAAACAGTAATTAAAAACCCCAAACAAACAAAAGTCTAAGACCAGACTTGTCACAGATGAATTCTGCCAAACAAAGAATTAATATATATCCTTTCAAACTATTCAAAAAAGTTATAAAGGAAAGCATGCTTCCAAACTTATTCTATGAGGCTGAGCCAAATCCAAAGACACTACAAAATCACAAAATTATAGGCCAATATCTCTGATAACCATAGGTACAAAAATTCTCAACAAAACATTAACAAACCAAATTCAACAACACATTAAAACAATCATACACCATAGTCAAGTGGGACTTATTCTAGGGATACAAGGATGTTTCAATATCTGCAAATCAATCAATGTTATATACCACATCAACAAATCCAGGAATGAAATTCAGACAATCATTTCAACAGATGCAAAAAAGGCATAGTAAGGTATTTAATATCCATTTACAAACAAAACTTTCAACAAAGTAGGTGTAGAGAGAACATGCCTCAACATAATAAAGGCTTTACATAACAAACCCATGGATAACATCATGTTCAAGGGTGGAAAGTGAAAGCTTTCCTTCTAAGATCAGGAACAAGACAAGGATACCCCTTCTCACCATTTTTTATTCAACAGTGTATTGGAAGTCTTAGCCACAAAAATTAGACAAGAAAAAGAGATAAAAGGCATTCTAACTAGAAAGGAAGTACTAAAATTTATTTCACTCTTTTAACAAAGAACTAGATAGAGAGATTCAATAAAGAAATTAAAGATATAAAAAAAGAAAAAAGTAATATTTTAGAGTAAAAAATATAACAGCTGAAGTAAAATATAAAATGGATAGGATCAACATCCACTTGAGAGAAAAACAAATCAGTGAACTTGAAGAGACAATCTGAACTCCATAGAGGTGGGAGAAAAAGACAGCCTCAGGAACATGTGGAATCAGGTAAAGAACCAGAATGTCCTTCGATAAGTGAGTAGTTAAATTGTGATACATTCTTATCATGGATTACTACAGTACAAATAAATAAACTATTGATTAATCTCAAGATCATTATGGTAAGTGAAAAAGTCAATATCCAAAGGTCAGATATAATTTCACTTATATAACTTTCTTGAAATCACAAAGTTATAGATACAGATTTCCAGGGATTACAAATGGTTAAGGAGTAGTATTTATGGATAGTAAAGTTATGAAAACATAGCCTGAGGGGATAACCATGAAACGTTTTTTAGTGAAGTTCCTAGGAAAGGAAGGGTGTGAGACTAGAGAGCCAAATCATCCTCAGGAAAGAGCAATACCTCTTCACATCTCACTAACACCAAACACAACACTCCCCTCTGCCTCCCACACTGCCCCCCATGTTCCCTCAAGTATTCTTTGGCTTTCCCTTTTCCCATCAAAGGATGGCTCCTTTGATGCCAGGGACCTCTTCTGTCAATTTCTCATGGGGTATAGCAGAGTAGAGAATAAATAACATGGACTTAGCCCGTAATCACTTGTTGGAATTATAGTATCTCCTAACCAAAAGGCTTTTAGAGGTCATATTGCCTAGTGGTTTTCAAATTGTGTCATAAGAAGTGCTATGCTTCCCCAGAGTTTTCACGGACAAAGGGGTGTGGCAGCTGGGGCTCTGTAGCCACAACCCCTCATTCACACACAAGCAGTTCTGATTTTATCCGCTTTATAACTCGGGGAGGAAATAAGACTTTGTTTACTAAAACACTTTCTCTCTTAAAAAGGATAATTAAAACCACTAAGTTCAGACATTAACTTTCTTTTCTAAAAGGAAATAAAAAGGTTAAAGTCATTCTCTAACAAGGCCACATGGTTCTTCTATGTTTAACTGATTTGATGTTTACTGAATTCTAGGCACAATGGGAAGCTGTTAAGAAAAATAGCTGGAGCCTTTGGTTTCTAATGTCCATCTTAGCGTATCATGTAAACAGGAGGATATTCCTCCAAGGATCAAGTCAGAAGTGAAAAGATTATTATGTTTAATTTACCAACCCAGCAATTCTGGCATAAATTCAGGGAGGAAGGAGAAGGCAGAATTCGCTCTCTCAAGTTCTGCAGTGCACATCGCACCTAGCTTTAACGATCAGAATTAGAGTTGTTATCAGCTTCTGCGAGCATTACTTTTGGATTCATTTAACCTGGAAACGACCCTGTAAATAAGCATTATGCATTAAGGAAAGTGCAGTGGTGTGTGAGCTTTTGGAAAGTAGTTGTTTACCACTGTCTGAAGTTGCAGGAGGAAGAACTAAGTCATCAAGTTTCATTCCTGCCTCTGTTAGCTTGGTAATTTCTAATGGAAGTCATTCATGAGTCTAATCAGTTATCTTCAAGGAAATCACTAAATATGAGGATAATTATATTAGGCACCAAACCTTGTGAGGAAGAAAATTTACAAAAATCAACTTTGATCTTTACTCCAGGCTCTGCTTAATGGTCTAGAAAACTAATAATCATTAATTTTCACAAAAGATGTCATATGGCTAGAGCTATAGTGTTCAAATAACATTCAATTATATTTTTTCTAATGAGTGGAAGCCTCTTTTAATTTTTTGAAACCAACTACCACAAAATGCATCATTGTATTACTGTACCACCTTCAACACAAGTCTCCGAAACACAGAATGCAACCCCACTGCTCAGGTTAAATACTGAAGACACAGAAGGTGATCTTGCATTCAGATCTCATTTGACCCAATAAATAGAATAATGACAATATTTTTCTCTTCTCTTCCTGGGATACAATCTTTGAAAAGCGAAGTGTGTCTTTTATAAAATTTCCTGGTTAGGAATTACCTATTGATGTTTCTTCTTTAAACAGAAGGAACTACCAACATACTGGGTTGGCCAACAATTTGGTATGTTTTTTTCCATAAAATAAAAAACATTTTTCATTTCCACCAATAACTTTACTTAGATATTTCAACTATTTTGGCTTCCTTCCATTATGGACTTCTTGTGAATAGAGGCCACGGTGCTGCTAAACATCTTCCAATGCATAAGACAACCCCACAGCCAAGAATTATTTGACCAAAATGTCAATAGTACCAAGAAACTTTGCAAAACACTTTTGACATGTTCAATCAGTCACAGCACCTTCTCCAGTTGTGTTTTTACCTTTCTTGAAATAATAGCGCATACTATGCCAAAAATGTTTCATATTTTCTTCCATCTTCGATATTAAAATTGCTACACAAAAATTCACCAATTTCAGTTATTTTCTTAATGCATGCTGGTATGACAGCTGTCACAATACAATCTAACAAAATTGTTTCAAATTAAGTTAAAGACAACATAGCACCACCAGGGCCATCATACAGCAAAAACTAAACAAAATTTTTGTCCAACCCAATACTTGGAGATATTTAGAATAGCCTCTTCTTCCCTGCTAGAGCTGAAGGAAGATGGTGTAGTTACAAAATAGAGTGACATTGGTGGGTAAATGATTGTCAAAGTCTGTCTGGACAGACTTTGTAAGGGGAGGAGAAGTATATCTCCTAACATTTGTCCCAAAAATGTATCCAATAGTATCCACAATACACTCATAATTCCCAACCCCTGCAACTTGGTGTTTCATAATAATTCTACCTGTTATCAAGGAGTACTGTTCACAAAGAGTTTACTATGTCTGGATTACTCTGAAAGAAAATGATGAGGTACAAAATTATTTGTATTTGTCAGAAAATGTAGTTTATGAAAAGTTTGTCACTGCTGGCAGAGAGTTTGCTAGCTGTTTTTAGCTTTCAGTTTTTAAAGCTTTAGTTGGAGGCTGAGACAGGCACAGATGAAACCATTTTTTAATCTCACAGAGGAACCATCTCTCAATGCAGGCATTGCAGCCGAGAGAGAAGGTGAGTAGAGTTTTCCCATGGGCAGGTGAAGAGTACGGGAACTCCATTCTAGGTAAAGGAGCTGCAAGCTTGCATCCATATTCCAGGTTCTGACTCTCACTCCATATATCAAATATCTTTCCAGATCAACATGTAAGATCAAACCATCCAAAGATGCAACAGCTACATGGAATGCTTCTCTCCCTCAGTTTGCCGAGGAAGACCTCTGTTCAGAGAGTTGCTTGTACCTCCAGCATCCTCCTTCCCTTGTTACCACTAAATCAACCAATGGAGGGAAATTCAGATGACTCCATACACGTTTCCCTCTTTTACATATACTACCCCTATTTTTTAAAGACAAAATAATAAAATTGGAGAGAAAATGTCCAGTTACAGCTTAGAAACGGACAAGCCCCTTCTATGGATCATCAGTTCTTATCTAGATTTGTAAATAAATCTATATGTTATAGGGGAGATTAAAGTAACTTGGTATAATCTGAGACTTGAAATCAAATCTAATACAATCCTATGATTATACTAGATAATTTTTTCTTGACCTATATTGTTTGGGATTTTCAATTAAACATAATTTAGTAAACTACATTTTTTGTTGAAATAACAGAAAAACTACTATCAAACCATTATCTCCAAAAAATTGCTACAGAACTAAAAAGAAAAAAAACATTCTTACAAAACAGAATAAAAAACAAATAATTCTTGTATTTTGTTAGACACTTGAGATTTTCTCTGAAATATGCATTTGTCCTGTTTTACAATGTGTGGTATCAGAGTGACAGAAACCTTCATTCTCTTCTTTGCTTACACCAATTTTCAGTGACATTTAGTAAAAAAGATTAAAATTTCAATCCTCTCAATACTAAATTCAAATCTTCTAACAGAAAGTTTCATTTTAAAGGATGCTTCTGCCTTTTTTTATGCAATCCTAGAATGACAATAAAGAGAACTTTAGAGATGATTTCATCAATTGTCACATATCCTTAAAAGTGGATAGCAAAACCATCCCAAAGTAATGGGAATAATGTTATTTAATATAAAAGCTTGAGCGAAGAGTCTACTCCCCTTAAGGGTTCTAGAGCATACTAATCCCCTTTAAACTAACAGCTGAGTTTTTATTCTGTAGGGAAAAATCTAGCGCCATTGAAGCCAATTGTTCTGTTCCTGTTTTCAACTGGACTTGGAAGTTCAATTAATAGCACAGATTTTAAGGACTGCCTTATTTTACTGCTTCTCCTGCATGTTGCAAGCTCCTCCAAAAAGTAGAAACCAGGTGCTCATTTTTACAACAGGCTGCGCATTCTAACTCAGTGCCTGGTACATACTTGTGTATATCAACCAATAACACGTACAAATATTACAAGTGTGTCAGAAACTACATTAAGTCACTGGCCTTGAAATGTTTATACTAATACTCAAATCACTGTTTAACACACAAAGAAAATCTCTTTTTTGTTATAACCTTTTCATAGAGGTACTTAGGTAGTCCTTATCCTCAGCTTCCTTCTATTCAATTGTTTGTGTAGTAAAAGTTAAAAATTCAGACAATGGATCTGGCAGGCACCTAATTGCAACATGGAAATAAGATTTGAAATAAAAAACAGCCTGTCAAAAATATCAATCACAACTTTCTTTTCACATCAATTAAAATATGTGTCGTAATAATGTGTTTTCTAACTCTGATATTTTCCTACACAAATACATATTTAATTTGAACGTGGTCAGATAATGCCTACTGCATACTAAGCTGTGAAACAAACTAATTTGGAGAATTTATGTTTCCAGGAATGCAACATCACTCAAAATCATCTTTCATTACACACAGTAGGGGAACATATATGAGCAAGAGTATTCCCTTAGCCGTATCGTGCAATGTGAAGCTTAGTCTAAAAAACAAATCAAAAAACAAGGCAAGTGCTTTTTCTGTCTTGTCAGACTGCCAACTGCCAGTACCACACTTGATTCAACTTTCACTATTGTCCAGTTGCCATTAAATGCAGGCTGATTTAATACTCTGGCCAGTTGAAGTCCGAGTCATATGGCGAGTATTGATTAAAAGTCTTTTTGGAGGAAGAATGGGAGAGAACAATGACTGGAGAAAGACACTTGGTGGGGAAGATGATATGAAAGATAGTCCATGGAACAGAATATAAAGAATTAATTTAATTTGAAGGAAAAAAAGGATGATTTTTCTTTTGAAACTAAAGAAGAAAATAAGAATAAAAATGTGTGTGAAATAATTATATGCTACTTTTTATTCTGAGCAAGTCCATCTGAAGTCACTCTGCGTAAACTATCAAATCTGAATCACTTTCTCACAGCAAACCTGAGAATATTTTTATTCAGTGTTTTTTTAAGGTTTAAAAAAGTTTGGGTGACCACTGGAATATGTCAACTTCTTGTTTTAATATTTATTCTCTTCAAGATAACTTGAGGATCAGTAATGATTCAGTTTTTTAAGAACAGAAATCACCAACTCTGACAAACCTAAATTCTAGGCTTCAGATCCTGCTCCATATACACCATCTCTTATTTCTATAAACATGAGTATCAGAGGTCTTATAAATCTTATTTCAAATAAACACAGATGCTTCTGAAATGAATCACTGTACTACTTACTTAAACCTGGTGCTGAATGAGTCAAGGCGTCTAGAAATATTGTTATACCAACAAAATAAAATTCCTAGAACTCAATACAACTGTAACGCTGAGAACAACTAGCAAATGTGGAAGTCACTGCCTTTCAAACTTCAAGAGCAAAGTATTTACCTAGTGCCCCTCTCCACCTAGGTGAGCATCAGTCATCTCAAATTCAGTAAGTCTAAAGTAGAACTGATCTATTCCTCTGCCAATCTTCCTCCTGTGTTGTCTTTGTTTAGAAGATGGTGATAGTTTCCACCCAGTTACGAAGTCAAAAGCCTTAATGTTGTCCTTGACTTTTCATCACATGTTCAGCAGGTCACTAAGTCTGCCATGTGAACTGCTGTAGTTCATATTTTCATGATTTCTGCAATAGTCAGCATGATTTCCTTGCTTTTGAGTTTTCATCACGAGTTGCAGGGAACCAGATCTTTCCCTCCTAAACCATAAAATTTCTTGAGAAGATAAACAGCTTCTCCCTTCTTGGAGATGGGGAGAGGGAGGCTGACATAGCCAATGGAGTCAATGAGCTGAGACAAAAAAACTTTCAGATCAGAGGAAAAAAGAAAGGAAGTGTGTAAGGGTTTGTAGCCAGGACAGCAAAGCACATGTAGTAGAATAGCCAGGCACTGGTATGTTGCACAGAATCCACACTTACACACCCACCCTTTCCGCCCTCACACATACCCACAGGACGGAGCATGACAGAAGAACTGATGGAGACACAAAGGTCTGAGAACACAGACCCCGACTCAGGTGCCCAGCCAGAGAAGTCAGAGCAAGCCCCCCTGTGAGTGAGGCGGGGTGTTTGAAGCCAAAAGCCATTTGTAATCGGTTGTAAAGTTTAACTACTTAGAAAATTTTACCCATTTTGACACTTGTTATTCTGAGAATATTGTTTGCTACAATTCCAGTTTAAGAAGCTAATAAGGTTATATGAAAAATGCAAATCTTGTTAGTTCCTACCACCCATTAGTCCCTGGATCAGGGATGGACGGCCTGCATTTAGCTTGTCCACACCCTCTGTCTGGAGAGAGGAAGGGTCCTGGTTCTATGACTGATACTCCCAGTGGAGGGGTGCGTCCAGGCCTCACCTGCAGGTCAGGCATAGCAAGACTCAGGTGAGGTCGTTAGGCTTGATGCACAGTCCTGAGGTTGTATGAAGCCTGGGTCAGGAGACCACTCACAGAGGCTGACCGCCCTTCCAGGTCCAGGTCTGCTCCTGATTCCCTCTGTGACCAAAGCGAACCCTTGCTGGGTCTTGTTTTACATTTCTGATCTGTCAAATGAGAGCAATGGTACATGCCCTACCTGCTTCACTGGCACTGAGTAACATGAGACGATAAATGTGAAGACACATTAAAGAGAACAAGAAGTGCTGTCTGGGGAGGGATGGCTAGAGTGGTCAGCGAGCTCTGTGTCCTTGCAGGGTCCTGACTAGGAAGACCGGGAACAGTTAGATGGCTTGCAATGTATTTGTCATGGATTTAAAAAATACCCACTCAGGTCCTGGATTATAATAAGAGGGAAGAAAAACCTGCAAGCTATGTTTTGGCTAAAAAAGACACATTACTAGTTATATTGTTTACAATCTTCCTCTAATCACCACGTATTCTATCAAATACAAAGTACGATAAAATTTACTTATCAAAAATGGTTCTTTAGTACCAGTGTTTAACTGTTTGCTTATCATGTGCCTTGATGTTTTCTTTATATTTCTTATACTTTGCCAAAAAGGGAAAACCCATGGCAGATTTGAAAAATTTTTAATTCTTTGCCTTTTTACAAAAGATTATGAAAACATGCCCATGTCTCTTTTATTAATGTTTTTGGACAGTGCTTTGTCAATCACAAATACCCACTTTAACACTCAGGAGATCCAGAATCTCTTCTGCTTTCTTCTCTGCCATTATACTGCCAGACCTAAAAGGATTTTATCAATGATTTACTCACTAATCTTTGCAGGTATCCTGATGGGATTATGGTTTGGCAACAAATATGCAACTGACAATAATAAAGGGATTAACAAACATCAATCTTCCCTTACTCCACTCACCCTGTGTGCACATACTGGCAGGTGACTCTGTGAAAGGTACCATGCAAAACTTCAGGTATTAAGGCTCAATTTATTAAAGGGAGAAAAATGAGTTATTGTTTATTGACATATTTCCATGACATTCTTCCCAAGTAGGGAGAGATTTAGAAGTTCCTTCTCTGATTATGCCAATGCATTTGAAAGCTCAGTCCTATTAAGTGCTAAAAATAGCAGGTACTAATTATTAAGCACAACTCTGCAGCAGGTACTGACTGCAGTGGGAAGTTTGAATCTACTTTCTCTAATTTTTATAAAGACCTTCAAGGAATTATCTCCATATCAACAATGCAAACACTGACTTCTCCAGATTACAAACCTAGTGTACAGTAAAACCAAGATTCTAAGAAAGGAATCTTGTTCCAAAGACTGTCATAAGTCACTAAAAATTTTTGCAGAATGTAAAAGAAATCATACTCCTTTAGGCATTTAGGATTAATTGAACCATTACTGTCATTGCTTTAATGATTAGTTAAATCACCTGCAAACAATGTTTCTTTTTGCTACTTGGCAAAGATTTGAGTAAGATATGAAATTTGTTCCTGTAAAGAGGAAGGAAATTAATGTTTTAATTTACATCTATAACATAGCAGATAGTATGCTAGATTATTTCATTTATTATCTCATTTATTTTTACCAAAATAAATAATATAGAGTGAGTTCTATATTATTCTCTTCATTTACCTATGAGAAAACTCAAGCTCAAATAAGTGATTCCCCAACAACTGTAATTCACAACATCTAAGTCTGAGTAGAGGCCAGTGATTTTTAAAGTCTGAGTTCTTTCAACTGTATCCACTTTTTGTTACTGTAGCGAAGAGACTGGCTGATGTAAGACGATGATAGCTCTTAAGGTGTAACTTGCCAGCAAAGTCTCCTGACATCATTGAAGTAAAATAATGTCTTTGGTTCTTCAGTGATTCTAAAGCACTGACAGGAATGATCATTTTTCTGTTACCTGAATTTTGAACAAATAATACCTTAGGGCAGTTATCGGGCTTACCGCTTAGTGGATACATTAAAAAAAAAAAAAACTAAAACAAAAGAAGACAAAACAAAAAAAAACAAACATAAATCCAGATCCAAAGTGGACCTCCTTAAGGTGACCAAAGTAATATATTCATAAATATTAAAAAAAATAAAGTGAATGAAGTTTCATTTTACAAGAAAGAAAATATAGAGTGATAAAAATAGTATGACAATCAAAATATCCATAGAGTGTTTATCAAATTTGAGAAGATTCTTAAATTTCTGTGAAAGAAGGAAGGGCTGAAAACATTCAACAAAACAATAAAAGCTACAATAAATATCACTTTATGTTATACTTAATGTATGGATGAAGTCATTAAGATTGTGGGTTTGGTGTAGAGACAAATGGACCAATGGAAAAGAAGAGAGAGCCTCCCACTGACCCTGCATCTATCCATCTACCTTCCTACCTACCTACCTACCATCTAATACCTAGTATCTAGTGCTAGGTACAAGACAGGTGGCCATCAGGAAAGAATGGAAGATCGAATAAATTATACTGGGATAATTATATACACATGTAAAAAAAATTGGATTTCTATCCTTGTTGTGCCTTTTAAAATGCAGATAAACTATAGATCTATAAAAATTAAAATTCTAAAAATGTTAGAAGAAATTTGAGAAAGTGTATGACCACAGGTTTAGGAAAAAATGTCTTCATCTAAAACCCCCAAAAAACATATCTCATAAAGGCAGAAACTGTTATTTTTTACTACATTAAATATAAAACTTATAAAAAGTCACCCTAATAGGGTGAAGCAAAAGTCATAGAATGTGAGAAGATGTAATTAGACAATTTAAATGACAAAGGAGTATATATAACCTAAGGCATATGAAGGATTCCTAAAAAATCCATACTTAAGGTGATTACACACAGAAAAGACGGAACACAAATCAGCAATATCAGGAGTGAAAGAACAGTCATTACAGATTTTACAGCCATTAAAGTAGGTTACTATAAAACCTCTATGCTAAAAAATTCAGTAATTTAGATGAAATGACAAATTCTTTGAACAAGTCACTTTATGTAAATTGACAAAGATGAAACAAAATTTGAAAGCCTCATATTTTAAAAAAAATGAAATTTATTATTTAAAAAACTTGCCATGCAGAAAGATTGAAGCCTATATAATTTCACTGGTGAAATACCACATTTCTGGGAGAAGTCTGATTTTATGCAAACTTCTTTAAGAGTTTAAGGGGGAGGAAATTGCTGAACTTGTTCTATGAGGTAAGAATAACCCTGATAACAAAATCTGAAAAAAACACATAACCTAAAATAATGTTATAGAACATTGTCCCGCCTAAACAGACACATATAAATACTAGCAGTTTGAATCCGGCAATATATAATTGTAATCCATAGTGACCGCTACCATTTATTCCAGTAACACAATGTTGATTTAACATTCAAAAAGCAAGGATAACCAATTCACTTAATCATATTAATAGAATAAAAGAGAATGCCCCTATGACCAGTCTCATAAATGGAGACAAAGCATTTGATGAGATTAATCATCCATTTAAGATTTAAAAAAAAATGAAACTCAGAAAACTAAGAATATAAAAAAGATCTTTCACAATTTTATAAGGAATTTACCAAAACAGCAGCCCATGTCATATTTAATCATTAAACATTGAACATGTTCCATTTAAAACAGGAAACATACATCGAGACAGGTAGGTGACACTCCCATCATCATAAACCACACCTGGCACAGCAACATCCAGTCAGGAGCGATCCCCTAACTCCTACCTTGTCTTTGAGGAACAAAGAATTTAAACTCAACATCTAGTGCCCCAACTTTTAAGACTCCCACCTGAAGGAGTTTTGCTATGCACATTTATGTTCATGATCAGGGATTACTTTCCAATGTCCATTCTGTTTTCTTCTTTAACTCATTATCAATTTTATGTACCCTATAGTGAGAGGACATACTCTGTATCATTTCAGTCCTTTGGAAATTGTTGTGTTTTAACTACGGTCCTGTATGAGGTCTATTCTCATAAATGTTCTATTGACATTTGAAACAAATGTAAATTACTTATATTCTACATATTCCAATTTGGTGAAATTTCTTAGTTGTAACCTGCAAATCTTCTGTATCACTAATGATTTTTTTCTCTCTGACTCCTCTGTCCATAACTGAGTTATATTTAATCTACGTCTCTACCCTAAATATATGCATAATCTTTTCAATTCTGTTAACATTTGCTTTATGTATTTGAATTTTGTTACTAGGTACTTGTATCTTATGGTGGAATTGACATTAAGGATTATGAAATCCTCAACGTATATTTCATCTTATATTAATAAAGATATATTAGCCTTTAAAAAAAAGAATTCCTCCAACTGAGGTTGAAGATGTACATTTCCATGACTGGGCAATTTAAATCCTTCTAAATATTCCTTAAAGGCTCTCTGCCATGGTGACATGTATAAGAACGTTTATAGCAACATTATTTTAAACAGAGAAGATGTACCAAAAAACCTAATGTAATTAACATAAGAGGTGGCCTACTTAGAAAGTAGGGAAATGAATAAATGAGGACAGGTATCAAGCTGGGTAAATCTCAAATGTACAGTCCAGTGAAAAAATAAGTAGTAGAAAAATACACGAATACTTTAAAACTTTTACTTAACAAAATCTTACTCTATGTCAAATATGTTTTAACATTCATGCTCTTAACAACCTAATATATAAGACACTATTATTTCCATTTTATAAATAATAGACAAAAAGTAATGGAACTCATCAAAAGATGCACTAGAGAATTTTAAAAAATCCAAACCTATGTAACAAAATTTAAAAAGTGAGAAAATAATAAACACCAGATACAGAATAGTGTTTGCTTATCAGGAAGAGAGAGATAAAAGTAGACTAAGAGTGATATACACAGGGGTCAATTCTACTTACAATACTTTATTTCTTTTTAAAAAGATTTTATTCATTTATTTTTAGAAAGGGGAGAAGGGAGGGAGAAAGAGAGGGAGAGAAACATCAGACTGTGGTTACCTCTCACAGGGCCCCAACTGGGGACCTGGCCTGCAACCCAGGCATGTGCCCTGACTGGGAATCGAACCAGCAACCCTTTGGTTCATAGGCTGGTGCTTACACTGAGCCACACCAGTCAGGGCCTACAATATTTTATTTCTTACACTGAGTGGTGTGTGCATGAGTACTCGTTACATTATTTTTTTTTATATTTTAGGCCTGACTAATTCTTATGTTCCAATAATTTGTAATACTTTTAAAAATAAAGTTCTGTAAATTGGGGGAAATATAAAAAACAGAAAGAGAGGTTTGTCATATAAAACAGTGTGATCTTGGGCATGTGCCTTAATGTCCTTGACCTTTGTTTTTGTTTTAATCTATAAAAAAGAATATAATACTATTGGGTCTTCAAATCAAATAATTAAGTTGAATATTATAAATTATAAACTTTGCAAATTATAAAATGTTTTATAAAAACTGCCAGGTATGGCTTTTACTTGGAAGAAATATTATTTATTTGTGTTGGGCAATGAGGTAAGATTTAGACTTCTCATGTCTAAGAAGGTAAGATTTCAACTCTCAAAGCAATACATATTGAGGTGATAAAGGCAGCTGTGCTCGGCCACCCTTGGCAAACCCTCAAGGAAAAGTATGAGTGTAGGTGTGAGTGTATGTGTGAACGTGTTATGAGAGTGTGTGCCTGTGTGTGTGAGAGCGAGTCATCAAATAGCCATAAGGGGTGGCCCCTGATGGGCACAAAACATGGCTGCTGAACAAACACTGTGGAAAGGTCTCTCTCAAGTTTGCACCCTGAGAAAATGCCAGGCTATGAACTTCAGTCACAGGGGACAGAATCTGCCTTCCTTCCAGAACAATGCTGATTTGCTAAAGCCATCAACAGGCTTCCAGCAAGGGACAGGCACTGCCTCTGGCCAAGGGATCCTGATTTTCCCTGTGACACCAGTACCGTGGCAACCACACGGCAGAGAATGCTGCTCTCTAAGAGAATTAATCACATTTCCTTTTTCCTTTTCTCCCATGAAGCAGGGATCACTGGGACTGAGTGAACACCACTGGAGTTCTTGTTCTTGGCATACGAGGAGAGTGCATGTAAAAGGAGATGCGGAGAAGAAAAGACAGACATTTTCTCAACAGGACAATGGGTACTTAGAATCATTTAATTTAAACATTTAAGAGAATGTGGCTTTTAAAAAATATTCCAAGCTAAGAAGTAGAAATATTAGATATATCCAAAAAGGTATTTATTATAATTTTAAAATATTTGTTTGGCCCTTGCACTCCCCCAAAAGGAGATAGAGTCTCTCTTCATGGACAACCTGTTTACTGGTGTGCAGACATGCCTCAAAAGGGAAGATGGAAACAACTGTGCTTGGACAACAATAAAAAAAATGTTTAAAAAAGAGTGAAGGGGAAGCAGGCCGCTGAGCAATGGCTCCGAGACAGGGCACCGTGAGAGTGACGCACACGTGCAAGCTTTGTAGCAGCAGTGAGGATTTCAACCTGCAAACCCTTTAGCCAGACTGTGAGGCTCTCAAGGTAATTCTGGCCACACTTTGACATCTTCTTGGAAAGTGGAAACATGACTTTTAATAAAAACACTGTAGAATAATACAGATCCTCTCAGGTTAGGCTGGCCTCCAGTTCCCTGGTAATTATATTAGGAAAGATTCTCAAAAGGTTAATATGCAGTGCACTTAAATGCAGAGGAAAGAATACTGGACTGCAAGCCATAATACTTTGGTTTCACTTCATTCATATCTTTATTTTTATGATTTACAGAGATTTGCTTAGCCTGAGTCTTGGTTTTCTCAGATATAATATGAGTATGTTGACTTCCAGCCAAGATGGAAGCATAGGTAGACACACTGTGCCTCCTCGCACAACCAAGATAGAGACAACAAAAATTTAGAAACAGAATAACAACCAGAACTGACAGAAAATTGATCTGAATGGAAGTTAGACAACTAAGAAGTTAAAATAGCCCCATTCATCCAGACCAGTAGGAGGGGCGGAGTTGGGCAGCTGGCTTGGGTCACAGCGGTGTGGAAAGCAGAGAGTGTTGGGACCCAGCACACAAAACAAACGGGGTGTGCAAGACTGCAGCAGGCAGACCCTGAGCACGCAAGCAGCAGCTGGCAGACCCAGCGAGGTGGCAATTGTGCAGCAAGGCACTGCGTGCAACCCAGGATCCCAGCGCTGGGAAATAGAGCCTTGGGGAACTCAACATTTGTGAGGGTTGAGGTGGCAGTGGGAGAAACTCCTAGCCCCACAGAAGAGGTCGTTGGAAAGTCCCACAGTGTGCACAAGCCCACCCACATGGGAATTGGCACCAGAGGGGCCCAGTTTGCTTGGGGAAAGCAGTGGAAGGGACTGAGGTCCCACAGAGAGCAGAGCAAGCGCCATTGTCCCCTCTGGACCCTGCCCCCACATACAACATCACAACCCAGGGACTGGGGTGCCCCACCCTGGTGAACACCTAAGGCTCCACCCCTGAACATAACAGGCACAACCAGACCAAAGGGCGGGGGGAGATGGCTCAAACAGAATTAAAACCACTGCAGCCAGTTTTTTAAGTGACCGAGAAACAGCCAACCTATCAGATGCACAGTTCAAAGCACTGGTGATCAGTATGCTCACCTAAGTGGTTTATTTTGGTCGCAAATTAGATGAATGAATGCAGGCTACAATAAGTGAAATGAAGAAAAAGGCACAGGGAACCAATAGTGATGGAATGAAAGCTGGGTCTCACATCAATGAAGTGGACCAGAAGGAAGAAAAAAACATACGACCAGAAAAGAATGAAGAAATAAGAATTCAAAAAAATGAGGAGAGGCTTAGGAACTTCCAGGACATCTTTAAACAATCCAACATCTGAATCATAGGAGTACCAGAAGGAGAAGAAGAAGAAGAGCAACCAGTGGAAAATGTATTTGAACAAATAATAAAGGAGAACTTCCCCATTTTAGCAAAGGAAATAGACTTCCAAGAAGTCCAGGAAGCTCAGAGAGTCCCAAAGAAGTTGGACCCAAGAAGGAACACACCAAGGCATATCATAATTACATTAGCCAAGGTAAAAATGAAGGAGAGAATCCTAGAAGCAGCAAGAGATAAGGGGACAGTAACCTACAAAGGAGTTCCCATCAGAATGTCAGCTGATTTCTCAAAAGAGACCTTATAGGCAAGAAGGGGCTGGAAAGAAGTATTCCAAGTCATGAAAGGCAAGGACCTATATCCAAGATTGCTCTATCCAGCAAAGCTTTCATTTGGCATGGAAGGGCAGATAAAGTGCTTTTCAGATAAGGTCAAGTTAAAGGAGTTCATCATCACCAAGCCCTTATTTTATGAAATGTTAAAGGGACTTATTTATGAAAAAGAAGATAAAAAACATGTATAGTAAAATGACAGCGAACTCACAATCATTAACAGCCACACCTAAAACAAAAACAAAAATCAACTAAGCAAATCAACTAGAACAGGAACAGAACCACAGAAATGGGGATCACATGGAGGGTTAGCAACAGGGGAGTGGAAGGAGGAGAGGGGGGAAAAGGTACAGAGAATAAGTAGCATAGATGGTAGGTAGAAAATAGGCAGGGGGAGGGCAAGAACAGTACGGAAAATGTAGAAGCCAAGGAACTTATGACACATGGACATGAACTAAAGTGGGGAAATGTGGGTGGGAGAGGGTGTTCAGGGTGGAGGGGAATGAAGGGGGGAAATGGGACAAGTGTAACAGCATAATCAATAAAATATATTTTAAAAATATGGGTATGTTAAAATTCCATGCCTTAGATACC
Organism: Tonatia bakeri; assembly: GCA_004024845.1. Lineage (NCBI taxonomy): Eukaryota > Metazoa > Chordata > Mammalia > Chiroptera > Phyllostomidae > Tonatia > Tonatia bakeri. Next base: position 526,289 of record PVIA01000218.1, read on the forward strand.
TCACACAGGATGCAGTGGGCATCAAATGAGATAATAAATGTTCAAAAACTCTGCAAAGCAAAAAGCACTCAACAAAGATAGGTGGTTTAATAATTTGAATTGATTCAGTCTACAAGTTTTTTTTTTCATTCTTTCTTTGGTTCTCCCAGTCACTAGGGAGGAGTGTGATGGTGAGGAGGAGAATGAGCAGCGGCAACAGGTATGAACTCCACAACTCACCTGCACTTGATCTGAAGTAACTCCACTCTTACCTTGTTCATACATTAGCATTACGAATAAGATTTTATTAGTAAACATAGAGGTTTTCTGCTTTAAAAGTACCAAACACAAACATAAACAACAGAGGGGAAGGCTCTCCCTAGTGAACAGACCAAAGGGGAACATCTCTACTCTACCATAATTCATCATGGCAAAGAGAAGCAGTAAAAATGATAGTGGGTTGTAAATCAGGAAACCTGCATTATGTTCTGTGCCAGCCAAGCATATGACCTTAAATAAGTCACTTGACTTGTGCAAACCTCTTTCCAGATATGTAACGTGAAGGCAGTGTTCTCTAGTTACAAAATTATAAAATTCAGTCCTGGAAACATTTGATTTAAGGATTTCCAACATGCCTATAAATTTCTCTTTGACTAATCATTGACGGAAGATGAAAAGTATTAGAAGAGAAGGGAGGAGGTGAGAAAAAAAGAGGGAAATCATGTGTGTCTGTGTGTGTGAGAGAGAGAGAGAACACATGAGGTTGAGATTTAAATCACTACTAAATATAGGGCTAAATCCACATAGTTGGAAGGCTTCTGAATAATGTTGGTAGTGAAACAAACTTTAAAGAGATAATAGAAAAGTTTCATTAATATTGGAGGTCTCCTATTATGCAGGTGCTGTGGCAGTTACTAGGAACACAAATATCACACGATTAAGTCCTATATGTTTCCATGTCTAGTGATTTTGCTCATAAGTTTCATAATGTCTCAGTTTCGTTATTTATAAAATTGGAATAGTATTAAGAGATTTTTGTTAAGTAAAAGTTTTAAAACATTAACTCTGTAATCTGATAGGAAATCAGAAAGTAACATGCCTCCAGTTTTATTCTTCTTGCTCAAGATTACCTTAGCTATTCAGAATCTTTTGTGGTTCTATATAAATTTTAGAATTATTTTCTTATTTCTGTGAAAAATGTCATTTTGATACAGACTGCTTTGATTCTGTAGATCACTGTAAACAGTATGAACCTTTTAAATATGAATTCTTCTAGTTCATCAACATGAGATATCTTTACAGTTAGTTGTTTCTTCTTCAATTTCTTTCATCCACATTTTATATATTTCAGTGTACAGATCCTTTGCTTCCTTAATTAAGTGTACTCCTAAGTTCTTTCCCTCTTTCTTTCTTTCTTTCTTTCTTTCTTTCTTTCTTTCTTTCTTTCTTTCTTTCTTTCTTTCTTTCTGCTATTGTAAAATAAATTGCTTTCTTAACTTATTTTTTAGGTAGTTTCTTGTTAGCATATAAAAATGCAACTGATTTTATGTATTTATTTTGTAGCCTACAATTTTATTTAATTCATTTATTAGTTCTAATAGGGTTTTGGTGGAGTATTTAGGGTTGTTTGTATAAAATCATGCCATCTGCAAACAGACACAATTTTACTTCTTTATTTTCTGATTTATTTCAAATTGCTCTGACTAGGACTTCTGGTATTATAGTGAAGAAAAGTAGCAGGAATGGACACCCTTGTCTTGTTCCTGATGTTAGAGGAACTCTTTCAGCTTTTTACTCTTGAGTATGATATTAGTTGTGGGCTTGTCATATTATGATGAGGTGCATTTCTTAATTAAAAATAGCGTTATCATATGATCCAGCAACTCTACTTCTGGGTATTTATCTGAAGGAATTAAAATCAGAATCTCCAAAAAGACAACTGTACCATGTTTATCACAGAATTATTCACAAAAGCCAAGAGGTGGAAGCAACCTAAATTCCTATTGACAGGTGGATGAAGATATGTAGCAGATACATGCAAAGGAATATTATTCAGTCTTTTAAAAGAAGGAAACCCTGCCACTTGCAACATCACAGGTGGACTCGGGGGACATTGTGCAAAGGAAAGTAAACCAAACACAGAAAGACAAATACTGTACGATATCATTTAAATGTGGAATATAAAATAGCCAAACTCATAGTAGCAGAGATTAGAATAGTGTTTCTCAGAGGCTGGGCAGAAGGGGGGTGACGATTAAAGGACACACTTTTTCAGTTATGCAAAATAAATACGTTCTGGAGGCCTATGATGCAGCATAGTTCCTGTAACTAACAACACTGTAATGTACAACACTAACAACATGTAACAACATGCTTAAAATGTCCTTAAGAGAGTAGATCTTATTTTGCATTCATACTACACACACTAAATATAATGAAGAGAGTGAAGGCAAACTTTGAGAAGTAATGGATGTGTTTACTCGTTGAATTGTATACATTAAACATGTACAGATTTTTACATGTCAATCACACCTCAATAAAGTGGCCTAATGTTCGTTTAACAATTTAGTAATTTAAAAAGAGAACACTGAAAAGGAGTGGCCAGTGAGGCAGATGGAAAGCCGGGTGACTGTTGTGTCAAGGAGGCCAAGAGTGTAGAACATGTTAGTAAGAACATAGTGGTCAATGATATTTAATTTTAATGAGACATCGGGTGAGATACAGGCTGATATTTGACTGAATGGAGTTCCCTGTTGACCTCGATGAGACATTTTCAGTGAGTCGTGGTGCCTAAAAGCAGTAAGTCAAATTGAAAAGAAAAGATGAGAAAGCAGACAAAGCCAACTGAGACAATCCCCTTATAACATGAAAGGGAGAAAAGAAATTAGGTGGTAGTTGCAGGAGTGTAAGAAGAATACTTTGCTTTGTTTTGCTTTGTTTTTAATATGAGCTATATTAAAGCCTGTTTCTACTTAATTGAAACAAACTGAAGAAAATCAGTAGATGAGTGAAGATTACAAGTCGAGGGGAGAGAAGGGCTCTTCCTCTGTCTTAATCAGAAGGGAAATTCAGTGGTGGAAAATGGTGGGTTTTTCATATAAATGTTGCTGTTTTCTCATTAAAGTTTGAAAGTTTTCATCAGTGTGGGGGCATGAATATTTAAAGAAAGAAGTTGTAAAGTGGTTGTCTTGGGGAATGGGAAGGGAATTTTTTAAGAGATGAAACAGAGATGCTGGAAAGGGCTCCTTTGAGACGCATGACCGTAGATTTACAGAGATGCCACTTTACTGGGTTTCGCTCTCTCCTCAAATGAAGTTCAGTGGCATGGGTGAGGGACGGGGTATGGGAGTGGGGGAATGTTGGACTGAGCCACAGCTTTGATTATATTTTCCGTAGGAGGCATGCGAAAGAAAGGGGACATTTTGTACTTTTAGATATTACAGCCTCTTACACTGAAATACCCCAGAAACTTCTGTCGGCCAATGCACAAAGAAGCCAGGGGTGGGAAATGTGGATTTGCTGTCACTTATCATGGTTTTACTCTGACAAACTGCCTTTTTCCAAGTAAACAGTGACACCCACCCATCAAGCAGTATTAAGTTCTTTGAACATCTTTGGTAAAATCAAAGAGACTGACTGCTGAGCTTTGATAAGTCTACTTTCAGAAGTTACTCAGGTCTATCAAATACATAAGGCAGTCACAAACTGCAAAGTTACACAAATGACAATTTATGTTCTAGCCCTGAGTGGAAAAGACTGTTGTGGTCACATCAAAATCCTCAACAATTTCGTACTCTGTTGACCCACTTTAGCAGTGTATTGCCAAATAAAACTGTCTTTTAGGAATTTAGTGACTTTTGATAAATGTAGAAATATCTATTAGGAAGATTTTTATTTACAAATTATCATAAGTAAAATATTGACTTTCTTGGTTAAAAATATTTCCTGGTAAGATTTTTTAAAAATGTGAATGGAAAAATTAAATAGAAGATACCACCTGCCTGCTGTGATATGACTCGGAAAAGTGTAATTCTTTGTTACATACACATCTATTTTTGGCTGGCGTGGCACTCTTTTCTTTAAAAATCCATTGGGAAAAAAAAACCATGTAAAGTAGAAACATGATATCTTTATTCTTGCAAAGAATGTGGGGCAGGTGTATAAATAAAAAGCAGGATCTGGTGCGTGTTGCAGTTCCAGGAAGTTGGGAGAGAGGAAACGAGTCTGAAAGGGAGTCACTCTGCCTGCCTGAGGCCATCTGCCATGACTGGGTACTGACCTCTGTCCTGGTAAAAGCTGCACTCTTCTCAAACAGTCAGTGCAAACTTAAACCAATATGGCAGAGAAACTTTCATAATCACTTAGCACATGTGAACTGTGGTTCTACTGAAGGCAGATTTACTTTTTTCTTTCTTTTTTTTTTAAGAATGGTGCTATTAGAAATTCAGACCAGTGTGTCTCACTCCAGAATCCAAGCTTCCTTTTTTTTTAATTTTTAAAAAGATTTTATTCATTTATATTTAGAGGGAGGGGAAGGGAGGGAGAAAGAGAGGAAGAGAAACATCAACATGTGGTTGCCTCTCACATGGCCCCCACTAGGTACCTGGCCCACAACCCAGGCATGTGCCCTGACTGGTAATTGAACCTGCGACTCCTTGGTTTGCAGCCTGCGCTCAATCCACTGAACTACACCAGCCAAGCCTACCTTTTCCTTCAAATGCCAGTCTATACATGCAAATAAATGCTATTGCCTTCACAATACTCATTTTGCAATCAAGATAATCCAACAATGATCTTAATAATTTTTTAACAAGTACCTCTTAGAAGTAGTTTATCATTCACTAAGAATATCAGTCTCATTACTAGATCCAATTAATCATTTTAAATCCTTTGTGGACAAAGAGGGATGGACAAGTGAAACAGATAGATGAACCACTAGATAAATTACAGATAGACTTGAAGCCATAGCTCCCTCTGGGTCTTTTAAACCAATAAACCAATATGGTTTCTTCCTAAAATTTGCTACAAAGATGAGTTATTTGAACTTCAGAGTCTCTGAGGTTTTCTGCTTAGAAAACATTCATTATTCTGGGCCCGAGATTCCTTTAGAAGTTAAAAAGAATAAACAAAAAAGTGTCTGAAAATCATCAAACTATGCAGAATACCAGACATAGTAATTTATCCTAAGCCTTTTTAAAAATCTGACTTAAAAATTGCCAAAGGATACATGAACTTATTATTTATTTATTTTTTATCCTCATTCGAGGATATGCTTATCGATTTTTAGAGAGAAGGGAAGGAAGTCAAAGAGAGAGGGAGAAAAGTATCAATGTGAGAGAGAAACATCAATCAGTTGTTTCTCATACGTGCCCCAACTGGGGACAGAGCTGCAACTTAGGTATGTTCCCTGACCAGGAATTGAACCCATGACCTCTCGGTTTATGGAATAACACTCTAACCAACTAAGCCACACTGGCCAGAGCTACATGAATTTATTTTTAAGGGGGTATAAAATAATAAGATATACATATTTCTTCCTGGCTCTGGCACAGAGCTCCTAAAACCCTTATAATTTCTTAAATGGCAAGAGCTCTAAGAACATCTTTTGTTCTAATAGAACATCATGTTCGACCCCAGTTCCTGACACAGAGTTCCTAAATCCCTTGGAATTTCCTGGGTGATAGAAGTGTCTTTTCTGATGAGACGACTCTCGGTGGGCTCCTGGACAGCTTTGGGATCATAGTTGGTCACCAGAAAGACAAAGACATAATGAGACGTTTGGAGCTTTCAGCTCTGGGAAGGGGAAAGGAGCTATAGATTGAGTTAACAATCAATCGTGCCTATGTGATGAAAGCTCCGTTAAAACCCTAATAGTACAGGCTTCAGGCGGCATCTGGGCTGAACCATGTTTACATGTCAGGGGAGTGGTGCAGCCCAGCCTCGTGAGGGCAGAAGCTCCTGTGCTCAGGACACTCCTGGAACTGGCCCTACATATTTCTTCGTCTAGCTGTTTACTCACATCCTTTATAATAAGCCAGTAAATATATTTCCCTGAGTTCTGTTAGCCATTCTAGCAAATAATTGACACCAAGGAGTGGGTTGTGGGAACCCTTACTTATAGCTGGTTTGTCAGAAGCTCAGGTGACTACCTGGCATTCATAATTGGTGTCTGAAGTGAAGTCAGTCTTGCAGGTCTGAGCCCTATACTTGTGGGATCTGACGCTAATTCCAGCTAATGTCGGAACTGAATTAAATCACAGAACACTCAGCTGGTGTTGCAGAGAATTACTTGATGTGTGAAAAAAAATACTCTATAAATTTGGTGATCGGATGTGAAGTGTAGTAGTGTGAGAGTAAAGGAGAAACATAGAAGTGTGTTTTTCCTGTACAGGTAGAGAATTGGATTCAAATATTACAGACACAATACATAAAATATTACAGATAAAATAGATGGAAAATCTTTCTCAATCTCAGTCTCTCCTCCACCCCTAAAATAGCCACAATTATCAATTTATCATATACCCTTCTAGATAGTAAAAATGTATTTACATAATGCATGTACATATAGAAACATACAGGATTTTCTTTTCCCTTTAGCCCAGATCTCGCTTACTGTGAGTTTTATTCTGCCTCTGGCCTGAGAGACTAGAATTGAGTGAATGAGAGGTGGAAAACATAAGATAAGCCTGGAAGGGAAGGCAGGAACCAGACCATGTTAAATTTTAGGCAATGATAAGAAATCTGTTTTTGTGCTATGTTGTTTTTAAATGCTTGAAGCAGAAAACTGTCATAATCAAACTATGTCTAAAGGACATTCTGGCAGCTGATTGGAGACTATCAGACTGGGGCTGGATCCATACTGAATAGGGAATGAGAGCTGACAGACTGGAGATAGTAAATATAGAAAACAAGGGAAGTTTTGTTATGGAGGGGAGCAGAAAATTGACATTTCTCCAAAGCAGGCTCCTAAACACTGTATTCAGCATATTTCCTTTTTTAAATTCCCTCAGGAGTCCTTGAGACCATGGTTCTTAATGTATCATGGATGACTTTTTTTTCAAATAGAGAAATGAGTGTCATCAGAAGATGGTAGGATCAGTTCTGGGTGGTATTGCTCAGTGGACTGAGTGCCAGTCTGCAAACCAAAGGGTCACTGGTTTGATTCCCAGTTAGGGCACATGCCTGAGTCTTGGGCCAGGTCTCCAGTATAGGTGCATGAAAGGCAACCACACATTGATATTTCTCTTCCTCTCTTTCTCCCCCCCTTCTCTGTCTAAAAATAAATAAAATCTTTTTTTTTTTTTAAGAAAGATGGTGGTATCAACCCTGAGATTACTGACCTAGCAGAATCCAACCCTCATCTCCAGATTTATACTTTTTCTGTTCCAGATTTTAACTTCAAAACTGAAATAAAGTCTCAAACTATTTTCTTCTTTCTCTCTTTTTTTTTCCCCCAAATCAGGCCCTTTACTTTTGGATTGTCCCCAAAGGTCACTGGATTTCAGGCACATTGTAGAATGTCAGAGGAAAAGTGGGTCAGTAGGAGACAGGAGGAAATGCTGTGTGGACCTTTTCCTTAAGGGGAGGAGATTAGGCCACACACAGAGCACCACAGGTTTTGCTGTCCTGAATAAAGAAAAGGAAGGGGTGGTCAGCAAGACATTTTTTCTGAAGCACTAGCATTTCCTAAAGAGTAGCAGCTAAGGAGAATCTTCCATGCATCACCAGAGTAACCATGCATTACCCCTTCTTTTCCATTCTAAATGAAATAGAAGCTCTGACTCAGCATTCAGTGCTCTGATGTATTTTCCTGTTGCCCTCAGTATAGCCTCCACATTCCCTTTCTTCCAGTCAAATACAGCTACTCTCTGTCCATGTGCCTATTATTTTCTCCCTTGTGCCTTTGTTTACCTTAATCTCTCCACATTAAACGACCAGTTCATCAACTGTACATGGCCAGGTGCTATGTGTCTTTCAAGGCTTAATTCAAATCATTTCTTTTCTGAATTTTCTGTCATACCCTCCCCCAAAACTCTTTCCTACTCCAAAACTCTACAGAACTGTATTATCTCTTAGCATTTTAATTTTATTCTTTGCATTTTGTTTAAGTATGAGGTTGTTCAAGCTCCCTTCCAAGACCGTAATTAAGCCTTTTGAATGTCATGATCTAACAGTAGTCAATACATATTCATTGAATAAATATTAAGTACAGTGGTAATATAATGCTAAAATAAAATACTTCTTACTCCCATTTCAGCTCTGTCCTCTAGGCTAGTGTTTTCAAAAGTTTCTCTGAACACAAATCACTGGGGACCAGGTTAAAATGCCGATTCTGATTCAGCATTTCTGGGATGGTATCTGAGATGCAGCATTTGTACAAGCTCCCCAGTGAGGATGCTCCTGGTACTTGGAACTACACTTTGAATATCAATGTATTGAATAGTTGCCAGCTATTCCCACATTCCAAAGCGGGGCCACAAAGGTGGGGAAGCTTGCTTAACACTAGTGACATGGAACATAAAATGCACCCCTAGTTTGCAAGAACGGCTAGAGTGCCCTAAAGAGAGGCTTGAAGTTTAGAGTAATTTTGGATAAAAAGTTGCACACTGAGGGTTCTGCCCATCTCACCACACCCCAACTTATAAGAAATAGAAAAAAAGGCGTTCTTTCATCCCTCAAGCCTTGGGAAAGATCTAGAATTGTACTAAAAAGAGTTTAATTTTACCCCCTTGAGTGTAAGAGATAATGCCTGAGAAAGCCAAAGGAAAAGAGACTGTAGCAGTCTATTTGCTGAAGTAGACAGGGCTCTTCAGTGAACTGCTATGTGGAGGCAGCTTGCGTGCCCAGAGTTTGCCGCACAAAGGGTCTGTATTTCCTATAAAGCAGATGTAGACACAACTGTGAAAGTTAATGTGCGGTTGTCTTAGTTGTTGCTCAAGAGGGCCATCAGAAGGTGATCACAGACCTCACCAGAAAGCTACTGCAGTTGCTTAGATAGATCCCTCAGGGATGAAAGAGAACTTAAATTCTCTTTCATGCATTTGGCCCTATCAAGAAAATAGGAATGACAGGTTGCCACAATAATAGTGAGAGAAAAGGACTCAGCTTTAAACACTAGCTAAAACTCAAAGATGGCTCCGTAGGTCTAAGCTGAAGGTGAGGAAGAACATTAATACAACTCTAATAGACCTCTTGATTATTACATGGGAGTGGGCACTTCGAATGATGCACTGACATGGTTTGGTAAACTAAAATGTTCAAAGGACTTTTTTGTTATCTGAGGATAATGTAGATGTCAATGACATCTGACCAACTTTACTCTAAGAGGGTGGGAAGGAAAAGCCCCGAAAACACGTTTGAAAGGATAGCAGGAGACAAAAATAAAGTTACTTTAAAGTTTCATCTTATGAGGCTAGCTTGTTTAAAGATATAATTACATAGTGACTTCAAAACACCATATAAAATGCACAAATTTATGAGCTCCCGTTGGCCTTAAAGTTAAGCCATTAGTACTATTGATACCTTAGCCTGAAAAGTGATGGTGTTAGACTATGTCTTCCAAGAAACAAATGTCTAGATGGGATTAAGTAGCTGCACAAAAATGTGTTAGGAAAAATAGAGAAGGGGGCAGGAAAGGCTGGAAGAGCTGTCAGAGAGGCAGAACTGACCCTGGGTGAAGGGGAAAAAGACAGAAGGTTCAGTGGAGGTATCTTAGACAGCAGTACAGTTCTAAAGGAATTTGGCAAAGCCTTTGGAGAGTCCTTACATCAAAGTCATTTGTTGGAGGAGCCTCGTGTCCCCCTGCAAGCAGGTCTGCCTTTGCATTTCTGCCCCATCTGTCACTGACTGGCACCACCCAAGGGAAGCATGGTCTCAGTGGACACACAGTAATGGGTTTCAGAGCACAGCAGCTGAGCCTGTAGGTCAGTCATGCTCCTCATAGTCAGAGATCTAAGAGGTCCATTTTCATAACTTCTACAGTGGTTATGTAGATTTCCCATTTATTTATCTACTTATTTTTGGTCCTGGGGCCTTGAGCTGAGAAAATAGCATTTTCAGGATGAATCAAAGCTTGTGTGGTCATCTTTTGAGAAGGTATTATTGAATTACTCTTGGACAATGTATTTAATAAAGCTAAATGTGCCTATTTCTCTTTATCAGAACTGCAAAGGTGTTATTAATATATGCATACACTCAACAGCAATAAGACGCAGTCATAGCGAGTCCAGAAAATATCTAAATTGCAGCAGGAAGAATCTGAATATGGCTTTTTCAGGACTTTGAGATCACTCTAAGTCAGAGCACTGAGGCACCTTCTATAGCATTTGTTTATTATCCACTGATATAAACAAGATCTTTAAATACAAACTAATTAAAAAATGTTCTCAATAAACTGTTCATTTCAAGAGAATAAAATTAGTATCCAGTTTAACAAAGGCTATAATCTGTGCTTTTTGTTAATTTTTAACCAACAAATTACACCTTTACTAGAAGCAAAGGACAATTTAAGAAGACTAATGCAAAGCAAATACATCTAGTTTAACTCTTTAGCTATCACTGAATAAATGTTTATAAAACTAAAGGGCATGAGGAAAGTGAAAAATTAATTCCATAATTTTATCTATGCAATAAGAAATAAGTAGGTTAAACATATTTAACTGGCTCAACTATTTGCTGAACACAGTCTTTGATTGCATTGTCAAAATAGTCAGGTTGATGTATTTTTAAAAAACATTTTACCCATAATTTTTAGCATCCTGTAAGCATAGCCTCAGGGATGAATAATAGCCACATAAATATAAGTCAGAGTGGGACTGGCAATCAAGAAGAGATGCCAAGTAAGGATAGAATTCGAAGGCATCTAGAATTATGGGGCATGACAGAGTAAGGACTAAGGGAAACTGAAATACTTTAATCTGAAAGTCAGGGGATTCTTCAAGATCATTTCATTTTCTCTGAGAGGAAGATATTGTCAGATCCTTACTTTCTAAGCAAAGAAAAAATGTTTCCTATCTTGGTCATAAAATAACTGGGAACTTAAAAATCACTGTTCATCAAGGTCTCCAGTGAGGCACATAGCCCCTTGAACAGCATGAGTCTGAACTGCATGGCTGCACTCACAGGCAGATTTTATTTTACTTTTTAATTTGCAGTATCAATAAACATAGTATGCTCTTGTAAGTGTATTTTCTCTTCCTCTAATTTTCCTACCAACATCTTTTTTCTAGCTTACTTTATTGTAAAATACAGTATATAATACATGTAACATATAAAATATGTGTTAATTGAATGTTTATATTATCAGTAAGGTTTCCAGTCAACAGTAGGTTACTGCACAGGGGCTTGGTGCTCCTAACCCCCACTTTGTTCAAGAGTCAATTGTGAAAAATTTTGTCCTTCAAAACAAATCTGTCATGATATTACAGGTAACTATAATGTCACTATACCTGTATATACTTCCATATGCAGTATATTTACATGTGACCTACTAATACAAAAATGTCCATGTCCTCAATATACTTCCAAATGTATTGAAGGCATTGAGTGCGTCTTTACCTCACCAGCAATGAGCAGTGTTCTTGGAAATTAAAAAGAAGAATCTTTCCAAACTCAAATTTTGGCTCCTACATGAAATGTGTTTTCTTGAACAATTTAGAAATGTCTTCAAGACACAATTTAAACGTGGGATTATAATACTACCAGCTATATTTACTATAAAATGTCAATAGTTTATCACTATCACTATGATTTTTAAATTATAGCAGGCAGTTTGTTAATATTGGCTGAATTAATAGATATTGTGACCCTCACTATCAGCCCAATAATGACTCCTAATTTTGAAGATTATGAAAATTCATGATAAAAATAAACCATGTTAAATACCTGATTCCATAGTAGCATACCCTGTCATTCTTGAGATATTTTTGCAGGTAACATCCTAAATCAGGCAAATCATAGTCAAGGTCTCAAGGGTGGCAATGTGAGAGGAAGAAATTAAAAAGACACAACAGCTTATAAGAAAGAGGATCCATGTCCAGTTCTGAAGTCTAAGAGGTATAATAAATTTGAATTTCATACAAGCCAGTACTGATATCAAATGACTGATATCTAAGTAAAGAAACATGGTTGGATTCATAACGAGCAGAGTTTTTCAATGATCAGAACACTAAAAATTAAGGACTATTGTATTTTTCGAAGTATAAGATGCACTTTTTAACCACATTTTTTGCTTCAAAATATTTTCCCCTGTTTTCCTCTTCTAAAACCTAGGTGTGTCATAAATCTCAACAGGAAAATGCTGGTAGCAGAAACCGTTCTAAATGAAAGTTGTAAGTCCCGTGCAATATAAACTCAATAATGTGATGCCTCCTGAAAAGCCTATCAAAAGAAAAACTTTGAGATCTAATAGGTTTCAGAAAAGAACAAATCACAAAATAAATATTCAGACACTGATAGTTTCTCTATATACTAGCAATATGCAGTTAGAAAAGATAATGAAAAATACCTCATTCAAAGGAGTAATACAAATATAAAACCTGTAGAAATACATATATCGATTCATATATAGAAAGTACATTTAAAAACTATAAAAATTTACAGAGAGAGAGAAAATCTTGAATAAATGTAGAAAGTCAGAATAGTAGGGATAAGAGGATTCACCATTATAAATATATCAACTCTTTCCAAATTAATTCACAAGTTTAAAGCAGCCCCAATATTGATTTTAACAAATGGTTTAGAGCCTATGCAAACACTCTAAAATCCATCCAGAAGAATAAATGGGGAAAACAGTCAAGGAAAAAAAATGGATTGAGGCTCTACAAGGACAACTGCAAGAGGGACAAGTGAAGGAGGGACAACTGCACAGTCTAAGCTGAAAGTCAGAGAGGTAGGATCAAACCGCCATCACAAAGTGAGTTCAGAGTGAACCAGAGGAAGTCAGTGAGGAGGGCAGTGGGAGGCTGCTGGGGCAACCCCTGCCTGCCTGAGAGTGTATGAATCTTGGGCATTCAGGGATGACCTTTAGAGATTAAAGGAACAAAGCCAAGTAGGCACCAATAGCATTCTTGCGCCTCTGAACAAAGGCTCCACATTCTTCTAATGCTTCTTGGTATGTTGCCATCATGTCCCTACCAACATGCACCAGTCCCATTGTGCACTCTGTACCACGGATAGACAGAACCAAGCTGATGCTTCCCAGAGCTGATGCACCTGCCTAAATCTCAGGCAATGTAGCCCAGCCAGGGGACTGGCAACTGACAATCTCTCCACCGGTAGCCATGACAAATGTCTTGTCATCCACCATCTCCATAGTGTATCAACATCCAGATGGAAAAAGGGGAGGATAACTCCTGTCCTTCAGATTTTTTCAAACATTTCAATGTTAATGTTTGGTAGTGTGCAGAATAAACTTCTTAATGACTGACTACACATAACATACTTGATTAAGAGTGTGAACTTGAACCAGCAAGTGTGGGTTTGAATCCTGACTCTGTCACTTACTTTCTAAATATGGATAATCACTTAATTTCTCTAGGCCAAGCTTGGGTTAACTGGGGTTACTATCTTTGTAAGCTTGTTGTGAAGATTAAAAGCAAATATAAAAAGCATTTAAAAGTGCATTTTTTCATTGTGTTATACAAGCATTTGTTCTTATTTTAAATAGGACATTCAGTACTGGGCAGACAGAGTTTCTTGTTTCTTCATTCTTAAGCCTTTTTGCCAGCACTGTATCTTTCTATAGAAATGGAAGAGCTCTAACTGACAAATCTTCAAACAAACAAACAAACAAGCTAAACACAGTATCTGAAGAAAACCTTCCAAATGGCCTGCAAGGACCCAGGAGAAGTCCTGTACAAAATGTGTTCTCCCCATGCAGTCCTAAATGGGTCCATTTTCAGTGAGCTGATGTCCTTTGTCTAGCACAAAATGGTCCCTTGACATTTGCAGATGACACACATCCTCAGAGAAAGAACTGTAACCAATATCAGAGTTCTGTGGTACAACAGCAAAGAAAACACACGGGAGCCCTGGACGTTTTGTATCAGGGCCAAAGTCCTTCCTAGGAATATGGGTCAGAGCTCGGCTGTGATCTGCACTCTCTCTCATACTTCCCACTCAGGATTGAATCATTGCATTTAGAATGATGCAATGCCATGCCATGCCCCTACTGCCTGCCATGGCCCCACGTCCACAGGAGCAGGAAGGAGGTGGCAAAGGAAGGCATTTTGATGATGCACAGGAGGAAGGTAGAACAAGGCTTCTGACAATGTTGAAGAGCAGGGAGGTGTGGTCAAAGGTGGAACCATGATAGCACTGCCAAGGCCAGCATCAAGTTTCTGGAACTTCTGCAGATGATTTTCTCTCTAGCCCCAAATCTGGCTGGGGTCCATCCTCAAATTTTTTTATGTTTCATTTGTATAGAACTAGCTCTTTCTTGTCCTGCCCCAGCATTAAAAAGAAGAATAAATTAGTCATGAAACAAAAACCCTAGAAAATGTTTAAGTCCTTATTTATTGCTTATAATATGAGTGCTGAGTCAAACTATGCATGACATTGCCTCCACTCTCTATATACTTTGAAATGAAAGATTTAAAAATAGACTGAGAGTATTCACTCTCTTCTTAACCCACGATCCTAAATCCTGTACCAAATTTAACCTTAAGAGAATCTTTTGGAGAAAGGAAGTGGCATGCACTGTTAAGAGCTACAGTCCAGGAGTGGGTAAGCCTGTTTGCAGCTGAGCTCTGATTTAAACAATAATATCAACAACAACAATAATGGTTTGTGAGAATTGAAATTCCTATAAGTCAGCACAACATCTACCATCACATTTTGACTACTGCTGGCTGAGAATGCTACTGTTCCTTCACTGTCAGAATTACATGTCCTCCTTCTGCCCAACTTTTCCTACGAGTGAAAGGCTGACTTGCCTCACACGGAGGGCCAGTGGTGTAGGAAAGAATGGAGCAGGGGGAGGTGGAGAGAAATGATCCCTGGGAACTGGATCCTAAGAATTAGGGTGGTTAAAAGAAAGGATTTGGATAATTAAATAAAGAAAAAAAAGGACATCAGCTTCTACACCTCTGCCTAGTATGTTTTTTTAAAAAAAGGACAACTCAGTTGATACAAACACTGTAGAAGCCCAATTTTAAAGCCATTTTATAATCAACAGATGCATATAATTTTCTAGATTCCTGGGATAACTGGGTATCATTTGTATACATTTCAATAATGTCTTTAGAACAGATGGATGTGTTTTTAAATACTGGATATAATTTTGAGTAAATGAAATTACAGTCTTTCTATTTAGTCTACATTTTAACTAGTTATCTCTAAGCTCCTTCCTTCTCAATATCCAAGTTAACCAGAATAGATGATAGTAGTTGAAAATGATTTGAGAATTTCCCCAGACAGGAAAGTCCCTGGTAGAAACGAAAGCTTTGGTCACTAGAAAAAAATGAGTTAAAAGAATATGAAGCAGAAAGTTGTTTTTAATATAGGAAGCTAATCTGTAATAATTCTCCTCTAGGCCTAGACAAGGCTCTGACGAAAGCAACTGCTGTGTAGGCATCTGCCGGTGGTAACTGAAGTAGTTTTGGCACAGGAAATCCACCTGTGGTGGCAACATCCATCAAACTAATTTGTCTGTAACCTGCACAGCTGTGGACTTTAGGGAATCTTTGACAATCTCTGTACACTAGCTACCATATGTCATCACTGAGAAAAACAAAAATAAAAATGATCACAAATATTATAATATGGAGAGAAAAAAAGGGAGTAAAAATGAGTAGAAACCCTATCTTTCACTTAATACAGAGGATAAGTTTCTCATAAATAGAGCTTTGAAAAAAATGCAGTGAGGAAAAGAGAGAGAGAGAGAGTTTTATAAGTTAATGAGCTCCCTAATATCAAAGGTTTTCAAGTACATGTTAGAAATTCACCTGTCACATTTGATGAACTAGAGGCTTTCCATGGACTCTCTATAATTCAAGATTCTTTGATTCTATAAAAAAGTTTTAATTGATTTTTTGCTCTCTCCCAAAAGCATAGCTTATTCAAAGACAAATGATACACCTCGAGAAGTTAAAATTAACATTATAATATTCAACACAGAGAAAACCAGACCTCAAGCCTGTTCCACTGCCCAGAATAAAATTTATAAAACTAGGGCTTGAAATGGAAACAATAAAAAAATATATCAGGGGAGGCAAATGATGCTTGTCTGAATCAGGTAAGTTCAATTTATGTTGCTAGGAGATAAGTAAACAGTGCTTCCAGCAATAGAAACACACTGGGGTAGAAAATTAGTGGTACATATGGTACATGCAAAGTCAATGGTAATGTTTGAAACCTACAACAAATAAGACAATTTCCATGGCAGCATACTGCTGAATTTCAACAAATTTATGATTCATTGTTAACCACCCTACTCTCTCTTTTAAGAACTCTCATTTTAGGGGGTTTACAAAACAAACTCAACAGCTAGGTTGAGATTTATGTTCTTCCTTTGTTAGGGGAGAATCAAACCCATCTATTCTCCAGGCACTTTGATTAACATTTTATTTTCAGTGGGTTAGCAGCCTTGATTTTTTTCATTTTGTTGATAAAGTTTTGGTTATGCCATGTAATCTCTAAGGAGATAGAAAACATAATTTCTGAGAATCTTAGAATAGATCTCTTCAAAAAGATTTTTTGGATGCTCCATACCATCTACATGTATTTCTCCATGTAAATTCTCTTACAGCATGTCATCCCACTTGGGATTAAAAAAAAAAAAAAAAGGAGAGGCTAAATAAATCTTCAGATCTCTCCAACAATAGTTTCATTTTTAAAATTTTACTTTGTTTTTAAGCAATTTTAATTGCACAGACAGAAAAGTGCATTGAACAAAATAGAGCTAAAAATTATCACCATGTTAATACCTGTGTAACCCCTCTCCCCACACAAATGCACACAGGTGAAGAAATAGAATATTAACAATACCCTTGAAATTCCTCTTGTGTCTCATCCAGTTACTATCTCCTCTCACACCCCCAATGGTAACTACAACCTAGACTTCTACGCTTATCACCTCCTTGCTTTCCTTTCTAGTTTTACTACATGAGCTGAAATCCTTAATAATTTAATTTGATTTTTGAGCTCATGTAAATGGAATCATACAGTGAGGCATTCTTTTCAGATCGTTTTTTCCCCCATCCAATTACGTCTGTGAGATTCATCCAAAGTTTTCGTGCAGCTGCTCTTCATTCAGTGTTATTACTGTAGAACAAGTTTTCTCAAATTTGGCAGCATTGACACTTTGAGTCAGAGAATTCTTTGTTAAGAGAGGCTGTTCTGTACATGTAGGGTATTTGGCAGCATCCCTGGCTTCTACTCATTAGATGCTAGGAACATCCTCCCTACTCAGTTATGACAACAAGAATGTCTTCAGACATTGCCAAACACCCTCTAGAGTTCCCAATTGCCCCCGATTGACGACAACTCTTGTAGAGCATTTCACTGTACGACTATACCATAATCCCATTATTGGACAACACTGGATTGTTTGCCGTTTGAGGTTATCACAAACAATACTGTTCTGAATTCATATCTGTACTATTCATATCTATACAACAACTCATGTCAATATAATACTATTCATATCTAATTTGTATCTACACAATACTATTCTTATTCACATCTAAGTCTTTTCAATGTTCTTAAGCATATCTAGGAGCAGACTCACAAGATCATAGGATATGGTACTCTTTAACCTTGATAGGTGAGGTCAAACTTTTTCTAAAGTGTTTGAACCTATTGACATTCTTATCAACAGTCCAGGAACTTTCCCACTGCTCCATACCATCCAACATGCCATTGGTGATCATCTTCATTTTAACTCTCCTGGTAGCATGCAAATGTATTTAATTTGCAGTTTTAATTAGTATATCACTAATTACTAATGAGACTGAGCACTTTCATTTGTATGTTTATTGGTAAACTGTCATTTTTGTGCAATGCTTATTCATATCTCTTGCCCATTTTTCTACTGAGTTGCCTGAATTGTAGAATTCCTTATACAGTATGAATACATGCTCTTTATTGCTTGGTCATATGTTGTTTAGTCTGTGAGGATTTCATACAGGATACCACAGACTGGATGGATTAGACAGCAGAAATATATTTTCTTATAGTTCTGGTGGCTGAAAGTCCAAGATCAAAGGACTAGCAGGGTTGGTTTCTGGTGAGACCTCTCTTCCTGATTTGCAGACAGATGCCTGCATGGTCTTTATCTGTGTGTGGGTACTGCCAGTGCCTCCTCTTCTTCGTGTATGGGTAGCAGTCCTATTGCATGGGGGCCCACCTTTATGACCTTTCTAAGTTTTAATTCCTTCTAACAGGCTCTATCTTCAAACACAGTCACATTGGGGATTAGGGTTCAACATATGAATTTGGGGGCCACTATTTAGTTCATAATGCATGCATAGCAAACATTTTCTATCACTTTGTGATTTCCTCTTTCACCCTCCTAATGCTATTTTTTGATGAATAGAATATTTTAATTTTAGTGGCAGTCAACCATCAGTCTTTTTTTATTATTAGTGCTTCTTTTCATAACCAAAAGTTGTAAAGATAATTTTCTGTATTATCTTTCAGAGCTTTATGGTTTTGCTCTTTACATTTAGATCTATAGTCTACTAAAATCGATTTATGTGTGTGATGTGAGGAGGAAATTGAGGTTTATTTTTCCCGTGCCGATATCCAATTTAACCAGCAGCATTTATTGAGAATGTTGTCCTTTCCCCATTGGCTCTGTAGGGCCTACTTTGTTGTTCGTCAAGTGTCCATAGTATTGCTCAATTTCTGGATTATACAGACACACCCACTGTTCTATATTGTATCTTATGATCAGTATCACTCTGACTTTATTAGTATATCTTTATCATATCTTAATATTCAGAAGACAAATCTCACTTTATTCTTCATCAAGAATGCCTTGAAATTCTTTATGAGAGTTACAAACTACTTTGAAAGTGAAATTATCTGATGCCTGATAACTGCTTTAAAATATATCGCCAAAATAATAGGGGGATAAATAAAATAAAATTGGTACAAGTGTTAAAAATGTTTGAATATAGGAAATAGGTACATGGGGGTATCATTATATAATTTTGCTACCTTTGTGCATCCTTGAAATTCTTTATTAAAAAATTACAATTAAAAATCTCATATATCTCCAAAAGAATTATTAAATATTCTTTGCCCTTGTATTTAAATACAAGGGCATTGTTAACTAAATACAAGAGATTGTTAACTAAAAGTCATTGACTTGTATGTGCACTTTACACAGGTGAATTGTATGGTAGGTTTTATATTTTTTACATATTTAACTATATCTCCTGTGAACAACAGCATATTGTAATTACATGTATTTTTAAATTTTCTTACATATTTTATTTCTTTTTTTTTCTTGCCTTATTTCATGGTGCAAGAGTTTTAAAACAATGTCCATTTGGAGTGGGCATCCTTAACTTGTTCCTGTTCTCAGAAGGTTTTCACCATTTCAACCCTACTCATGACACTTGCTGTATCATTTTGTAGACATCCTTCAGGGTAAGGAAGTTCATGTTGTAGGTGATTTAAAAGGATTAGGTGATTTTTCTCCTTTATTCTGGCAATTTTTAATTCCATGGCCTGGTATTTAAGTGTTTAACACAAATCAAACTTGTGTTCTTAGAAGAAATTCAACTCAGTTATGAAACATTATCCTTATTATGTATTATTAAACTTGACTTGATGATATATACTTAGAATGCTTGTGTTTATGATCATGAATGCTATTATTCTGTAAATTTTTTTCCCATAATGCCCTTGTTGGGTTTTAGTAACACAGGTGTGCTGTCCTTATAAAATTAGCTGGATTGTTTCCTCTTTTTCATAATCCAGGGTTAGTAAATATTGGCATTATTTGTTCTTCAAAAGTTAGGTATAATTTTCCAGCGATACCATCAGGCCTGATGGGTGAAAAGCTTCTAAATTAAATATTTAATTGCTTTCATTGTTACTGGATTATTCAGATTTCCTATTTCTTATGTGTTAGTTATAGCAATTATATTTCTCTTAGTATTTTGCCTATTTTATTTAAATTTTCAAGTTTATTGTTATAAGTTTCATAATATCCTACTATGATCTTTTAAATGTCTTGAAAAGCTTGTGGTAATGCCTTTTTAATTCCTCACTTCAACTGTTTTATTCTCTCTTTTGTTTTTGATCAGTTTCACCAAGTGTTTAGCAACTTTTTTAGTCTTTTCAAAGGACCAATCCTTAGCTTTGTTAATCCTGCTTTTATTTGTTCTCTTGCCATTAATTTCTATTCTTATCTCTTTTCTTTCTTTGTATTTTCTTTGTGGTTTTTTCCTAATATCTTAGAATGAATGTTTATATTTGTGATTTCAATAATTCTTCTTTTCTAATATATCCTTAAAGACTATAAACTTTTCTCCAAACCTGGCTTTACTTCATTCCATAATTTTTATATAGCATTTTAAATGATCATTCATTTAAAAATATTTCATAATTTTCATTGAAATTTCTTCTTTGAGGGCTTATTTCTAAATGCCTTCTTTTTGAAAATTTTATTATGGAAAATTTCAAACATATAAAAATTGAGATAACAGTTTAATGAATCCACCTTGAGCTCATAATCCAGATTCAACAGTTTCAACTTATGGGCATTTTGTTTTCATCTTTATCTCACATCTGCTGCTCTGCTCTCAGGACTGCTTTGAAGCAAATCATTAGTAAATATCTCATTAGTAAATAGCTTAAAAGTATAAGAACTCTTAAAAATATAACCACAATAATTCCTTAACATAATCCAATATCAAGTTGGTTTAAATCTTTCTAATTCTCATAAATTAAATTTTACAGAGTAATAACCAACTAAGCCACAATATTCATATTTCACCATTGATTGGCATATCAGAAGTATATTTCTTAATTTTCAAACATGAAGATTTTTAAGGAGTATTTATTTTTTGCTAAATTTCATGTTGTTTGAGGACATACTTTAATTTTATTTCTTTGGAATTTCATGAGATTTGTCCTCTATTTGGTCAGATGGAAAATTATGGGTAATTAATTCTAGTGTGTTGACTGTGTTTTTCAAATCTTTAATGTCTTTACTAACTTTTCTGCTAGTTCTACTAGTTACTGAGAGAGATATATTCAACATATGCCATTCTGATTGTAGCTATTTTATTTTTTGTATTTCTATCAATTTTTGAATTGTATATTTTAAAACTAAGTTACTAAGTACATATAAACTTAAAGTTATTTACCTGATCAATGGAAATTATATCATTACGAAGTTCTCTCATTATTTTTAACAATCCTTTTTGCCTGAGTATCTTCTTTATCTTGAAATTAAGATAGACACAATAGCTTTCTTTTCATCAGTATTTGTAGGATGCATTTTTCCATCTTTTACTCTCAAAGTTTATGAATCATCAGGTTTTTTATGTGTCTCTTTATATATCTAAAATGTCAATGGCAGTAGAGAGGACAGGTTCAGACCCAGAACCCCTAAATTTTGAATGTTAGGTAGAAAATAATCCAGATGTGAGGCTGGGAAGTTGTGAAGCCAGAAATTAATATTCAAATAAAACTTACTAATTTGAGAAGGAAAAAGATGGCTATGCCTCCACATTCATTACTCCTGAGTTATAAAGACAACTGACTAACCCATAAAATATGACTGGAAAACGAGAACCTTGAGAGAATCATATCCCACCATCTGTGATACATGAGGGACTCAGACCCAACTGACTAAAAGAAAAACAATAATGGGAGAGACAGAGTACAGAAACAAATAAAAAGATGATGAGGAAAGGAAATCACACCTTTTTTTTTTAGGTAGTGGTTTCTATATAGCAAATTGGCTTATAATTATTTTTACTAAATTTAATTAGATGTTATGGGAATAATACAGCAGCAACTGTTTGTGCCAGTTACTGAATTAGCTGTTTTAAGAATTAGTCTTGGACTTCTGGACAAGATGGAGGCATAGGTGGATGCACCGTACCTCCATGCACAACCAAGATAGCAACAACAAAAATTTAGAAATAGAATAACATCCAGAACTGACAGAAAAATGATTTAAATGGAATCGGACAACCAAGAAGTTGAAATAGACCTGTTCATCCAGACCGGTAGGAGGGGCGGAGTTGGGCAGCTGGGCGAGGGTCGCAGCGTGGAGAGCAGAGTTGGGACTGGGTGCATAAGGCATCCGAGGGTGCATAAAGCTTCCGGGGCACGCAAGTCCGCAGTGGGTGGACCCTGAGTGCGCTTGCAGCAGCTGGCAGGCCCCGGCAGAGGGGTGGCACCCGGCAGACCCAGTGAGGTGGCGATTGTAAAGCAAGGCAGTGTGCACAACTCAGGATCCCAGCACTGGGAAATAGAGCCTTTGGTCAC
This sequence comes from Tonatia bakeri, assembly GCA_004024845.1. Classification (NCBI taxonomy): domain Eukaryota; kingdom Metazoa; phylum Chordata; class Mammalia; order Chiroptera; family Phyllostomidae; genus Tonatia; species Tonatia bakeri. The sequence continues at coordinate 548,723 of PVIA01000218.1, forward strand.
TGATCGCGGACACCTGTGGAAGTTGAGGCACAGGGAGAGACACCCAGCCTCACAGGAGAGGTCCTTGGAGGGTCACAGAGCGTGCACAAGCCCACCCACATGGGAATTGGCACCAGAGGGGCCCAGTTTGCTTGGGGGAAGCAGCAGAAGGGACTGAGGTCCCACTGAGAACACAGCAACCGCCATTGTTCCCTCTCGACCCCACCCCCACAGACAACATCACAACCCAGTGACTGGGGTCCCCCGCTATGGTGAACACCTAAGACTCCACCCTCTACTTTAACAGGCACAACCAGACCAAAAAAAAAAAGAGAGAGAGAGAGAAAGAGAGACAGCTCAAACAGAAGAACAAATCAAAGCCCCAGAACCCATCCTTTTAAGTGACCGAGAAATAGCCAACCTATCAGATGCACAGTTCAAAATGCTGGTGATCAGGAAGCTCACAGAATTAGTTGATTTTGGTCACAAATTAGATGAACAAATGCAGGCTACAATTAGAGAAATGAAGGGAAATGCACAGGGAATCAATAGTGATGGGAAGGAAACTGGGACTCAAAACAATAGAGGGGACCAGAAGGAAGAAAGAAACAACCAAACAGGAAAGAATGGAGAAATAAGAATTCAAAAAAATGAGGAGAAGCTTAGGAACTTCCAGGACATCTTTAAACAATCCAACATCTGAATTGTAGATTTACCAGAAGGGGAAGAAGAAGAGCAAGATATTGAAATCTTATTTGAAAATATACTGAAGGAGAACTTCCCCGATCTGGCAAAGGAAATAGACTTCCAGGAAGTACAGGAAGCTCAGAGAGTCCCAAAGAAGTTGGACCCAAGAAGGAACACACCAAGGCACATCTTAATTACATTAGTCAAGGTAAAAATGAAGGAGAGAATCCTAGAAGCAGCAAGAGATAAGGGGACAGTAACCTACAAAGGAGTTCCCATAAGACTGTCCACTGATTTCTCTAAAGAGACCTTACAGGCAAGAAGGGGCTGGAAAGAAGTATTCCAAGTCATGAAAGGCAAGGACCTACATCCCAGATTGTTCTATCCAGCAAAGCTTTCATTTAGAATGGAAGGGCAGATAAAGTGCTTCTCAGATAAGGTCAAGTTAAAGGAGTTCATCATCACCAAGCCCTTATTTTATGAAATGTTAAAGGGACTTATCTAAGAAAAAGAAGATAAAAAAACATGTATAGTAAAATGACAGCGAACTCACAATCATTAACAGCCACACCTAAAACAAAACCAAAAGAAACTAAGCAAACAACTAGAACAGGAACAGAACCACAGAAATGGAGATCACATGGAGGGTTAGCAACAGGGGAGTGGGAGGAGGAGAGAGGGGGGAAAAGGTACAGAGAATAAGTAGCATAGATGGTAGGTAAAAAATAGGCAGGGGGAGGGCAAGAATAGTATGGGAAATGTAGAAGCTAAAGAACTTATGACACATGAACTAAAGGGGAGG